>CM042557.1:6925983-7390983 GCA_023630585.1 Cranoglanis bouderius | reverse complement strand
GCTCTTCCACCCCCAGGGTGCCTCGTTAGTCAAGTGGGCCTCGCTCACGAATGAAACCTGGCAGCCTTTCATTTTGATTGATGTACAGACAAGAAGGCCAAGTGTGTGCGTATATGATTGCTAGGCATCAGAGAGCACATTTGGCTTCCCGCAGCAAGTGGATGTTTATTCATTGATTTAGATTTGCAGTTGTCAATGTCCTGGTCAGACTGGCAAGCTCACTTTTTTATTGTTTCTTTTGTGAAAATGCTTTGTGTGCTAGGAGGCTTTGACTGTTGCATTGGAGACCATGCTCATTTATCTCTGTAGAGACCGAATTGGATTCCACATTCGGCAGCTGCTGGTCATTAAATGAGGCCTATGTTGAAGATAACTGGCCACTAATCACCGCTCGCTACATGAATGTGCTGACCTTATTCATGTCTCTCTTTCACACAAACACATAGGAGAATGAGCCACAATTCAATTTGTTATTAAATCATTAATGCGTTTCCTGATGTTTGCACAGTATAGGAACGTTACTAAAGGATTTTTCTATAGAATGAGCATGAATTATCTGCATCCTGTTATGTATTTGGCTGACAGTACAGTTTATTGAAGTTTGAACTAATTTGCACTATAAGCTTCTATTCATAACATTTTCCTAATGCCATTGATTTTGATTTCTTTTGAAAGTTTATCTTTGAGCACAAAATAGCTTTTTGTACCACACAGCTATAGAATGGTAGCTTCCACAGCCTGAGGCAATGTAGGTTTAATTAAAGTAGAATAGAGGTTAGTTGAAAAATAAACAAGCTGAACATAAAATAACATCACTATTAAACACGGAATGAATCAAATAGAGTCAAAAGAAAGATAAAGAGAGGTATAAAACAGTGGGGTTCGTGTGTTTTTTTTTTTTTGGGGGGGGGGGGTTTCTGAGACTGGAAATTCCCAAGGTTTTTTCAGAACATTAGGCATTTTTTCCCTTCATAGCCACCAAGAACATGAAAAATGAAGGATCAGTATGAGTGCCTCAAGAGCCCGTTTCTTGATCTCTTGTTCTACGAATAGGTTATCTGACATATAATTAATTTTCTCTAACTTCAGATCTGACAGTAGTTCCAGCTACTGTCACGTTACTACTAATGCACTTAGTAGTATGCGATTGTTTCTAATATGCAATTGTTTCCATGGCAACGGCTAATTCACAGGGCCTTGTATGGCAGATGTTCCATATAATCTAAGACAAAAAAAATAGAAATATATTGTTATTTCACAAAAAAAAACCCAAAAAAAACAAGAATAATTACAAAGCATTATTGGAAGGAGTTTCCAATGTGAACACTTTGTAACAGTCAGAGGTAAAGCTGTGACTTTACATTTTTCTGCTTTGTGCAACATTATATATTATTGTCAATACTGTTATGTTGGCACTTTTACATAACTAAAAATCATGATACATGTCATGAAACATGATGTTTGCACCACATTGCCTGTTTTGTACATCTTTCAGTGTCTTAAATTCAGACTCGTTCGTATTTTGTAGCCATTCTGAGATTGCTGACTCATTTCCATGTCCATTCCGTTCCTGATTAAGACCCACACTAACATCATACCATTACCCTTACTCATTTCACGTCATCCTTGAATCACTTGTGTATTCACAGACCCTGGGGTTAATTGCACATCTACGCGTGCTGTGTGGATTGTTGCTCTTCAGGAGAGTGTGTAAGTGTAAACAACACACAACTCTGGAGCAGGTAATAGGCATCTGTCAGAGCTTGTTCTCCTGGAAGTCCCTCTGTCTGATTACAACAATCACAGCACAATTTGTGATCCATGCGAGGACGCAAAGAGAGCCTTTAAAGGCCAATCCAGCGGTCCGCAATTGCCATGTCAAAATCACACCTTCTCTCTTAACACTCGTTTATTACACAGCTACAGTAATGACAAATCAGAGCTGAGAGAACACTTGATGGAGCCACACTCACCCCTACTAACAGGATTCGTTTTGGTGTTGTGTATGTATGTGTTCCTGATGAGGCCATTAGCTGTAGCTGGTTTGGGCAGCACAGAAAGAAAATATGGTTATTATCACACAGAGCTACTGAGTTAATACAATATTGCTTTGGTCGAGCACAAGCGGGTTGACATGAAGAAACCCCCTAAAGAGCTGTATATTGTAAACATCGTTCCTTTAAAAGGCTCCAGTTGGTTCTAAGTTTGATCATAAGTCAAGGTAGAAAGTTGGTCCTAAACCACTGAAAGGAGTTGGTAAAACGGACAGAATAAAAAATAACATTATATTAATGATAAAATGTTTTCAGTATTTTCTGATGTACCTAAGACTCTCAATTTGACCTACTGAATGTGTGAAGAAATCATTGCACATCTCACAAAATAAGAAAATAAAACCCATTCATATTGGTTAAACATGCACTTTGACTTCCACATAGTTTTGTTTATGGTATGTGCTGCACCTATTACGGGCAGGTGCAAGTTTTAAGTTATAACTTAAGATTATATATATATATATATATATATATATATATATATATATATATATATATATATATATATATATATATATATATATATATATATATATATATATATATATATATATATATATATATATATATATATATGTTACTTGTATTTTATTCAATAGTCCATAAGATTAAATGTAACTTAAAGTAGGCTTCTTTCATACTGTAGAACTTACATTCTACTGGTGCAACTGGCTACATATGTAAATGTCCAAGAAGATGAACATTACAAACAGTGAGGTAGATATACTGTTACATGAAAAGCATTTTTAAGAGTGGATTTGTCTAAGAAAAAGAAAGGTAAAGCGTAGGAGCAAGTGACAAATGCTGTCACCTGCAGTGATAGGGCAGGAATGGAAAAGAAATATGATTGCTGTTAAAAGAAATGCAGCCCACAGTAGGGAGTAGAACAGGAGAAGAATGGTGTACCACCTCTGTGTTATCGCATATGAAACACTTGTGGCTATTATTGGTGAAATTTAAAATAATATTCACTTTTGACATTGCAATTCAATCAACCTCAAAAAAAGGGCTGGACTACCAGAAGGTAGTTAGTTCAAGTAGTTAATAGTTAGCACACATTCTTATGCACAGAAATGCATCTGAATGGTTTATACATAAACTCAGATTGGTTCATGAATGAGACTCCACGCTTCCTGCTACTTTTTCACACTTTTGATAAAGAAAGTGTGAAAATATAGCCCCAGGTGAGTGAATCATAAAGGCTTGCAAGGTTGATCTCTCTTGTCTTGATCTCAGGAGCATTAGTCCATTCAGCTTAGCCATTGGGAACATGAACTTTTACACAGAGCTAATCAGACATGCCCCAAATCAGAGGGAAGTGGGCCACTCCTATACGGACTGCCCGTAGCATTTTTCTACTATTTCAAATTTTGTGTGTGTGTGTGTGTGTGTGTGTGTGTGTGTGTGTGTGTGTGTGTGTGTGTGTGTGTGTGTGATAGAGAGAGAGAGAGAGAGAGAGAGAGAGAGAGAGAGAGAGAGAGAGAGTTTTCTGAGTTTGTAAACTAAAACAATTGATAAGAATTTCTGCTTTTTGTATCAACAGAGGTGTTTATGCTTTTATGAATGTTGAATGCCCAGGGTTACTTCAGCAGATAAAAAATATATGTACAGTGTCTACTGAACGGAGTCAGCATGCAGCACCCATATAAATTAAGCAATGCATCTCTGTGGCTCCTTTGAGAAGTGGAGACTGGCTGTGTTTTATTCATATTTTTAAGAGTGCGAGTAGGTGTGCTTTCCCATGTACCTTTGAGAGTGCATGTCTGGCTTTGTAACTAATGCGCATTGGTGTGAATCGCTTTAGATGTAGCCATTCGCACTGTTGCTGACAATAGAGTAATGGCCAAACAAAAAGGTAGTGCGGGGTACAGCTGCTGGCTGTGGGGTAATTAAGTGCTGGAGTTTGGGGATTATTCCAGGACATACGTCAAATTAATGGCACACTAATGAGTTGAGGCTTCTTAATTTGTTCTTCCCCACAGTTCAGAGTTGGATAAGCGAGGCTTTATTTCTCTTTTCATTCCCAGCAGGCGGCTTAGCGGTCGGATGTTCTGTCTGCAAATCTAGTCCAGAGATTACAGAGCTTATATAAGCACCAGCTCTATGGGAAGCATTGAGTTTAAACTATAAAATGGTTAATATAAAAATTATTTTTAACTAGCGTGAGAGCTGGTGAAAAAGTTGATGCACAGGGAAGAAGTTGATCTCTGAATTATGCCCACGGTTTCTGATTCTCCTCAGTTTGTCAGTTCTCAGTTGTCTCAGTTGTCAGCTTCTCAGTTGTGGAACTCCTGCAGGAACGGCACTCGTGATATTAATTGGGACTGGCATGTGGTTATTGAGCAGCTACATTAGAGAGGAGATGTGTGTTAATGTGTTTGTCAGGAAGAGAATGGTTTCCAGTGGCGTGCTCTTGAAGGTGTGTGTTCTCACATGGCCGTAGAGAAATCAAACCACACATCACATCTTTTTTCTTTTTTTTAAAAATAATGATCATAAACATAACAAGACAAAATGACATCACCTCAAGTGCCCTGATAGTTAGCCAGTTATTAGGTTAAGACCAGCCGCACTTTCGTACTGGAAAATTCACCAATTTTGCAATTTCTTTTGGGGTAGGAAATGGTTCAGCATCCACTTGAACCAGCAGTGGCACTGCTTTGGTGGATACAAGCATTCTCACATTACGTGTCTTCCTGTAACACCTTTTTCATCTCCTTCTGATTGGCGAATTCTCTAGGTTTCCAATTAGGGGCTGAAAGCCTAAAGCAGGACCTGCAGCAGCACCTGATGCCCAGCACCCCACATAAACAGGGCTGCTTTCAATTCTGCAGCTCGGAGCTAGTCTCTTGTCCAGCAGAGTGGAACAGAACCTTTTTGTACCTCCATCTAGCTTGCTAGTTCAAACAACAGAGGCAAGAACTTTGCAGAAAGGACCAAATTCATAAGAAACAGCTTCATTGTGTTGGCTCAAAAGAGAGAAAAGCAGATCAGACTATCCAGCATGAACAGTATGATGGATTTAAAACTATATGTGTACATTAAATGATGTGTGCATGATGTTCCATAATGAACTGGTGTCTCATTCTTGGTGTGGGCGTCCCATTTTTGGTGGATAGGCTCCAGATCCACTGCAGCCCTGACCAGGATAAAGAGGTTACTCAAGATGAATGAATGAATGGATGAATGAATGATGAATATGTACATTAGGAAAATAAAATAATGTAGTGTTTTACGGACCAAACAAAAGAATAGCTTGAAATAGTAATGGAAGTCAAATGTAGAACCCTTAAATGTCATGTCTGGGGAACCCTTAAAGCTCAATATAGAACCTTACAACAGACTGGTTCTCTATTAGATAGCTCCAAGCTAGAACTGCTTTAGGGAGCTGGAAGCCCACAGGAGACAATGTCTTTACTTTTTGCTTTTTTCCCCAGATACACTGTATTGCCAAAACATTGCAGAAACCTGACCATCACACCCATAAGTGCATGTTGAAAATCCCATTCCAGATGTCTTTGTTGTTATAATAACCTCCACTCTTCTGGGGAGGCTTTCCACTAGATTTTGTAGCAAGGATGTTGGGATTTGCTCGTTCTGCCACAAGAGCATTAGTGAGGTCATGCGCTGAAGTCAGGTGAGGAGGCCTGGTGTGCAGTCAGTGTAAGTGTAATAGTATTCAAAACAGTGTTGCTATGAATGCAAACTGTAATACACTGAAAAAGACACACTATTAGCATCATTTAAATATATATATATATATATATATATATATATATATATATATATATATATATATATATATATATATATACAGGTGCATCTCAATAAATTAGAATGTCGTGGAAAAGTTCATTTATTTCAGTAATTCAACTCAAATTGTGAAACTCGTGTATTAAATAAATTCAATGCACACAGACTGAAGTAGTTTAAGTCTTTGGTTCTTTTAATTGTGATCATTTTGGCTCACATTTAACAAAAACCCACCAATTCACTATCTCAACAAATTAGAATACTTCATAAGACCAATAAAAAAAACATTTTTAGTGAATTGTTGGCCTTCTGGAAAGTATGTGCATTTACTGTACATGGACTCAATACTTGGTAGGGGCTCCTTTTGCTTTAATTACTGCCTCAATTTGGCGTGGCATGGAGGTGATCAGTTTGTGGCACTGCTGAGGTGGTATGGAAGCCCAGGTTTCTTTGACAGTGGCCTTCAGCTCATCTGCATTTTTTGGTCTCTTGTTTCTCATTTTCCTCTTGACAATACCCCATAGATTCTCTATGGGGTTCAGGTGTGGTGAGTTTGCTGGCCAGTCAAGCACACCAACACCATGGTCATTTAACCAACTTTTGGTGCTTTTGGCAGTGTGGGCAGGTGCCAAATCCTGCTGGAAAATGAAATCAGCATCATCAAAAAGCTGGTCAGCAGAAGGAAGCATGAAGTGCTCCAAAATTTCTTGATAAACGGGTGCAGTGACTTTGGTTTTCAAAAAACACAAAGGACCAACACCAGCAGATGACATTGCACCCCAAATCATCACAGACTGTGGAAACTTAACACTGGACTTCAAGCAACTTGGGCTATGAGTTTCTCCACCCTTCCTCCAGACTCTAGGACCTTGGTTTCCAAATGAAATACAAAACTTGCTCTCATCTGAAAAGAGGACTTTGGACCACTGGGCAACAGTCCAGTTCTTCTCCTCCTTAGCCCAGGTAAGACGCCTCTGACGTTGTCTGTGGTTCAGGAGTGGCTCAACAAGAGGAATACGACAACTGTAGCCAAATTCCTTGACACGTCTGTGTGTGGTGGCTCTTGATGCCTTGACCCCAGCCTCAGTCCATTCCTTGTGAAGTTCACTCAGATTCTTGAATCGATTTTGCCTTGACAATCCTCATAAGGCTGCGGTTCTCTCGGTTGGTTGTGCATCTTTTTCTTCCACACTTTTTCCTTCCACTCAACTTTCTGTTAACATGCTTGGATACAGCACTCTGTGAATAGCCAGCTTCTTTGGCAATGAATGTTTGTGGCTTACCTAGTGAACCAAACTGAGAGACCATTTTGAAGGCTCAGGAAACCTTTGCAGGTGTTTTGAGTTGATTAGCTGATTGGCATGTCACCATATTCTAATTTGTTGAGATAGTGAATTGGTGGGTTCTTGTTAAATGTGAGCCAAAATCATCACAATTAAAAGAACCAAAGACTTAAACTACTTCAGTCTGTGTGCATTGAATTTATTTAATACACGAGTTTCACAATTTGAGTTGAATTACTGAAATAAATTAACTTTTCCACGACATTCTAATTTATTGAGATGCACCTGTATATATATATATATATATATATATATATATATATGGATGGATGGATAGATAGATAGATTCACTCTGCCCATGTTTTACATTTTTTCCTACATTATTTTGAATGTCCATGGAATAAAATAAAATATTAGATGCCATGAGTGTACCTTCTACCATCATTTACACATTTGAATGAACATGTAAAACGCAATGTGATAACATGAAATTAAAAATTACCTTATATGTCCATGGGCATTGTTTCGACTCAGGACAGCTGTCATTTGCTGCTATTGTCAAGCAACTGTTTGATGCCGTACACAACAGCGCTTCACCTTCGCTCATTCGCTGAGAGTAGACTAACAGTTGAGAGGCACGAATTTGGCCAATAGTTGCTGCAAGCCTTTTATAATCGACCAATTGTGCGAGAAGGCATGAATTACAGAGAGGGGTTAAAGCAATGCAAATATGCTCACACATGATGCAGACCATAAGCACATCATAATGAAACTAAAGCCGAATCCCGGACAATTTAGAAATCTCGGCCAGATGCTTTTTTAAGGTCTGAAAAAGAGGACATGTCCAGGAAAAAGATACACTGCTATCTCATAGCAAAGTCTTATAAATTATACCACACGCACATGCACAATAGACCTTTGTTATGCTCTGCTATTGCTATATTTATATATATATTTATTTATTTAGTAATTTAATTTTATATCCCATTGCAACACGGCAAGATGTGACTTTGCATGGATGGCCCAGAGTCTTAATAGGCATGCTCCATGAATAGCAGTAGCTTGCTAAGACACTCGGTAGGGTTAATTGGTGGTGGGTGTCATGTTATAATAAAACCAACTATGAGTGTCTAAGCTTCCAGAGCTGGAGAGGCACAGAGCTTTATTTGACAAGCAAACACGCTGCTCGTTTTCCTCAAACACTCTGGAAAATGAAGGGGGTGACATGGCAGGAGAGAGAGAGAGAGAGAGAGAGAGAGAGAGAGAGAGGACGGATTAGAGAATGCATGCATATCATCAAGTACAGATAAGGTGGAGGTAGAAGGGGGGAGCAAAGGATGGAGGGAAGAAGAGCTTTACTTATGAAGATCATTATAATTCTTATGCACAGTTCATATAGAAGGCTTGCATCAGCTTATAAAGCAGAAGCCACAGGCACACTCTGTGTATATGTGTATGTGTGTGTGTGTGTGTGTGTGTGTGTGTGTGTGTGTGTGTGTGTGTGTGTGTGTGTGTTTGTGTCCTACACATGTCCTTCTTTGGCTGCTGCTTTTGCCTTCAGGTGCTGTGATGCAACCTCCATCCTCTCCAGTGCTTTTTAAGACATTTCTACAATATATGATATGTATCCTGGTACTTTATACAAGAAAAAGTGAGCTTAAAGATATTTTTTTTAAAGTATGAAGCAGGAAATTTAGTAGCTGAGTATAACCTAGAAACCAGGGTAGCGCTCCACCAGCCGTTCGTAAGGTCTTACTTAAACTGGAACGTAAAGTCCAAACTAGAGGCTTAGTAACTACTAGCTAGTTTATAACTAAATCTGTACTTACTTCGGTTGCACCACTTGTTCTTTAGGCAGAACGTAGTTAATAGGTCGTAAGCTCTCCGTAAAGTAATGCGTAGTCGCATAGAATGTGGTATATTTTTCTTAATCCAATCATAAGTCTTCAAATGGTAAACAGGAAACATTCTGAACTCTTTCTTGACTGGCCTGGCCTGATCTGAAAGTAAAAAAAAAACATGACAAAGATGTTATCAAACTCAACATTAGACTTTTAATTGAAAAATATCTTAATAGCTCACACATAGAGGAGAAAAGAAATATATGTCATCATCATAAATATCCAAAGTGATGTCTGTCTCGTAAAACTTTTTGACGAACATGCGGTTCTTCATCCTCAATTACGAGCTCATCGATGTAATCTAATCTGTCTGCCATCTCATTCCGACCGTTATTCATGGGCAGAGGCTTCCGTAAATATTTAGTTGGAACGTAGAGTTACGTTTAAACTAAGTTTAATGGTGCAACGCAAAGATATTTAGTAGTGCGTAAGTTGTAACTTAGTGCCCCTTTACGTCGCAACTAGGCTAAGTTGTGACTTACACACAGCCGGTGCAACCGGCCACAGGCTGCAGTGGCGTGTCTTGGTTGTTTTTACATATATTTTACTCAGGAAACTAATGAGTACACATTTTTTCCCTGCAAAACATTGGTTTTGAAATTTTTGGCACCCTCAGAGAAATAATAAAATAAATTAACATAAGTAATCGCAGTCTTTGAATTGTTTAATCATATCGTAAACTTGTGGTTTGACCTGAAGTGGACAGTCCATATGTGCAAAAATAATAATATGAATATTAAGGAGTTTACTAGACAGAAAGAGACTAAATATTAATTGTGGCTGGATCCAATAATTATGAAACCACTATTTTCCAGGGGGAAAAGTGTTTTGGCCGTTGCCATCTCTAGTGTCCATGTTCAAGATTGTGACAGTTGTCATAACAGGCATTCACCTAATGCTGTAGCATAAATCTGATATATTGAAACTTTGACCCTCACGTTTGGCTTGAGACATTCATACTTAATATAATCTTATTTTTCAAAACAATCAAGATCACTCTTGGACGAGGTGAATATTGCCTACGTTTAGGTATCTGCCTTTGGTTTCAGTGTTCATTAGAAATTCCTCCCTGCTTCTAACGCATCTCGTACAGTTGGCAAATCTACTACATTAGCCTTGCTAACTTGCTTGATATTAACAGCCTGAAGCTGCTAAAGAATGGGTCAGGTCTTAATCTCAAAGATAGTGGTCAGAACAGCTCAAGTACAAACCCTCCCTTTTGTTTAGCCCAAGGAGTGAATTCTCTTGGAGTTATTAAACATGATTTATTAAGTATGGCCGAGAGAGTGGCTTTGTGGTTCTTTAGGCAAGGAGAAAAAGACATACAGAAAAAACAGTGAATAGAGAGATAGAGGTAGAGAGAGATGACAGATGGGCGAAGAGAGAGCGAGGAGGCCCGGGGTCTTATCACTCTCTTCTCTCTTCTCACAGACACGAGAAGAAACCTGATCAGACAATGGGGTCGGAGCGCTCACTCCGTTGCTGAGACAAGCTCAAGCCGAGTTCTCCGCTGATCTTACATGTCACTGGGCAGCCGATGATCAGCTGTCAGAAGCGATACAAGAGAGTATAAACAACAACAAAAGAAACATACAGTAAATAGTTTGTCTGCTTATCAACCTGATAGACAGACAGACAGGGAGATGGACAGATGGATGGATGGCTGGATGGATAGATATATAGATTGCCTATCACGATCATCAGCCTCATCTGCTTTTGTCCCTCTTTACTTCTCTCTCCAGCGCTGCATCCACACAGTTAACCTCCCTCCCAACTTCTCCAGCTCCACTTTGGCTAATTGGAGGAAACGACTCCATAAACAGCCCCCCAGCAGCAACATCCAGTGTGACGGCTCACCGTTTTAGTGAGCCATTAAAATATATAATTGGGGGAAAAAAGTCCAGTACAGCAGGATTAAGCTGTATATGATAATGGAAGCAAACATAATCACCTTCCTCTCAGCACATAAGCACGGGTTCCCCTTAGCTCCGATAAATGTCTGTATGCATATTTATTATGCAATAAAGGTGGCAGTTAATTTTATGATAATGTGAAACCCAGTTTTCCAAGGTTAAATCCATACACTGTACATTCCTTCACTTTCACTCTTTCTCTATACATATACCCATCTACTGTTCTCATTTCCAAGTCAGCACAGGACCACTGAGCAGTGTGCAGTGTGTCTCAGGAGAAACTTGGAGTAGTGTGTCCACAGGTAGACAAATGATCAAATGAGAGACAGAGAGGCTATGTCTATATACAGTACTGTGAAAAAGTCTCAGGAACATCTTTTTTCTGCATCAGTCAGTGTTGGTGGAAAAGAATAACTTTTACATTAAAAAAAAAAAAAAAAAAACATTAAACAACAACAATGACAATAATAATAATAAAAACAACAACACTACTCCTACTACTACTACTACTACTACTACTACTAATAGTACTACTACTACTAATAATAATAGTAATAATGCACAGTAAAATGTTATAGACCATAAAATAATAAACTATTTTCCAAGAAAGAAAGAAAGAAAGAAAGACTTCAGATGGAAACAAGTGAAAGCCAACATGTGCACCACATCTATCTATTATATATTGATCTATCTATTAGGTTTAAATAAATGTTTACTGATTTTTGTTGAACTTACCTACCTACCTACCTACCCACCCACCTACCTATCTATCCATCCACCCACCCACGCTGGTAAACTATTACAGCTAAAAATGAGTCAGTGGACAAATAACAAGGGCAATAGTATATCACATTTGTTATTATTTAAGATAAATATTTCATTTTAATTAACCCATTCTGTAGGCCACATTAAGTCAATGATTGGATTGTGTCTGATGTTGCCTGATATCATTTTGTGATATTGCTTTGGTCTGCCTTATGCTGATAATGATGTGTTATTTATTATTTAGCTAAGCATGTTATAGATCTAATATACGCAGGTCTATCTGTCTGCCTCTCGAAGTGTGCATAAGTATGTTTTTATTGTCCTTTTTATCGCCTGTCTTGGTGATCAGAATTTCTTTTCGGCCTTGGGCTTACAGTGGAAAGTCATTTTTTCCCCACTTATTAAGACGTATTGCATATTCTTTGGAGAGTATTCTCTGGCAAACGGAGGAGGATGAATTGAGGTTGGGTGAATTATGGATTGTGGAAACTAACATTAGTATAACAGTCAGCCAGGTTAACCATGGCATATGGGTAGAAAAAGTGACTGCAATTGGGCAAACATGATAGATATAGTAAGCTTTTTACATACATGATGAAATTTTAAAAAATAGGTAGGAGAAGATGTACTGACGATGTGCTTAGAGACTTGGAAATGGCAAGCCTTACGCACTGCCTTACCTTCATGTCACATATTAAATTACAAAATGTTGGTGTATAAATCAGCATTGGTTGCCCTAAATAGTGTGAATTCTGTTCAGCTTCTGCATATATTTACACATTACAGAGAAAGAGAGGAGGAGGGAGATGTTGTGGAGGGTTTATATCTAATTCGTCTCTGTTTTGGGGTGTTCATGTGTGTACAGAGAGTATGTGTTTTGTGTGTGAGGAAGCCTGGGAGGACGATGATGATAATGCAGGATGGCAGAGCCGGCACTACGGTGTCCAAACACATCCATCTCACCGTGTCATTCTGACACTATCCCTGAACATGTTTGTCTCCTTTTAGTACTATTAGTACTACACATACACGTGCACATACACACACACCCCCACACACAAGCACACACACACACCAACACAGGCATATAAACAGACTAAATACCTGCATTTGCACTTCAAATATACTTGATGCCAGTAACACCACTAGACATTCATGTGGATAGACGCTTTGCTGTAAGTTTTTTCTTTTTTTCAGACACAGACGCTGAAGGTAAGATCCACCACTACCAGAGCTGCACAGCATTGCATGATATGAATGTTTGTTTACCTTGATCATCATATTCTCAATAGTCTCCTCTCTGGGACTATGCAAAACTCTGTAAAAACCACTTGGCCGATGCTACAAAGTGCTGTGTGACTGGAAGGTGTTTTGCCCTAAAGTGGTTGGTGCCTAACCAAGACTGAAGTGGGCTTTTATCTTATTCATACACAGACTCACACACAGCCTGTTTCATAATTCCCATCTGCTCAGACCCTGAGAAATCATTTTAGAACGACCTGGGGCGCAAACAGAAAAGACAAACAAAATAACCATTGAGGATTCTTGCAGTCTCTGAGCCAAATGTTTAAGACTGATCATGAGGGCATGAGCCCTTAATGTTTATCAATGACTGGACATTGGTAATTCATTCATTTCTAAATTATCTATTAATTTAGAAAAAAAGAAAATAAATGTATCTATGCTGCTTACTTCCTCCATATTCAACATACAACCACTATTTTACTTTAAGTAAAATTTCCAATTAATTTGACCATATCAGCTTGAAATCACATCCCTATTGAAATTTCACATCCCTATTTAAATTTGTCTTGAAACTGTTTTGAGTCCCTACATCCATACCTTATGGTCACAAGCTGTAGGCAGTGCCTGAAAGAATATGGTAGTGAGTACAGATGCTGGAAATAAGGGTTCCTCCACATGGTTGCTGGGTTTACTCTCCATAATAGGGTGAGGAGCTTGACAATCCAGGAGAGTCTCAGATTATAGCCGCTGCTCCTCTGAATTGAAATCAACCAGTTGAGGTTTTTAATGCCCTCTAGTTGGAGCTGGCTGCCACTAGAACTCTATCAGGCATGTTCCTCTGGACACAGAACCCAGGCTGGACCCACAGGAAAGACTACATCTTACATTATTGGCTAGGGAACATCCAGGGCACCCCCCCAGGAGGAGCTGGAAAATGTGGCTGGGGATGTGGCAGCCCTCACTAGGAGAAGTGGAAGGAAAATAAATGAACAACATAGGATTAGAGCTCAGTTTGCCAATACTGGACAGTCTCAGTAGTGGGCACTTTTTTTTTTTTTACCTGGTGAAACAAAACATAGTTTTCAAGAACAGTAATTAGGAAAAAAAATTAGGGCCCCAAACCCATAAAATCAGTCTCTGTTCAATTTTTACATAGAAAAATCTATGTTGAAGAAAAGGGACTAACTTCTGTATTTTGGGGGGGGAATTGCATCAAGAGTTTCTTATGTAGTACTTTGAGTAAACGTATTTCATTAAATTTGCCTGCTGCAACTTGAAAAACAAGAAGTTTGAAATTCTGTGTTATGAAGTTTCCTATGGTGGAGCATGTATGAAGGAGAGAAAAATTTTATTTTGAGTATTTCAAGGTTTAATTGGCTTCAACTGCAAAATTATAGCTAGCTTTGGAGAGGAAAAAAACATCTCTACTTCTACTCGACTTGTAGTCATTGTTTACAGAAGAAATCAGAGCCACTTTTCATCGTATTTATGTTCCCACTAGGGGGTAAACACACACAGCTGGCTGAGGGACCAGCTCTTTCTCTCTCTCACTCCCTCTATCTAAAACTATATAAGGAGACAGAAAAAGCAATACATCACAATTGCAAATATTGGAGAGAAGGGAATGGGTTGTGGTGAAAATAAAAGCACAGAGCTTACTCACAAACTCCCTGAGCAACAAATGTTATGTTTCGTTTAAGAATCCCTTCAAAAATATAACCAATGTTTTATTAATAAAAATCAAATACCACTGTACTTAAATATTGTTCCTTCATTGAGCTTCAGGGAAGAAATCTTCATTTTGGAGAAAGAAACTGAAAGAGAGGATATGAAAAACTTTCAGAATGTCTGAATGGGGCATCCCAGGGGTTAAGCAGTTGGGTTTAAAAAACACAAACACATCTACAACACACAGGAGCAGCACAAATACAGTGGCTTTATCAGAACCAGCCAGTACGCTCCATCTTGGCCAAGCCCCAGGCGTAGGCATATTTAGCTTCTGAAATAAACATGAGGTCTTGGGATTGTGTATGTGTGTTGGCAGAGCTCGCGGGAAGCCCTAACCTAGCATTGCATTCCAAAAGCAAACTCTCAAAGAAAAGTACACAAGAGTGGATCTCCTCCTCAGGTTTGGTTACCCCTGCCAGAGCTTATTGATTGAAGAAACAGAGAGGTTCGATAGATGGATGAATCACATCCGGTGCCTTTCTGGCTCCAGAAGCTGCTCTGTCTTATCTCTGTCTCATATCTCAGCCACCCGCATTCTCGCTCCGACACTTATTCAAGTTATAAATAGAGGACAAGACCAGGGCGTCCCAGATTGTCTCATCTCCTGCCATTCAGGGTGCAGCTCGAGCCCTCAGCTCGAGGCCAAGCGAAAAACCTTCCTCTGGAGATGATGAGGGATGAAGGGGTGGTTGGAAGGATGAAGAGCGCAATTACCTGTCGGGGGATGAATTAGGGAGGAGGTGGAGAAGGCTCAAATGGTGTTATTGTTCACCGTTCTGAACATCCATCCGTCCGTTGTCTTTCTAAATCCGTTGAAACGAACACCCCTGTCAGTCCTTGCCTTTTGTCAAAAGCACAATTACTCTGACAGCTATTCCCTTTGTCTGCCTTCCATTGCAGAATTTGCTGGAATGAACCTATTTGCCCAGTGATTACAGAACAATTCCATGAAAATTTCCCTTGAAAGAAGGGGTGAATGAGCATCTCTTGCCACTTTTCACTTTACATAAAAGCCATTACTAACCCAATGCTCTGATATCAGGGTGACATTTCCTGGGTGTGACTGGATTAATCTCAGGCCTTCCAGACAAGCCAGAGATCTTTGACTACTGTTGTGTCCTTTCACAGCAACTCGGAACAGCTGGACGCCGGATGTGGTCTGTGTCCAGGTTCACATGATGGCCCTGGCAGATGGCAAATTATACCTCACAATGCCTATTTGTACATGATGAGGCGCATGTCAAATTAGCCATACCTGCAAATAACCTAGTCTGTCCAAATTACCCATTAGTAAAAGGGATGATCTTATAATGATATGCCCAGAAAAGTCATTTGCAGTAATATCATGATTCTTTGGTTGACAATTTAGATTAAATTGAGAGGCTGCTTTTCTAGCTGCTCAGACATGAGATGGTTCACTCAAAGACAGTGTCTATGTCTTGATGCGAAGACGCTCAAAATCTTTTAGTCATCAAGTCACATTCTCTCATGACTGCCAACATTCTGGGACATTCTCTATGACCATTTAGTGTCTCTTCCGTACAAACATTCCAGTTAGTCCTTGAACAGTCTGTACATGCATGACCTTTGTTAGCTTTGTCTCGAAATGTGATTACCGTCCTTGTGCTCACTTAATTACAGCAAGCATTTCCTCTTCAGAAGTTCGGACTCACTAACCACTGTCCTGATCCTACCTTTTTATATTACAGACGTGTCCACTCTCTTTTCCATGACATAACACTAAGGAATAACCTTTTCTCCTCCTCTATCACTTCCCCATGATGAATATTAAAGGTCTATCAGACACCTCCAGCATGAGCCATTACACATTTTCGCTGTTATTCCAGCAGAACAGTACAGTAACCTCTGAACCCCATTAACAACTGCTGTTAATAAAGTGCCGATCGGAGACGTTATATGCATTATAGCTGCTGCGCAGCTTGCAAAAACCAATTAGGGTGTTTTTAACCTGCTGGTTTAACAGCCTGTCACAGATGTAGCACTTTACAGCAACAGTGACCATGGAATAATAGCGTGAAAAAGAGTGTAAAAAAAGAGAGAAGTAAATGCAGAGTGGGACACAAATTGCAGCCAGTAGGCTGAATCACTTCAGAAACGTTGATTTCTAACATGTCAAGCTAAGGGGCAGGGATGTGAAGGCTCCTCTTTAAACTTCTTGGCCTATTCCATGCAAATACACTGAACCTGGTTTAAAAATGTATCCCTGTTTGCCAATGTGAACTAAACACTATCTGAATCCTGAAATGGGGTGTGTGTGTGTGTGTGTGTGTGTGTGTGTGTGTGTGTGTGTGTGTGTGTGTGTGTGTGTGTGTGTGTGTGTGTGTGTGTGTGTGTGTGTGTGTGTGTGTGTGTGTGTGTGTGTGTGTGTGTGTGTGGTTGAAAACGCTGTGCTCATGTGGGTTAGTGGGAGGGACAGAGATATGAGAGGATAGTTAGGAGGAGTGAGGCAGTAATTTTCAAAGGAGGCAGAGGTGGTTGGGGTTGATGTCTGCCTCAGGCAAACATGCAGAGGGAAGAACAGTGACACACTGCACAAGACCTAATGACACAACATGGTCATAGAGATGGTGTAAGTTAAAGGGTTAATTATAGCTACATTATAGCCCAGGTTTGTGTGTGTGTGTGTGTGTGTGTATGTGTGTGTGTGTGTGTGTGTGTGTGTGTGTGTGGCCAAAAACCCTAGTCACTGGGAAGTGACTTTATTTATCTTCTTCTTTCCTTTCGGCTGTTCCCTTCAGGGGTCGCCACAGCGAATAATCTGCCTCCATCTAGCCCTATCCCCTGCATCCTCTTCTCTCAGACCGACTACCTTCATGTCCTCCTTCACTACATCCATAAACCTCCTCTTTGTTCTTCCTCTCGGCCTCCTGCCTGGCAGCTCTAACCTCAGCATCCTTTTACCGATATATTCACTCGCCCTCCTCTGAACATGTCCAAACCATCTCAACCTGGCCTCTCTAACTTTGTCTCCAAAACATCTCACATGTGCTGTCCCCCGATGTACTCATTCCTGATCCTATCCATCCTCGTCACTCCCAAAGAGAACCTCAACATCTTCAGCTCTGCTACCTCTAACTCTTCCTCCTGTCTTTCCTCAGTGCAACTGTCTCCAAACCATACAACATCGCTGGTCTCACTACTGTCCTGTACATCTTTCCTTTCATTCTTGCTGGTACTCTTTTATCACACAACAGACCTGGCACTTTTCTCCACCCATTCCAACCTGCCTGCACACGCTTCTTCACCTCTTTTCCACACATCCCGTTGCTCTGGACTGTTGACCCTAAGTACTTAAAATCCTGCACCTTCTTTATCTCTTCTCCCTGTAACCTCACTGTTCCACTTGGATCCCTCTCATTCACACACATGTATTCTGTCTTGCTGCGACTAACCTTCATTCCTCTTCTCTCCACCTCTCTAGAGTTTCCTCCACCTGCTCCCTGCTCTCACTACAGATCACAATGTCATCCGCAAACATCATAGTCCATGGAGATTCCTGTCTGACCTCATTTGTCAGCCTGTCCATCACCACCACAAACAAGAAGGGGCTCAGAGCCGATCCTTGATGCAGTCCCACCTTCACCGTGAACTCCTCTGTCACACCTACCGCACACCTTACCACTGTCCTACTGCTCTCATACATATCCTGCACCACTCTAACATACTTCTCTGCCACTCCAGACCTCCTCATACAATACCACAGCTCCTCTCTTGGCACCCTGTCATACGCTTTCTCTAAATCTACAAAGACACAATGCAACTCTTTCTGACCCTCTCTGTACTTCTCCATCAACATTCTCAAAGCAAATATTGCATCTGTAGTGCTCTTTCTTGGCATGAAACCATACTGCTGCTCACAAATGCTCACTTCTCCCTTTAGCCTTGCTTCCACTACTCTTTCCCACAACTTCATTGTATGGCTCATCAGCTTAATGCCTCTGTAGTTTCCACAACTCTGCACATCTCCCTTGTTCTTAAAAATTGGCACCAAAACACTTCTCCTCCATTCCTCAGGCATCCTCTCACTCTCTAAGACCTCGTTGAACAACCTAGTTAAAAACTCTACTGCCATCTCTCCTAGACACTTCCATACCTCCACTGGTATGTCATCATTTCCTCTCTGCATCCTCTTCAAAGCTCTCCTAACTTCACCCTTGCTAATCCTTTCTACTTCCTGCTCAACAATATTTGCATCGACTACTCTTCTCTCTCTGTCATTTTCCTCATTCATCAGTTCCTCAAAGTACTCCTTCCATCCTTCCCTCACCCTCCTGTCACCTGTCAACACATTTCCATCTCTATCTTTAATCACTCTAACCTGCTGAACATCCTTACCATTTCTATCCCTCTGCCTCGCCAACCGATACAAATCCCTCTCACCTTCCTTACTATCTAATCTTGCATACATGTCGTCATAAGCTTTCTGTTTGGCCTTTGCCACCTCTATCTTAACCTCGTGCTGCATCTCCCTATATTCCTGTCTACTTTCCTTCGTCCTCTCACTGTCCCACTTCTTCCTAGCTAACCTCTTCTTCTGGATACTCTCCTGAACATCCTCATTCCACCAGCAAGTCTCCTTGTCTTCTTTCCTCCTTCCAGATGACACACCTAGCACCTTCCTACCTGTCTCCCTGATCACTTTGGCTGTAGTAGTCCAGTCATCTGGAAGCACCTCCTGACCACCTAAAGCCTGTCTCAACTCCTCCCTGAAAACCGCACAGCACTCTTCCTTTTCCAACTTCCACCACTTTGTCTTCTGCTCTGCCTTTGCTCTCTTCATCTTCCTCACCACCAGAGTCATCTTACACACCACCATCCTATGCTGTCTAGCTACAATCTCTCCTACCACTACTTTGCAATCGCTAATCTCCATCAGATTACAGTGTCTACACTAAGATATAGTCCACCTGTGTGCTCCTGCCACCACTCTTATATGTCACCCTGTGTTCCTGCCTCTTCTGAAAGTACGTGTTCACCACAGCAATCTCCATACTTTTAGCAAAGTCTACCAACCTCTGTCCTTCTGGGTTCCTTACCTGAAGACCAAACCTGCCCATCACTTCCTCATCCCCACTGTTCCCTTCACCAACATGTCCATTAAAGTCTGCCCCTATCACCACTCTCTCACATCTGGGGACACTCTGCATCACTTCCTCAGGCTCACTCCAGAATCTGTCTTTCTCCTCTTGCTCACAACCTACTTGTGGAGCATAAGCACTAACAACATTCAACATCACACCTTCAATTTCCAGCTTCAGACTCATCAACCTATCTGACACTCTCTTTACCTCAAGAACATTCTTCACAAACTACTCCTTCAGGATCACTCCTACTCCATTTCTCTTCCCGTCCACCCCATGATAAAACAGTTTAAACCCTGCTCCAATGCTTCTAGCCTTGCTCCCTTTCCACCTGGTCTCCTGGACACACAGAATGTTGACTTTCCTCCTCTGCATCATATCTACCAGCTCTCTGCCTTTACCTGTCATTGTACCAACATTCAAAGTCCCTACTTTCAGTCCTAAACTCCTGCCTTTCCTCTTCTCCCTCTGCCTATGGACACACCTTCCTCCTCTAACACACCTTCCTCCTCTCCTTCTTCGACGAACAGTAGCCCAATTTCCACCAGTGGCCTGTAGGTCAACGGCACCGATGGTGGTCATTGTTAACCCGGGCCCAGACCGATCCGGTATGGAAGTCATGTTCGTGATTCGCATATTGAATTTGGCAAAAGTTTTACGTCGGATGCCCTTCCTGACACCCTCTCTATTTATCCGGGCTTGGGACTGGAACAAAAATACACTGGCTTGTGACCTCCTGTGGCTAGATTAAGTGACTTTATTTATATATTTGTTTATTTTGTTTATATGTAATAGCTTAATCTCCCCTATTACATGCTAGCTACCAATCTGGTAGGATAAAAGCTAGTACTATTTTGCTCTGCCAAACCAAGTCCCAGCATCTTTTTGTCCTTCTGCTTGAAGGTGGGTTGGCACAGTTGACATTGCTGCCTCACATCTTCAGGGTCCTTGGTTCGACCCTAAGCTCAGGTTACTGCCTGTGCAGTTGCACATGTTCTCCCCATGTTCACATGGGTTTCCTCTGACTTCTCTGGTTTAATCCCACTTAAAAAAACATGCATGTAGGTGGGCTGCCCCAAGGTGTTCCCAGGATAGGTTCTGGATTCACCATGACACTGACCAGGATAAAGCAGTTACTGAAAATGAATGAATGGTCCTTACTGTCCTAATAAACATATGTGAACTAACACAGGGCTGTGATTGGTTAGTGTTTCTCTGGCCACTGTTGAGATACTGTATAACACACAGGTGTAATACATAAGCACAGTCAGACTGATCAGTGACCACTGAGACGCATATATCCCTCAAGCCATAGGTAACTAAATCTTGGCATGTCTGCTGCAATCTCCAAATGAAATATGATGCCTAAGTAAATAAGAGTGCATGCTTGTGCATGGCTGCTCAGTGTGTCCATCTTCCATCTCCTGAGCATTCAGGGCCTCAGGCCACTCTGCAGTGCCCAGCATATGGAGCTAAAGTGGTGCCAGAGGGACAGCAAATGGTAGGCCCAGCTAGTAGGCCCAATCTAAGTCTCTCTGCCATGGCATAGTGCCTTGGGCATCTACTTCCCAAGACACCAATCAGGTTATTGCAGTCGAGACTGTGACGGGTGGCTTTCGGGTGGGGGGGTGTTGGGGGGGGGTTGGGGGGGTATGAGTGGAGAGACAGACTGAGAAAGGAGTAGAGAAAGAAAGATGAAGAGAGTTCAGAGAATGAGATGGAGGAAGAGAGATGGAGAAATAATGGATAGTCCGGTACTTGACTATATCGTGCTTTAGGCACTTCAACAACCCACTTCCTCAAAACACTAATTTTCCGAGAACCCATAAAAAAGTGGAAAAGAATAGAGCAGACACATACACATGTAACCTCAGGATACTGATCATAACCAGCACGTTTATCTGCTGTTATTGTTGATATATGCTTAAACCTCCTTATAAGGGCTAAATTAGATGTTTTTTTTCTAAAGAATAGGTGGCTCTGGGCTTCAGTTCACATTTGCAGAAGAATGACTTTTTGCAGGATTTTGCCTCCTGCTGTGGTACCAGAGGGCAGACATTAGCATCAGTGCTCTCCTGAAGAGCTTTATCATAAACCAGACATCAATAAGCAGAGATGTGCTGTTCCTGCACCCCCCACCCCACCCCACCCCACCACACCGCGCCAACTATAGCCTTCACCACAAACACAGCACACAATATTAAGCCATTTTTATTATCCTCTAATGCCGCAGAGAGCTTGATTTAACACTCCCGCTTTCAGCTCGCCTGGGCTGTTTCATTAGCATGCCGAAGGCCTTTCTGCAAAGTGAGTGTCTCAGAGAGGGTGGGGGTGTACTTTTAGGTGAATGTAACGGGTTGACATCGAGTGTATGTTCACTAATAGCCATACGTAGGTGGTGCTGATTAGGCATTAGGTCCTAGTGTTGTATGTCATAGTAATGGTTCGTGCTTACACAGAAGAGAGAAGACAGTCAAAAAAAACACATTCATATGGATGGCATAGGATTATAATAAAATAGGAGTGAAACGATAGGGTGGGAAGAGATGGAATAGTATAGCATAGAGAAGGATAGGATAGTATGGGACTGGACAGGACAGGATGGGGACAGGACTGGACGATACGAGATGGGGCGGGATGGGATATGATAGGACAGGATAGGATAGGATAGGATAGGAAAGCATATGATGGGATGGGATAGGATAGGATACTTTAAGATAAAAAAGTATAGGATAGTATAGAAGAGTATTGGAATTTGCAATGTACTGTATATTAGAATAGAGGAAAGGAAAGGAGACAAGTGGAGAGGAGATGTAACGGTACGGCATAGAATGTAATGAGACCGTATGACTGGTAGGATTGGACTTTGCACTTTTAATATTAAGTCTAGCACCTCTGTTGACTCTCCTCTATGCATCTCTATCACTCCATCTCTCTTCTCCTTTACTGTTTCTCTCCTTCTTTCTATCCACACAGTGTGAGATGTTGACCCTTTAATTTGTCACAGATTAAACCCTAAACCCTGTAAATAAAGCTGCCCTTTATTTGCTAATCATTAAACATACTCACACATGGGTCATTGCTCCTAACCACACTTTGCAATGACAAACCTTCATTAGGGGGGAAATTTAATGTTGAAGAGGAGTCAGGCTTTGTTATTTCTGCTTGAAACATCCTTCACGCCAGTCACCAAACCAGCCTGATATAGTGTCATTCATGGGCTCAGTAATGCACACACGCTTTCTCTCTATCTAACTCCTTTCCTCACTCTCAGTCTTCCACACCTGTGTCCTTTTGCCCAAGGCTGAGAGCTCTGGCCTCTAATCAGATGTACTCTAAATTGGCCAGGGCAGTGCCAGGTTAGCGGGCAGCTTGTGCACCCATGGAGCAGGTGGCACATTACGTGGTGCTCTTGCTGAATAATGAGGCAGAAAGCCATTCTCTGGAATCAGGCAGTGGGTTATGGTGCCTCCCACCGGCTTAACAGCTTACATTAAACAGTGTATTATGGCTCAGTGGGATTCTCGTCCTCTGAGCTTTCCTTAGGACCTGCCACCTGTCCCAAATAAACATGCTGGAGTCAAAACATACCAATATTTACTCACTTTTTGCCTATCTTGCTTTCACATTTTCCTTCTTTACCTGTTTGTTTTCCTTCCTGCCTCCTATCTTTTTTTTCATTTAGTGGGCTTTAATATTATCTAGATAGTTGACTTGGAGACAGACAAATTAAGACAACAGAAAAATGTTGTTTTTTTCCCACTTTATATGCCAGTATAAAGTCTAAACACTTCTTCTTTACAAGGATCTTTCTGTTTCTTATCCTCTCTACACCTTTTTTTATACAGATACCATGATGCAACAGAGCAAAATACTGGCACAAAAAGAAAAAAAAAAAAAAACAGAAAATGAATTTGTATTTTGTTTTTCCCACTGGTTGCATGCAACACCATACAGGTTGTGCAACATCAGCTAACGTGAAATTACTCACTCTGTCTCCATTTCAGCAACTTTTCACTTATTTACGCCCACTTCCAAAGCTCTCCTGCAGTTCATATTTGGAAATGTGGATATATTATTAAATCTATATATTCAAATGACAGCAGCTCTGTGTGGACATGCTTATAAGACCAAATGGGCATGTTTTTAACTCCATGTAAGACTTTAAGTAGGACAACGGAAGTTATTCATCTACAAACAGTATATGTGCATGTATTTGAGCAGATAGCCAGATAGCTAATATGAACTGACAGGTTTCTAAAGTCATATTATTAAATGTCTTTATTGCTAATGCTATCAAGCTAGCTAACATGAGCTAACCTGACAGATTTTCTGAGAGGATTTTTATTCATATTCTTAAATGTTTATCTGGGTTGGACTGGCATCCCATCCAGGGTGTAAAGAATAAAGGACGAATTATTGCTAACACAAGCCAGCAAACTAACAGAAGATTTCTGTTATTTCTCAGATATATATTTTTTAAGTCATATTTATACATGGTAATAATCATCACTGCTAACACTAGCCAACTAGCTAGCATAAGATAAACATACAGGATTTCTGAGAGGATTTGTTTAGGTTCCTTTGATGAACGTTTATAATCTCCACTGCTAATATTATCCATCTATCAAAGACAGGATTTCTGAGAGGAAGTCTGTTTGATAAATGTTCATAATCTCCACTGCTAATATTATCCATCTAGTTAACATAAGCTAACCTGACAGGATTTCTGAGAGGATTTTAAGTCATATTCATACATACAAAATATTCACTGCTAATGCTAGGTAGATGGCTAACATACGCAGACTTAACAACATTTTAGAAAATCTCTTTGAGTGCAATTGTAAAACTACTTCTAGGGCGTGTATTTTGAGTCCATATATGCATAAAAATGCTAGGCAGACTGTACGATGTGATGGGAGAACCACGTATCATGGCCAAACTACTGGCCAGTGCTTGCTTACTTTTTTGTTGAGGGCGCAAACACAATGTGCTACTTTAGAAATGTATAACCTTGTTCATTTTCCTCACTCTTAACTAGCTAAGTAGCTTGGCTTACATTATTACATTGTGCTAGCTACCACTTTATAGTGTGTCCAGTTAGGTTTCTGGACCCGGACTGGACAGCACACTAGAGCTTTTATTATCTGGAGGACTAGCTAATGAATGTATGATTTGTCCAACCTTGTTATTGTTACTATTTCTGCAGCCAAGGACACTCTGATCCTTCTCTATATCTGCGCTGACAGATTGAAATCGCTTTCTCGCCCTTTCCCCTGTACACAGTGTTATTAACAACTTACCCATGGAGACGTAGAACAGCATTTCCTGCAGCACTGGTCAACCAAGTCCATGTCCTGGCATCCTCTAATTAACTTAATGATCTATCAGACATGACTGTCTGACATATGTCTAACATACAAAATTTGTGTGCGTGTGTGCGTGTGTGTGTTTTCCTGCTGGTCTTGTGTGCTGTGGGTAATGGCAGACATTTCTTCATTTGTACATCTAATTGCTGATTTGCACACAGGGCTTAATGCCTGCGTAATGCCTGCAGTAACTGCTACAGTATTATACATTGTATTACTACATTCTTTTTCTTCAGTTTTACCTGAGCTTTCTCTCTTTCTTATTTTCTCTCCTTTATCTCTTTCACCCACATGCTTTATTTATGTAGATTCTCGTTGCTCACTTGCTTTGCTGACATGATCCCAACACAAATTGTCACTACAGACGTGTTACAGACGTGTGTGTGTTTGTGTGTGTGTGTGTGTGTGTGTGTGTGTGTGTGTGTGTGTGTGTGTGTGTGTGTGTGTCAAGCTCCTGTCCCTATGCCATGCCATTCACACACTTGTCTGGCTCTTGCCAATGCTTTTAATAAGGACTGTTTGCTTGGAAATAATATGATCTGGGCTAGCAGGCAAGAGTCTAACTGCCACATCCCAGAGACAGGGAGCTAAAAGTGATGCAGAATAGGAAAGGGAAAAGAAAAGGGGGGAAAAATAATGAGCTGAAACGATCGATTGAGAATGAGAGTTATGAGGAGCTGAAGTGCAAGTGTCACTTTTTATTGACTGTTCCAGCTTATAGATAGAAATGACACACATTCCAAAGCTTTGAGGATCATTTATGGAAACAGATACAAATCCACAGTAGACTGAGTAATTAAGAAATCGTATTAATAGCATGCTTGCTGTGTGTGTGTGTGTGTGTGTGTGTGTGTGTGTGTGTGTGTGTGTGTGTGTGTGTGTGTGTGTGTGTGTGTGTGTTTAAGTCATTCATGTGCACATACACAAGTGGGTTGAACCATGCAGCCTAAATCTCTTCTAATAGCAATCCAAGTGTATGATTTATGATTTACAACACTGTCCAGTGTTCTTGTTCTCATATGCCACTTGTGTTAATGTTAACTAGACACACACACACACACACACACACACACACACACACACCCTACAAAGCAAGTCATGAAGGATATATTAATTATGAAAAGATAACCGAGTCTCTGCTTGTCAGAGTTGGCAGAAGTGCTAAAGTACATCTGAAGGGGTGTGTGTGTGTGTGTGTGTGTGTGTGTGTGTGTGTGTGTGTGTGTGTGTGTTGGGTGGGTGGATATTGAAGTGTTGAAGTTGTTTTGTCAGGGCACTGAATGAATGTTAACTAGATCTGACATTAATGGGTTCCATAATGAAACACTCAGGCACTAAGTAAGCTACATCTTTGTGACCAAGAATGGCCATAGAACTTCAGAGTTACCCAAACCACCCCCCCACCACACCCCCCTCTGTCTTTCCCTATGTGATAGCATAGTTTCCCAGAACAAAGCTTTGATCAGCTACAGTTCACCACCAGCTCTACTACTCAAAACTCAAACGCCTCACTCCATTTTAATGTTCTACCTATCTATCATTCTGTTCCCTTGTTCTACGTAGAGGTATATGAATCATTTTGCCAGCTATAAAGAAAGACCTGTATTCTATTATATGCCATTTTATGGAAAATAGCATCTGAGAGCTCCTTTTGTTAGATGGCCTCCTCAAAGAAAACCAACCAAACCCTGATTGATACTTTTCCAGAACTTTTGTTTTGATAGCTCCAGGGTGAACACTGATGCATTTTTTTTACTTTGTAAATAATTTTACAAACTATAATAATTTCCCCTTGCATTCTATTACAGTATGCCCATTTCAATTATAAGTTCTACCACTAGAAAATGTGGAAAAGTTCAAAGGGGATGAATACTTATGCAAGCCACTGTATTTCTAGCTGATGATGTCCACCCTTGGTTGAGTACCTTCAATAGGACAAAAAAAAAAACAAAACAAAACAAAACAAAACAAAAACAGTGTTTATTTGAGGTACATGGTCCGAGAATAAAGTATCTGTCATGCTAGATTGCGCTCAGAGGAATTTTGGACTAAAAGTAAACCTTCAATGTGAGTGTTGGAACTACAGCTCCAGCATCCATCATCGAAGGACAAAAACATTTGTATCCCATGCGGAAATTGAAATTGGCATTTCGGCAACCTTCACCTCCCTCCAAGGTACTAGGTGGGAGAATTCCATTTGAATTGGCTGTTCTGTAGGTATTGTTCTTTTCCCCTTGTTTATTTCCTTTCATTCCATTTCAATCTGAGGCTTGATGTAATCGTTTTCTACTAAAGGGCAAGGAGAAAATGGCACGCATGGTGAGAACGGGGGCTCTAAACAGCGGAACAAATTTTCTCTCTAGAGGTGTCACTGTTGAGGTGTTATAAACAGCTGTTGTCTGACATGATACCTTGGCAAATCAGTTCAATGCAATTTTATTTGTATAGCACTTTTAATAAAAGACACAAATCTGGATGTAGATCTAAATTCCTAATGAGCACGCCAGATGCAACAGTGGCAAAGTAAACCCCACTGAAATGACATGATTTCCCTTCACACAGAGTTCTCAAAAACTAACTTACGGTATGATAAATGCATGTGTACTTTGGTGTTTAATAATATTTTGATGTATTGACTGTGGAACTTTGATGGAAAAGCAGCACGACTGAAATGTGTTAAATTATAAGAGGTGACTGCGACGTGTGCAGGGAGAATGTAAAAGCAAATAAGGCATACCATTCAGTGTGTGCCCCTAGCCCATGATGAACGCTCCCATCATGCACAGCGCTATATCTGACACTTCAGGCCTATCGATCTGTCAAAGACAAGATTTATATCATAGTCCTAGTGTAAAGTGTGTTTTTGCTGTTTTTTTCTCATGGACAGGCATGCAAAGTTTTGATGCCCCAAGTACTATTTGTGTCAAATAACCATCAACTCGAAGTATGTGTCACTCCATTAACCTTCCTCCTACTTCACCCAGCGCACACACTCCATCCCAGCATGATTTGCGAGGCTACATTTCTGCACGCTGACACAAAATGGCACAAACTGACATTCACTCCCACAGGCAGTTGTAGTACCAGAAGTTAACACTGCACACTTGATGCATTTTTGTGTCTCTGTTTGTGATTAAATTTTCATTTCTGCATCCTACTGCCATGCTTAATGACCGTGGGGGTGTTTCTCAGAGCCATCTTGCTGCCATCTTTTTAATGCTATTCCACGGAGACGCTCGCTGTCTGCAGCTGTCCACTTCCTCTCAGGAAGTCTCCCTCCAACTGTTTTCTTTCTCTCCATCTCTTGTCTTGCTATCTCTCCTCTGTGAGGAGACTGAGAACCATATTTCTAAATAAACAAACAAGGGTTAATGTATGGCAAGTGCCTTTTGTGCTCTTTTCCATCCTGGGGAAAACACTCCGAAAACCAGTTTAATGTGCTTTCACAGTCAATAGGCCGAGTGGGGGAGATTTTAAAGTGCGCTGGCAAACACAGTGCACAGTGCCAGTGTGGCGATACGGAGAGAAATGGATTGTGCTTTAGCATTACATTTCTCAGTAGGCAATTGATTTTTTTTTTTTTTTTTTCATGCACTCACTTAAGGCCTCCATGACTTTAACCCTAGGGGAATGTTATGCTTGCTCATATGCTTAAATGTACATAATGTTTGCATATGTACTGTACATTCTGTGCAAGCATAATAGTCTCTTAAAAGCAGCGTTAATTTGATGGTATTCATGCTTTGAATGTACTGGAACTAATATCAGCCCTTTCTCTTTTTTTCTTTCATGCACATGGATGGACTGTTTCTTCAACTTTGTAGGTAAGTTATTATTTACGATTGTATATGGGAAAAAAATGTGCATTCGTAATTATTGAAAGAAAACTATATAAAGTGCTGGTGGTCACACCGAATATTGATTTGATGTAAAGTTTTCTTCTGTTCACTCACTTTGCATTTTGTTAATTGAGACATATAAGCTATTAACATGTCTATTTTTAAAAGCATTCTTACTTTACAGCTTTTTTTCACACCTCCCTAAAACTTTTGCACAGTACTATATTTATTTATAATGCTTAAGTTACTGTATGTATTTCTTTTTGTGTGTTAACAAAATAAAACCCTTGTTAATTCAGGGACATTAACATAATTCCCTGCTAAATAAAAAAAAGAAAAAGGATAATAAATGGTACACTCTAAAAAACACTGGGTTGGAAACCACCCAAATTGGGGTATTTTTAGCCCAACGGCTGGGTAAATATAGTACAGAACACATTTTAGGATAAATACTTATAAATACTAATTACTTATTAATTTATATATATATATATATATATATATATATATATATATATATATATATATATATATATATATATATAAACTTTTTCTAGTGTACAGTCATGGTTTTATGGTTAAATATATTTATAGGAGCCTTGTTTCTCCAAACAGTCTGTCCGTGTGAAAACCGCTACCTCCACCTAAGGCGAATTCAGACAGTCTGCGCTGAGTTGATTTGACCCAAGGAGCTGGGCTGTTGCATCGGGGTGGGGGAGGGGTGCATTGATTCAACTGTTGGTGAAAATGTCGCAGCCAGTAACCCAGCAGTTGGGTACACAAAACTACCCAAGACTGAGAAAATGACCCAATTAAATGACACAAAAGGCTCAACCCAGCATTTGGGTAGAAAAAAATAACCCAGCATTTTTTTACAGTGCATGTGTTATATTCTAACAGGATAACATCTACAAGGATGCAATTTTGAAGATAATATAAAAATATAAATATAATTAACCCTTTCATGCATAAATTATTTTTTAGAACATATCCAGATTCTTTGGATGTTATTTTTATTTATTTTTTATTAGTTAAAATTGCATGGCATATGAAGTTTGCCTTTTTCTAAACATCACTTGTATTAAAATGTTAATGGACATAAAATATACTATACCCTTAATTGTATATATACTGTCTTTCCTACATTTGTCAAAGAAGGCACATGACTGATAACTGAAAGCATGTTTGAAGAGTCTTGCTTATTTTAACCCAAACAATAAATACTCCAGACAAAGCAAGCAACTTCTAACTAAACACAATTTACACCACATGGTGATTGTTGAGTCTGTTAGAAAAAAGTCAACAAAAAGTGTCTGACCCAAAACTCACTCATCACTTTACACTCAATTAAACATTCTCATACTTTATCTCAGCTATTCCAGAAAGAACGTATCGTGAAATCTGTCGCTCTCTGCTTTCATCCCAAACTGCTGTGCTCTTACACTCCCAACATGACCTTCTCAAATCTGCGGAAGAGAAAGCAGGCAGGCGACCATAATTAAGTGGCTGAAAAATACAGCTGCTGACGTACTGAGGTGCCAGATATGTGCACTAAGCATGTAGCGTGCCATCTGTCTAACACTTCTGATGGTGTTTTTAAAGAGATGTGTGTGCTAATGAGTCTCTGGGCTAGTGTGACTTGAGAGATTTGAAGGCTAAAGTGTGATGGATGGAGGGAAGGAGGGCAGCAATAGCAATGTGTTCATGAAAATGGATTTGTTATAACCAACCAGCATATTGATGATGCATTAACTCCTGATGTTGGAGTAACTCTCATTTGAATCATATTTGCATGTTATCAGTAAGAAATAAAATACGACAGGGCATGTTGGAAATCAATAACAGGTTGGTCCGATGGATGATCCCTTACCAACCCCCTGAAGTTTTTTATTTTCCTACAGCAGCACTTCTCAAAGTGTTTTATTCCTCTTAATCAATCAATTAATTATTGATGAATATAATTAACTCTTAGTCAGTTAATTATTAGTCTTAGATCATGTTCAGTGCCCACCATACAAATTCATGTAAATGAATTTTTAACAGTAGAAATGATAACATATTAGAATAGCACATTGATATTAATATATTAACCTATCATATTAATGGGTTGGCACCCCGTCCAGGGCGTCCCCCGCCTTGTGCCCCGAGTTCCCTGGGATAGGCTCCAGGCTCCAGGCTCCCCTGCGACCCTGTGTAGGATAAGCAGTACAGAAAATGGATAGATGAAACACTTGGTTTCAAATCCACTTTAGTTAAGGACTCTTTCAAGAATTCACAAAAGGTTTTCCTGGTTCCCAGCTTTTTGAAATCACTTCTCCTCACTGTTAACTTTGCACTCTTTGTCTGTAGCCATGACTAAATATCATTCTGTAAATTAATTTGCAGGTGCAATCGGAGAAAAAAAAATCTATTCAATTCTAATAGAGAAGCCAGGGGCCAGTTAACATCTGTCCGCAGGCCACATTTGACTGTGGGGACGGACATTGGATACCCCTGGCTTAGTCCACCTAGGAATGTTAGAAATTCTTATCCTTTTAAATGTATTCCCTCTTCAGTCTCGATAGGGAGTGTGAATGAAAAGCCCAGTCAGTAGAACAACCCTCAACCACTTACTGTAGTGTGATAAAGACTCTCACTCACTTGCTCTCTCTGCCGTCTAACTCTCTTTCTTACACAGCACACATGCACTTCTCAAATGCTTTTCCACAGGGCCAAGGTGTCTTATCACATGAGTTACAGCTTGGAGACAGCTTAATTTTGCACTTTTTCGTGCCGTGCCAAGCTGTGCCTGGTCCAGCCTAAGCTGTGTTAATTGGAGGCTGAGCGGCAGGTTATGACACCTGCTGTCAGCCACATCGGGACTGCCTGGGTCACTAACTCAGGTGTGGACAGGGTTGTGCAAGTTGTGACATTTTAATTACTAGGGGAAAAAAAGAAAAGGAAAAAAAAGTGAAAGCCAGGTATGTGTATCAGAGATAGATAGAGAGAGAGAGAGAGAGAGAGAGACTTCAAGGCATTTTATAGCCTATAGAGTCTTGCAGTGTGTACTACTACTGTAATACTATCATGTAATAATATATGTAATATACACAGGGTTGTAATGACCTATCATGTTTGGCATGGTACTGTGTCCCAAATGCTTGGGTTTAAGTACTTCACAATCACTTCAACATCAAAGTGGAGGACGACCACAAGGCTCAAGGCACTGATATTATGGGCTGATACTTTCTTAACGCACTGTTGGTGCACATTGTAGATGTGCATGTGGAGACTTGTCTTTCTTTGAGGGACAGTGTGTTATCCTCTGGCCGTTTTATTGCTGTGTAACACTATTGTATCACATATAATCATTTCAGAACCATGCACCACCATGCCACTCCAATGCCAGTGTCACTGCTGTGCTGAGTACAGGTCACCACCCAAGTAATATCTGCTAAGTGGTTGTCCTTACCAATGATGGACATAGTAGATGGTGGCTGACAACTTGTGAATAGTAATAGATAGGATACAATCAGCAATTATATATCTACAAAATGGATCTAAGTGGTAGGTGGTCTTGATAAAATGGCCAATGAGTATAGCTACAAGGTTGGCATACTTGGCAGCTCTGTGCATTGGTATGGTGCTTAAAAAAGGGAAGGACACGCTCTCCTTTAATCAACTCAAATATAGAAAGTTAGATCTGTTAAATAAGCCCTGTAAGGAAGATTCAGTGTTGTTTGACCTCAGCTGCCTTACTGAATATAGTGAAAATATTTTTGTGAACAGTATTTGTGACTCTGGGTGGATATAGATATAAATTGTCAGGAGTGCATCAGTCACCATGGTGCTTTTCCAGTGGCTAGAGGGACCTGTGAAGAATGAGAGAGTCTGACAGCCTGGGTAAAGGTCATTCTGCCAAAGCAGGATGCATGTTCTCATAAGGCTTTGTCAGACCTTTAGATATGAGTGTTAGATCTGTTATCTAGCCTACAGCAGAACATAGAGAAGAACAGCTCTCTCCACAAATGCTCTTGCTCTGTAGATGGTGATACTTAGCAGTGTCTTAGTGTCTCAGGTATCCTATGAGTGAAATAATCCAGCAGGATAAAGTTTGCACAGGAAACATTCTTGTCTTGGTTCTTTGAAGTCCTGGAAAGCAGAACCCACAAAATGTCGGTACAGATGTCCCAAACTACATTTCTCTAGAGTAAACATGACTCGTGCTGCATATTAAGGGCTGGATCTGAAAAGCATGGAGCTTCCAAGGAGAGGCACAGCCAAAACAAGAGGAAGTGCATTCTGGGAGTTTCTATCAGGGGGCCAAGGGTGGCCCGCATGCTCTGGTAATAAGGAATGGCAGGCATCTAGAGAGATGGGTTGATGGCATGGTTTCCTTTCCTCTCCTCAGCAGAGCAATGGCCCAAATGCGGCTGCTTGGCATGCCGTAGCCAGGCAGCATTCCCAAAGCGCTCTCATTAAAGCCGAGTGCCATTCAACAAACATGGGCGCTCGTTCTAGTGGCTGATTCTGTCTCTCTCTCTCTCTCTCTCTCTCTCTCTTCTAATCAACTCAGATATAGAGTGCCTCAGATTCTAAGGTGCTGGTGATGTGTTAATGAGATTGGAACAACAGGGCCTCCCTTGGTCATATGGGTTCTGCTTCTTCTTTTATTTTTATTTTTATTATTATTATTTTGTTTCAGAGGAGGGGGCTTTAATTAGCACCATCTCTGGCTGGGATAGACAGCTGGTGAACCTCACTGGCCTGCTGAGTTAAGCAGCATGGCCCATCTGAAACACTATTGGGGTATCATGAGGCCATCACTGCCAAATTTATACTCCTAACAAGTGTTTTGGTGTAGTTTAGGGGAATAAATTCAGTGCTGAGTTATGTATGCATAATGAGGAATTAATACTGAAACTGTGCACAGCAGTATTCAGAATTCCTTATTCACTATTCAATAGTGACCTTCATTCATGACCTTGACTTATTTTATGGTTACCTTAAGTGCATACAATTAGGATTTGCTGGATCAACTGCTATTTTATACGCTGTTGAATAATGAAGCTGGAAGCCATATTGTTAAATTCTACCATATTTCCAGTGATTATCTATTCATGCAGGAATATATTGGCAATATACAGTATACTAGACTCCCAGATCTGTTTTTTCAGTCTGCATTTTCTATTACTCTTTTTTTTTGGGCTGCGTTTACAGGCAGTCTAGATGCTTTAAAAAAATTTCAGACGCTTCTACTCAAGAAAAATCTGCCAGCCACAGAGGCATGAATTTCACAGAGGTGATTTTAATCATTTGAACGGGGAGACCAAATCAGCTTTAGCACATGAATTATCAAATCGGCTTTAGCACGCACATAACCCGTCTCTGAATCCGTGTAACTTTCTGCGCATAAATATTGACGTAACTTTTGAACTTAAGTTGCCAACTCTGAGTACAGCTCTAAATGCCTCTAGTCATGTTTATATGCCTAGATGAACTCTGAATAAAAGGAAAGTGAATGGCTAATCCGGCAAAAAGAGATGCGCATTGGCAGAAGTATCTCAGACATCCTTTTAGAATGAGGCCAAAGCAAAAGACCCTTGTTTGAACCCATGCTTTTACCAAAGGCAGAGTATTCATTCTAGGCATTGGCAATGTCTCAAAAAAAAAGGTCAAGACACCAAAAGAAAATGAGAGGAGGAAAAATTGGTGCAACAATTGTATCAAAGGCATGCAGGAGAAAGATACATTTATATGATATGTATGTAGACATACGTATGTGTAGAACAGCATAACTTGATAATGTACATCATGTGAAATAATTAATAGTTGTTTTCTAACACAGTGGAAAGATCACATTTAGTCAGTTTTAATTATGAAACGTTAACAACCTCAGGAAATTGTGAAGAGATTCTGAGCTATTATTACTTCATAAACATGACTATCAGCATCTTCATCCGTGACCTTGCTCTCATAGTTTCCCTGCTCTGTTGTGTTCTATAATTAATTTTCTCACATTGTCTTTTTTTCTTAAGAAAATTATTTTTTTATTTTGCATTTCTTTTTGATTAAGAGCTTTACTCAACAACCCTTGTCGCGGAACATAGTGCGATGAGACCGACATCCTGGGGTGTGTAAATCCAAAAGATTTAAAATAAAACAAACTAACGTGTCCAGATCTCAGTGCCATGCTTGGAATGTTAGCAGGACTCCTATCAGCATCAGTGAGACGCTGCAAGATTTGAAGTCCTGCAGTGCACTTCACTAGTATGTGGCACAAGGATTTCACATCATCACTCTCTCATTTGCAATCGATGCTTCAGGCTGTTAAGCGCTGTGACTACAGTGTCCCACGCAGCTGTGTTCTTTTGTGGAGCTTGCTAATGCACTGTAAAGGATGTAAAATATACACGCCAACATTTGTTTCTAGTTCTTTCTCTCTTTTCCAGTTAGTTTTTTTTTTTTTTTTCCTGATATGTTTGATCCCCCTTTCAATTATTTGAAAACAGATTCTATTTTACAGGCTTTGCAAAGCTCCAAAAATATAACACTTTGAAATGCTAATTTGGATTTGATCAACTGGCATTTGCTAGATGCCCATAATGGTATTGTAGGGAAACTCCACAATTGTGCACACTCTGCACAGTATATCATGGGGTTATAATGCAACTTTAAAATGGGCTGGCAATAGTTTGGAAAAGTGAACTCTGAATATTTGGAACCCGGGATGTTATATAGTTAATTTCAGCAATGGCATCAGAATTTTATTGTCATATCTGGGTTGCTAAAGAGCTTTCTAGTAATTTCCTTTCATCAAACTTTCTAAATACTTTACGGTGAACTCTAATTAAGATTCATTGTTTTTTTTTCTTCCTCTGTGTCATGTAATTTATTTTTTAAAATGTTTATTTTGTTTTATTTAATTTACCATCATCAGAGATAAAAAAAAAAAAAAAAAAAAAACAAGTCCTCAATTCACATTGGTGTCTATTCTAAATTTGATTCAGGCAAACTTCAATTAGAAAGTGATATTTTGAGATTTTTTCAATCTACAAAAGTTACTGACATTTATAAATTCTACTGTGCAATCTTAAAGAAAATCAGTTGTACTGCTGTAAAGGGGTCTATTTGATTTAAGGTATCTATCTATCTATCTATCTATCTATCTATCTATCTATCTATCTATCTATCTATCTAGTATATACAGTATATACAGTATATACAGTTGCATGATTAGTGGTTGACTTGCTTTGACCAAAAAAAATCTGACAAAAATCTGTTTAGGCAGAGATGAGGAGACAAAACATTGAGTCTAACCATGTCTAAACACACTGTTCAATAGGCCCACTCCCCCCAATCCCACCCCCTTTCTTATTCTTTTAAAGAAAAGAACCATCACTTGGAGGATAATAACTTGCTCTCTCATGTAAGATGGATTTATCCCATATCTGTCCCAACAGACACCTCATCCTGGAAGCGTGCCATAATGTGTCTCCTGCCTCCAGGATGGCGATTTCATGTTCTCCAGCACTCACACCTTTCAGATGGAGACTCTCCTGTCTCTGCCTGGTCCATAATAACACACTCGCTGACAGATTTACTGCCAACACCACTGGTTACATGTTGTGTAATGGAGGTGGAGGAGGCCCAGGTTAATACTCTCCCTTTTACTTCATACTATAAAATGCACTTGTGCGTGTATATGCATGGGATACAGTTTTAAAAACAGAAGTAGCTATAGTGCTGTCTGGATTGTGATTTAACCTGCTGCTGGCTGGTGGACAGCAGCTTCTCAGAAATCAAGGCTAAGTGTCAGCTTCATCAGGGACTCGGCAGTACAGCACTGATTGGAACAAATCCTTATCTGGCATCAGTGTCAGCTGTCCAAACCGCAAGCCACTCAAAGAAGGACAAATGTTTTGATTAGCAGCCCCTCCTGATGTTTCCATGGACATGCGGATACAACCAAGCTAGGGGTGGGAAGACGAGGGGATGGATATCTCAGCAGAGAAGATGGAGGGGATAAGGGAAGGGGATGTGGTCAGAGAGTAGTCTTTTGCCTCAAGTTAAATTTGCATGGATATTTTTAGAGTAGATTCATGTAGCAAATAGGGATAATTCATAGATGCCTAGTAGTACTGAGCCAGAATATCTGGTATAATTGTCATGAATGGTGGACAGACAGACAGTGTTGTATTTTTAAAAATAAAAATAAAAAAATAAATAAAGCAAAGAAACCAAAGGAGTTAGGCAGTTCTCAAAATAATACACAGACAGAAGGCCAGGCAGTTGGTTAAACAAACAGAAGTCAAACAAAGTAGACAAAACAGGCAATGCAAGCAGCTCAGAAACATCACAAACAAAATGCTGGAACTAGACATCACAAGGAATGACTAAATAGTCTTATTTATTTAATCCAGATGGCACTCAAAGTTTTGTATTCTAATTCATTCGCTGAAGTTAGATAATATACAGCAGGCCCAAATTTTTGAGCTTTTGACCAGTCAGACAGTTTCTTATTCAGTTCCTACACCAATAATAAATCCGGTCGTTCAGCAACAGTTTTGTGTGCATCATCAACCTATGTGTGCTCAAAACTAAAGATATAAAATACCACATATCTTTATGATATGGGCCGTTTTTATTGAAACATAGGCATCAAAAATGGGCAAAAATAGGTATAGACCTCTGAGGGTTAAGGAGTATAATAATAACTAGAATAACTAATAATCTAATAACTACACACACATTTCTATTTTATTTTTTGTTCATAAGATTTTTAAAGGGAAGTTTTATTTCTTCTTTTTTTTTCTCCACTTGCCTGCCAAACATATGCTGTTTTAGTACTCACTTGGCAGTTGAAAGAAAATATCAAATATACTGATAGACTAAAGATCTTCTGCCCCTTATCTTCCCTCTATTGAAGAACAAATTCTCACAAGCCTCAGTGTGATATGAAGATGTTGAACATATAGTGAGAGCTTTGTGGTTTCATGGTATAGAGAATAAAACACAAATCCAATATGATGGAAGTGACCAATATAACCACAGCACTGAATGACTGAAAGGATGTGACAGTAGATTTTCATTTTATTCTTTTTTCTCCCATTGTTTCAATTTCTTGATGGAATTACATTTTTATTTTACATCTGAGAACTGGGCTGTCATATAAAGAATGTGAAAAAGGCACTTTTCTACTTAGCACAGTCGTAAGGCAGCACTTAAAGCAAGGCTAAAGAACTGTTATAGACATTTTACAAGTTTGAATGCCTCAGCTGTACCAATTATGTCATGTTCTTCCCAAAGCATTTTAAACTTAATTATTTCCAAGCTTTCCTGGAATAAAAAATGAATGGTAGACCCAGGAATTTGTTTAGGAGCAACTCTCCATAGGCTGAAAAATGCACTGCTTTAATTGCTGATACAATTTATCTTAACTATTTTCCACATCCCTGTTCACCATCTCCTGTCTCCCGTAACAATTAAATGAAGCTAACAAATCATTGCACTTCTCATTCTTAAGTGGATGGGGATTAGAGAAGCCCAAATAGGGCTGGGTAATTTGTTATATCTTAATTTCACTGCACAGCATTAGCCAGGATAGATGGAGTAAAGACACACGCTCTTTTAGCATAATACATCATCCATAGATGACAAAGGATATGTGAAGAAACTGATGCAATAAGTGAGTTTGCAGGAATGATAATCTGATGAAATTCTCTCGATCACTTTAATGAGGGGAGCACCTTTGAAACTGTCTTGTTCTGTAGATCATAATAGTCAGTCATTTTTCTCTACAATAATTTCTTATAAGTTTGGTTAAAGACCTCTGGCTACAGAAGGTATTATTATTATAATTGTTCCTCAATAGATATTTTGGAAGATGGCATCTGGTTAGGTTTAGAATTTTACACATATTAAAAACTTTGCTCACATCTTCTGCTGTGAAAATCATCCTCAGGGGGCTTTTTAGCTCATAACTCTTTGATCTGCCTTTATATTTAATATTCATCAAAGCAACAGAAATCTGTGGTTCAGAGTTCATGTGATGTGAAAGTATACTTTTAGGTTTTACAGTGTACCGGGAAATATATCAGTTATGCAATAAATGGATTTTAAGAAATAAAGTTACTACTACTACTAACCCCATTTCCCATTACCCCATTTAAAAGTTGGGATTTTTTCTAAAATGCAATAAAAACAAAAATCTGTGATTTGTCAAGTGTCTTGAAACTTTAATTTACTGACAAATGTACAAAGAAACGATATTCATTGTTTTCACTGACCAACTTAATTTTATTTTGTAAATATAAACAAATTTAGAATTTGATGCCTTCAACTCACTCAAAAAAAAAAGTTGGGACAGAGGCAAAATAAGACTGAAAAGTTTATAGAATATTCAAGTAACACCATTTTGGAGGATCAGGTTAATTTGTAACAGGGGAGGGGATCAGGATTGGGCATAAAAGGGGCATCCACCAAAAGCTCAGACTTTGCAAGCAAGGATGGGTCATGGCTCACCACTTTGTGCCAAACTTCGTGAGAGAATTGTCAGTCAGTTCAAAAGGAACATTACTCAACGCAAGAATGCAAAGAATTCTTGGATAACTTGTCTCATGTGACCCATATTTGCATATTACAACTTGATAGACTCTTACATTTTGTGACACAATAACACTGTCCAATCATATATTCAATACGAATGAATTAAATTTCAAATACAAATTCCAGCTCCACTTTTTATGGCTAAATCACTCCAAGTGACAGTTTTCAAACTTTGCCCAACCTGCACACTGAATATAATTCCCACAAATAATGTAATCATTAAAAAAACAAACAAACAAACAAATAATAAATAAATAAATACAAAACGTTATGAATTTTCGGATGACTTTAATATTTTTTTTTTCTGCCTTTGCTGCAGTGAGTTGACTAGAACATTGCTCTATTTCTAATTGAGAATTTTTGGCTAGATTGAGCAAACATGACATCTGGGCATATTCTATTAAGGAATAAAACACTTGGGGGAGACTCATTCCAAAAATGTCTCCTTACAGAAAACGGATTGTTTTCACCATGTCAGCAATTCGTTTATGTGAAGTGTCTGCCATACAAGTCCCCATGTAAGCTGTTATTATGGGCAGTGGTAACTCAGTGGTTAAGATGTTGGACTACTGATCAGAAGGTCGTGAGTTCAAATCCCAGCACTACCAAGCTGCCACTGTGGGCCCTTGAGCAAGGCCCTTAACCCTCAACTGCTCAATTGTATAAATGACATAAATGTAAGTCGCTCTGGATAAGGGCGTCTGCCAAATGCTGTAAATGTTATTACAGAAATGATTTAAATAAACAGGTGGTTTGAATTACATTGTCAGAGCTGCTGTTATAGAAAATCAGTCAACACCTTCTGAACAATCAGAATCAAACACTCATCTGGGCTGTGGTATTTTAATCAATATTGGTGATCTGTGAAGGAAAAAAAGCCGTTGAAAGCTGCCTTTCTTTTGGTGGCGAATCCAATGAGACGTGAAGATGAGATATTGTTTTGTACCCTGACTAAAATAATATGCAATTCTATTTGAATAGGAGTTGCCTTGGAAACCAATCTTTTCTGATTTGCAAAACAAATGACAAATATGTGTGGGTTTTTTTTTTTTTTTTGGGGGGGTGGGATTTGGAGGGGGTTGGGCTTCTGTTCCACTAATTCTACAATGAACAACTCACCAGGTTCCCCCAACCATTGGCAAAGAAAAAGAAGATTAATAAAATGCTATGACATAAAGCCATTTTATGGTTATGAGGCCTTGGAGCAGTTTTTGGTCTGATTTGATAAGATTTGGAGGAACAACACAGGCCAAAACAGATTCAATAACAGTTTATGGTATTTTATGTTTCTGTGAATACTGAGCTTTCTTCCTCTCTCAGAGGATTATGTGAAAGATGCCCCCCTCTTTCCCACTCATCAACCCCAAGGCCTCTTGCAGCTACCGTTTGTCATTTTTAGGACTCATCATCACAGGTTATCCGTCTTGATTTTGCCAGGGAAGCGATACCGCTGTGCGTAATGCACTGTGCTACTAGAGGCATAAATGTGGCATCTTGCTCACTCGCTAATCTTTATTTCACTTGTTTGCCTCGTGTTTGCAGTGGTGTAGACAAATCTTCATTAAAGCCTGAGCCATCATACCACAATCGGGCCGGCCGGGACTAGATCGTATCGGCTTATTTGTTTTTTAGTAGAGTATGCGGAACGGGAAATGAGCTTGTACATTCAGATCAGGAAAAATGAAGACCACCCCCTCCCAATCACACACACACATGCACACATAAATCTTGTCTTATATTACCCATGCTGCTGGCACAGTGTTTATCTGACTATTAGACCATTGTTGCCAGCTGTGCCTTAGGGAGCCGATGTGTCTCTAGTGATAAAATATGCCAGGATGCCAGGTTATAATGGGAAATACTTATGAGTCCTGAAGTTTGGATTTTTTTTAACAATCCAGGTAATTGTGTAGAAGCAGAATAAAGCAGGCTGAACCTTTTCAGTCTCATTATAGGCTATATTGCATCCTCCCACACTGTATATATGTGGCAGTCTGGGGAAAAAAAACATCAATGTCAGTGTCAATGTAGCTGAATTCTGGAAAAAATAAGGGAAAAAAATCAGGTTTTGACCAAAATTGACTTTTTCTGGCAATATTCATTGAGTATGATCTCCTCACACAGTGAATGTCATGCTTTGATTATTACTGTTGTGAAATGGCCTAATTAGTTCAGTTTGTAATCAGATACCTGCTGTCAAAAAGTCTGCGATGCTCTGTGCCATCACATCATCATCAAAACAGAGAGGAGAGCTTGTACACTCTTTATAGATAACAGTGGACAAAGTTTTAAAAAAACTTCCATTTTCACCATGTTTGAAGGGGGCCACCACACATGCTTTCAAGACTCTTTATTAACTGTAAAAGCAGTGATTCTTCAAGGCTGTTTTTTCCCCTACAGTTGGATCTTCAAAGCTTGTGTGTTCTAAATGAAGTCAATCATTATATTACAAGTCTATTATAATGATATACATACATTTAAGTCTTTCTCTAAAGGCATCATAAAGTGTTCACTGTAAAAGAATATTTCTAAAATAAGCTTCAGCTGATGGACAGAGGAAAAGAAAAGCAATTACAGCAAAGGTCTTGCTCCATTTGTGTTTCACAAAAGTTCACAGGTGCCTTCAGGACTTTAAAAAGTATTACATATAAGAAGCAGTTATGATTGGTGGTGTATTTTCTCCAAATATATAATACATCCAATAGATTTTCAGAATAAATGGTGCAGAGGCGCATGCCGTCTTTTATGCGTGACACATATGCCTTGGGTTAAGCACCTGAAATGTCACCACCTCATCCACTCACATATTAATGCCTTTCATCTGATCCACTGGTGGTAGATAAATGAGATATGAAATGCACTTGTGGCAGTGACCCCCACTTTCTGATAGGAATTATCACTCAAAGGTCTGACCCTGAATTATGCATTTCTTAATCTGAAATAAACTTTGGTCAATTCTCAGGAAATGAATATGACAACTATTTAAGTGAACAAATGTACACTCTCTGCCCACTTCATTAAGATCTCCTGTACACCTACATAGTCATGCAATTATCCAATCAGCCAATCATGTCTCACGATGCAGTATATAAAATCACACAGATACAAGTCAGATACAGCTTTTTTTCATCAATTATCAAAATGTGGAAAAAGTGTGATCTCAGTGACTTTAACCCTGGCATGGTTATTGGTGACAGATGGGCTTGTTTGAGTATTTCAGAAACTACTGGGATTTTTTTTTTATACACAACAATCTGAAGAGTTTACACAGGAAGGTACAAATGATGAGAAGTTAGAAAAGAATGGCCATAATGATTCAAGCTGACAGAAAGGCCACGGCAATGCAAATAACCACTCTTTACAACCGTGGACCACATCAGGTTTCACTTCTGTCAAGAATCTGAGGCTACAGAGTACACATGTTCACCAACACTGGACAGTTGAAGATTGGAAAAATGTTGCTTACTCTTTTTCCATTTTTTCCAAATTGTACAGTTTCGGTCCAGCTGCCAACGGATTGGCTGATTTCATGAATGTGCGTGTGTTTACTTCTTTCAGGAAACATTTTTTTCTAGTTGATGAATGCCTAGAGCATGTACAATATTGAAGGCACAGAACTCATAATTCATCTCATCAAAAGCTTTTGGAGTGCATGCTAATTCCCCTTAACCCCTACTGCCAGGAAAAAAAGTGATGAAACAAACAAATTTAAATGTAATGTGACCTGGCACGATAAGAGCATTGCCTCTCACTCTGAAGCTGTGCTGATTAATAGATGTTCTTTCTGTGGGATTGTCAAATTAGTGATTGCACTGCAGATAATTAAGCACGTCAATCACGACGTGGCACCTTGAAGCTCTCGCTGGCAGTGGATTAGGCAGAGAGAGAGAGTGATCAAGGCCATAAGAATGGCTCCGTCTCCTGCGGAGAAGGGCGACGGCGTAAATTTACCCCGTCAATCAGCACTTGGCCCTGGGTGCCTAGTGCAAGGTCGAGCCAGCAGGCTGAGTCGCAGGAAACGTGAGATTGTGAAGATATGAGAGCCAGTTGGGCTGTGTAGATAATTCTTAATAATTCTTAGTAATTAAGTAAATGAATGTTATTGAATTCCTAATAATTAAGAATTCTTGTGCATGATTACACAGAAGCTTCTGAAGTTTAATTAGATTTACATTTTTATGACAGATGTGCCACGAAACACTACACAAGGTGAATGTGATTTTTTTTTTTTTAATGACAGCACATCCTGAGGTGTTCTTTATTCCCCTTATACCACATTTGATAATGATTACATTTTGTATTAGTTCAAGAACAGCATTTCATACTTTTTATCCATTTATAGTTACATTTAATGATGTGGAATATACACAAAACTATTTAGCTCCAGTTGTTCATGGAGCATCAGCCTCTCTTTTTCTTAAAGTTAAAACACACAAACAAAACAAAACATTGACATATTAACGAGAAACAAAGTCCTCCGTCCTGAAGACTCCTTCCATAAATGGTAAATAAATGTCTCCTCACAGCAAGCTTCAACGTATCAAAGATTTTTTTTTTTTTTTTTTTTTTTTTTTTTTTTTTACAGTTGTTACAATTAATGATAATGTGTTAGAATGAGCACATGAATATAAACCTTACAGCTAGAATAGAATTTAACAGCACTGTGGTATAAAAATGCTAATAAAATAATCGTAGCATTAAATATTTATGCACTATTCCACTTTTGCACTTAAAGCACACAGACACAATAACTGTTTCTTCTCATTGTTAGACTATGCATTCAAGACCAAGACTAAACATACATTGTTTGCATATTTAATGAAATTAAATTCATATACTTCAACCATCCTTCCATTCGTTTTAAATAAATCTATATGCACACTCCTAGCTGTTACTTGTAACATATGACTAAAACCAAATCCTGTGCACAGTTAAGGGCAGTTTGATGGCTGATCAGATTTGACTTCATGCACATGCCTAGCTGTTTAAGCTTTACTCGAAAGGCATTATGGAATCAGGGACATAGTACAGCATTGAAGGCTGCAGTCAGCAGTGATTGATTCAGCATTTAGCACAAATACGATTTAGACTGAGGCAGCCTCTGATTTCTACCTGTGGTTGTGTTTACTCTGTTCATTGAATGTGGATGTCCTTCGAGAAGTCACTGTGGCTCCCAGTTTACTACTTGAATGGATCGGTAATAGCTAGTCGTGACATTAGATGGTATAGTTTGATAGTTTGATAATGAAATGATTCAATCTGAGCAATGTATTATATCACAAGGTCATTCATACGCATACACACACATAAAGACAAATAGAAGGAAATCATGAATGAAATTTCCTCTTTTTTTCCATAATGCCCTACTGGCTTCATGTTGTGTTTCTTCTGTATACCAAATGTGGTAAGCAGACAAGTTATTTTTCTGTCTTTTTCTTGTTTTTTGTTGGTTCACAAAGCTGAAGCTTGCCAATTCACAGGTCACAATTCACCGAGATAAAAACCAAATTATCCGCTACCGGAAATAAATGTGTTTTTCATGTCCTGCCTGATTTCCCTTTCAGTGAAGTGGCTTTTCCACTGGCATTTCCTTTAATTGATCACCCGTGTCATTGACTACGTTTACATGCACATTAATATTCCAATATTAATTGGATTTCGGCAGTATTCTATTTAGAATTGAGTCATGTAAACGCCACAATCAGATTGCCTGATTCAGATTAAGACAATATTCTGATTCCCCAAATTCTGAGTCCCACCCCTGCAATATGCCTGTTATAATCCGAAATCTGTTGCATGTAAACACCATATTCAGAAAATTCACTGAAAGGAGGTATGTGTGCATGCTCAGTCCGCAAGGAATTATGGGTGCTAACAGATGCTTTGTCCATTCCTAGCGTACAGGCTAGGTATTTAGGAATGACAACTCCTCTGTGTATGTTAATTCATGACCACACAAATAGCAAAAACATAAAAACTGACTAGCACCTGAACAAACTAGCAACACGCAAGCTATGCTTGTCCTGGAATGGACATGGAAATTTCTAGAATTAACCTGCCCTCCTTTGCACTTTTTACATAGAGAATTGTAGAGCAAATTGCAGATTCATTAAAAGTAAACATCTTAGAGGTGCGCCTAAAAAACACAGAAGTTTCAGGAGATTTCAGGTTGTTCCGTCATTCTTTTGAGTTTCACTTCACCGCAACAGCTGTTTCTAATCCCGGCAACAGATACAATGGTGAAGTGTGATTCTATCAAATAACTATGAGAAAAGAAAAAAAAAAAAAAAGAGTAGATATTTACACGTTGCTTCTCATGTCTCACACTGACAAGTATCACTGTTAAAAAAAGAAAGCCGTGGATTGTGGCGCATCACTTTGATAAGCCTATGAGCTTTTATTAATGCTCTTATTGTTAGAGCACTGCTCTAAAAAAAGGTTTATGAAGCAGAGAAACCTGAGACACAATTTCTCCGGATGCATTTTGAACCATGTTAATGCTCTTTGCTGCTTAAACGCCGCTGTCATTTAAGGCACGCTGTGCCCTGCGGAACCCTTCGTTTGGTTTGAGCAGGAGAGGAGCCTGAGGGACTGGTGAAGTGTCAGTCTGCATCTTTCTCATGCCAAAACACACTCGAGAGCTGATTCACTCGAAAATGTGCAGGCTTCCACTTGGACACACACTCTGTCTACTGACAGAGGACACATTAGTTCTGACGTCATCTCTCTTCACATGTTCCCTTGCTTAAAATATTCAGAGATGTCGCTTGGAAAAACTTAGTTCATGTTTATTTAGGGAAAGACAGTGAGATGGAAAGAGTAGAGAGTTATAGACACCATTGACAAGTATGCAAGAAGATAGCACTGTATTAATACCATCACACACACACACACACACACACACACACACACACACACACACACACACACACACACACACACACACACACACACACACGCATGCACACCCAGAAGCCTGCTGTACTCACGCTGGTTATAACTTCTAAGCTTGGAGATATCTACAGTGTATTTATATAGCCTTTTATAGAATCTGTGCTTATAGTCATGAACTTTATTTGTTTTATTAACATTACCTCACCAAAGTTAATAATGTGTTAAAAACATAAGATGTATAAGCATTTATCACTGTCAACACCTGAATTATAACCTCCTATCACACATACACATGCACAGACGACCTGCCAATTCTGGCTTCGTATTTGCGCTCTCATACACACGTTAATGTGCAGATCTCGGCCTGGGAGCGTTCACGTGTTGGTTTCTCTCCTGCTGCTCATCCCTGCAGTGCTCATCTTATGGTTTTACCAATCGGCTGTTAGAAGTGAGCATCTCCTCACTGCGCTGAGTGCCACGCTCAACTGGCATCGCAGCTGGCACTGTTACAACATGACAGAGGACGAGGAGGAAGGCTCAAGATATGGCCATCTGGGCAGTGAAGCAGAAGGCTCACAGATGCGACCGAGCTCTAAAAATGAGAGAGGTTTTCCTCTGGAGCTCATGGCACACACTTCCTCTCTGTTTATACCCAGATGGTGTATACTGTATATGCCTTCATTTAAAGAAAAATATCCGCCATGAACGACCTCCAAAGTACTGTAATCTTTATAATTAACAAGCAATTGTCAATGATTTATTTTGTAATTAAATTCTGAGCTGACCTTTTCACTTTGAACTTCTTTCATCGGTCAGTTTTTACTGTCCTACATCAACCACAGTGCTGTTCGACTACCTGGTGATAGTAGTGCCTGATGGATTTAGTTCTTACTTCATCTCTAAATAAAGAAGGGGTGTCCAATCTTATCCGGAATGGGCCAGTGTGAGTGCAGGTTGTCATTCTACCCAAACAGAAGCCACAGCACAGTCAATTGAAAGCCAAGATCAACTGATTAAACAAGTTGAATAAGGTGTGGCTACTGCTTGATTGGAATGAAAATCTGCACCCACACCGACCCTTTGCGTATAAGACCCCTGACCTAAACAGTGTGATGCAGCAGCGCTTCAGTGTTTTAGTCTGTCCAGCTCTATCACCTCCTTATCTATCCAGTCTGCTCAAACAGGTCAGCTTCCAAAGCTTTTGAAGAACTTTCATGATAATACAACCATCAAAGCCATCATGTCATAGATGCCAAGCCAAGTCTGTGCTGTAACTCCTTCTCCTACTCCTTCTTAATGTCCTGCCTCCAACAAGTATCCATCTTACAAGCCGATCTAACCTATCTAGCTGGCTAAGCTATCTAGTCTGAGTGATTTCAAATAAATAAATTATTATAATGCATGTTGGTAGGTGTGACTATTGACCTCTCACTGAGAATATCCCTCGATCCATCCATTTTCTGTACCACTTATCCTACACAGGGTCGCAAGGAGCCTGGAGCCTATCCCAGGGGACTGGAGATATGATGTGGGGGACACCCTGGATGGGGTGCCAACCCATTGCAGGGCAAAATCACACACACATTCACACACCCATTCATACACTACAGACAATTTGGAAATGAAAATCAACACGTCTTTGGACTGGGGGAGGAAACAGGAATACCCAGAGGAAACGCCCGAAGCATGAGGAGAACATGTAAACTCTGTACAAACAGGGCGGTGGCACCTCTGAGAATATAACAATGCAAATTTGAGACTCCACTATTGAAGTCTCTCTCATGTCTATCTGTGATAACTGCTAACTGATCTGTTCTGAATTAAAATTCATCTCAGTGTCTCACAGGAAATGTTAAATGTAATTAGCCGTTACAAGCTATGAAAACAATTCCCCAATGGCAGATATTAATAATCAGCGATGATCAGGTTTCCTGGTGTTCTCAGAGGTAAGGTGGTGGCTACCTGCAGGAAAGCGTCCTGATTAGATACATCATAATGGCGATGTAGGGATATGAGTTGGTAGTAGAACAGATTTCAAGTGACGCTTTTGAGGAGATTAAAATGAAGAGTTGCATTACTACCGACCATTCACAGACAATTTAGACATTTATTTAATTAATACACAAGTAGAATGGGCGAAAAGAGAGAAGGAAGAGAAAAGACGATTTTTACTGCCTCGCTCCAGGTATTGCCTGGCTTTGACACATGGTGAACAAATTCTTTGCAAATAGTCTGAAGCAAATAAGCATGCACACATACAGAAGAGGCATTAAAATTAAATAAATACTGCCACTTAGGGGCAAAGCCTACTAGGCTTAAATGATGAAGTGTGCAATATATGCGATCATATTCCCGGTCCATTTTTTTTGTGTCTTGATTTAATAATAGGAAGGCAGATTGCAGGATCCGCCGGGGAGAATTTGTATAAATCAATCCGCAGACGTGTGTTTACCTCTTAACAAGCCTATCTATCACATCACACTCGGAGCAGGATAGAAAGATAGACTTTTAGATAGACTTTTTTAGCTAATACAATACACCACCATTCCTGTGATCAATTACTAGAAAAGGTTTAGTTTTTTTTTCTGTTCTAATCTACAGAAGTCTCATTTTCCACATGTCTTCTTTTCTCTGCTTGGATCCTGAAAAGGGTATAAGTAGCAATTGTGAGTGTCCTCAGATGTCTCAGAGAAAGCTTAAATAACCCCAGCTTTGTCTTTAGACTGGGAGAAAAAAAGGCTGATATTAGAGATGGCTGAACGGTTCAGCACCACTGCCATCAATCCGCTCCATTACATTTCTCTGCTAGCATCCATTTCTCCATCCTGCTCTGTATAGGAGTGACAAAGCATAGGGCTCACTATTTCTTTATGTGTCAATGTGTGAGACATAGTAATAAAGGCATGGTACAGTGTGAAATGAAAGACATTCATCCTACTGCTGGAGTAGGCTCCATTTCTGAGAAGATACATGTATTTACACAATCATATTACCTTAACATATCATGCTACCATAAGATGGGAATAAAACAGCTTACATGACGCCTTGATAGTCTGAAAGACCCCATTTCTACAGCTTTACAGAAAACAGTCTTGCCCCTCAATTTCACCCCCACCCCACAAACCTAAAGAACTTGTAGGAAAACAATCTGCCGTGATCACACATCAGTAAAGAAAATAAATAAGGAGAAGACTGGCCATTAGTAAGTTCAGGAATTTTCCTAGTGGGATGCCCCATGACCGAACCACTTAGAGACCCTAGTTGTGATTAGGTCTCATAAGTTCATTCATTTATTCATTTTCAGTAACTATTTTATCCTGGTCATGGTTACAATGCATCCAGTGCCTATCCCAAGAACAGGTGGCATGAGGTGGGAATGCACCCTGGATGGGATGCTATACACATTCATATACACATTCATGCATATCCATTCCATGTACTGGCATGTTTTAGGGAGGTGGAAGGAAACTGAAGAACGCAGAGAAAAGCCATGCAATCACACTGAGAACATGCACAGCATTTTGGTGCAGTAGTGTTAGACAGTCTTATAGACTAAATGACTTACATTTTCCTACGATATTTTGTTGGCTATGGCTACATAACTACATATACAACTTGATATTATAAGATTATGTGTGATATTACATGTCGGAGCTAATGTAGCCCCATGGCATAATACTAATTAAATGACTTTGTATTTTAGACAAATACAAGGGGAAACTTTAAAGCAAATTGCCTTTGAGGTCTTAGATTAGTTTGCTCTCATGCTGTAACTGACACCTCTCTTAAGAGGCACAAATAGCAAAAGATACCACCTACAATCCCATCTAATGTAATCCACTAAGAAGCTGTACTAATTTTATATGTGTGTTTTTCAGTGTGGCACTCGGTTACATGGTGTTGACAGACAGCCAACAGTCCCACTGCACCATTAACATGAGATATTAATTTTAATGACTTGAAGGCTCAAGAGCTCCATCAAATATTCCCCTATATTTGATGGAGCTCTTGTAACTCTGAAATGGACACAAGGTGTTTCAACTGTCGCCCGAGTGTTTGACGGACACATTCTCCTCCTTTTCTCCCCTAGGAGCCCTTGCTATGTTTTCCCAGCAGCCCCAGGACTTGGTGGTAGTGGCTGGCCAACCGGTCACTCTGCCATGCTCCATTCCTGGCTACCACGGTGTTGTGCTGTGGATCAAAGATGGCCTGGCTTTAGGTGTCGGACGAGACCTATCAGGTAGGAAAAACACCAGGTCCTTTACCAAACAAGTGAAGACAGGAAAGTATCTTGAAAAATTAGTGTTCAAAAGGAGCAGGCTTGTACAGCAGGGTTGTACAAATCTAGAACGTTAAAGGTCACTGGGGAAAGCTGTAAAAAAATATATATATATACATTTTAGAAAGGGTAATTTAATTACATTTTAAAAAGAGTACCACATAGGAAACAGAAAAACCTTGAACGATACTAATAATCATTTCAGAACCTATTTTTCAAAGTGTAGAAAGGTGAATTATCTGGGTTTTCCTTTCATTTGTGAGTTTTGTTGTAACCTCAGCTAGAGGTGTGTGTCCTGCAGACACCCTTGCCCAATCCCACCTACTTAACAGACAGTTTGATCAATCCTGCCTGCTCTTACAGAAGGTTTGACAAATCCCACCCACTTCCACAGAAAGTTTGATCAATCCCACGAACTCCCACAGAAAGTTTGATCAATCCCATACACTCCCACAGAAAGTTTAATGAATCCCACCCACCCCCACAGAAGGTTTGACAAATCCCACCCACTTCTACAGAAAGTTTGATAAATCTCACGCACTCCCACAGAAAGTTTGATGAATCCCACCCACCCCCACAGAAAGTTTTATCAATCCCACCCTATTCCATTGAAAGTTTGATCAATCCCATGCACTCCCACAGAAAGTTTGATGAATCACACCCACTCCCACAGAAAGTTTGATCAATCCCACACACTCCCACAGGATATGTGATATCAGAATCTGTTATCTTCTGCTAGCAATTGAAAAGCTAGTTTATCCAATTGAACAAAAATCTCAATGAACGTTCATACAGAGCTGCTTTTAGATTATTACCTTATATTAGGTTCACACCAGTTCAATAGATTTCTATTCATTATTATTATTATTATTATTATTATTATTATTATTATTATTATTATTATTATTATTATTTATATTATTATTATTATTATTATTATTATTATTATTATTATTATTATTATTATTATCATTATCATTCTCATTATTATTATTATTATTATTATTATTATTATTATTATTATTATTATTATTATTATGTCTCTCTATGAGCTATAACATAAAACAGGACCAAATTATAACCTGTGAGCCTGTGAAGTACTTTTAGTTAGTTGATAGCTTTTGACGTGTGTCTCTCCTCATTTGCAAATTGCTACTTGTATTAAATCAGTCTAATTGTTAAATTTTGCATAACACTTATTGAATTGTGATCTCTGCAACCTTTCCATCACCCAGGACCTTTCAGCACTCTGTTTCTCATGCATATTCATGAATGCAACAGAATTTCATGCAGTCAGATTTATTTATTTTTTTATTTTTTTATTTTTACACATCTAAAGGCTTTGATTTATTAAAGGTTCGTGTGTGTAAAAGCATGTTTCAAGCTTGATAACACCCACAAAAATGTCTTACTAACAAGGTCTATGGAGGATTGTGTCTTTCATATAAGCAGAATTTTAAAAAAAAATCCTGTCCATTTTGCAGGTTTGTTCTAATAAATATGTAACTTGTTTCAACATGTCTGCATGGATTTCCTCGGGGATTGTATGGGTTCCTCCCACCTCCCAAAAGCTTGACAGTAGCTGGACTGGTGACCATACCTTACCCCAAGATGTGAAAGAGGGTTCAAATGTGTTTGTTCATGGTGACCTGTGATGGATTATTGACCCATCCAGAGTATATTTCTGACTTAAACCCAGTGTTCCCAGGATAGACTCCACTATAGGTCCACCAAGACCCTGATCAGGATTGAGTGGTTGCTGAAGATTGGGGTGTTTTTCTGTGTACACATAGTGCGGAGTCCAGGTTTATAGATTTATATAACATCAGCAGTTATAGTGTACAGTAAAAAAGAAGCCCATGATTTAGTATTACTGCCATAAACTCACTTTCAGATTAGATATTTAATTATATTATTTAATGAGATGCTGTGAAAAGATTTATATTTGCATATACGTTATGAGCAGAACACATACTCATTTACTTTACATATATATAGAACAATTTCTTTTAAATGATATTGCACTGGATGTAATATTTTGTTATACTAGAGATATTTTGGCTCTCCCAGAGGTCCAAACTCTTCAGGGCTAAAGTGACATCATTTACAAAATGATTCTTTGTAAATCACCCACAAGATTATATCAAATTGCATGTAAATTAGGCTCTTTATTTGGGACATTAATAAATCAGGGCATTAATGTTTTCTTCAGAGCTTCAGAGTTCAGTGTTCAGAGTCAGATTCAAACATCTAATTCTTGAAAAACTGGCACGTGCAGAACCCTCGAGCTCTAACTTTGCTCAGAGTCCACTGAGCCTCCACTAAACTGTGGCCCAGAATTTTCCATTAAATATGTATTCAGCTGAAGATCTTGGGTCTTGTCTCCTCTGACCTTCAGTGGTCATGCCTCTGTGCCATCTCGCTGCTGATCTTGCACTCTAATTAAACCTTTGTGGGTGGCTGTGTCCCAACAAATTCCCTCTGCTCTTGAGGAATCAGCCTTCGGCTGTAAACAATTGGGACGAGTGTGGTGAAGGGAAGGGGACAAAGTGGGACTCACGCTAATGAGAAAAGAGTGAGAACAAAGCCTAATGGGACATCTGTGTCAGTTTAACAGTGATGGGTATGAAGTGGGGAAGATGGGCAAACTGCCGTGTTTTTGATGCGGATCGATGGAGGACCTGCACACAAAGATTTTTTGTTTGTTTGTTTATTTTTTCACAAACTGCTAAGAGCTCTGGATTAAAAGCCAAGCATCGAGCATTGAAGAACAAGGTACTTAAAGAAATATCGCACCACAGCTGGTCTTTTTAACGCCGCTGCCTACGTCAACAAGCACCAATCTCATCAATAAAAATCTACGACTGCTGGCATGAGGCGTGCAGCTGTCTGCATTAACATAAGTGTGACACCTTGTACAGCACAATAGTTATCCAAATCCACTCTTCACAGTGCAGGTGCACTCGCAGCCTGTCTCTCTGGGGCCTAGTAATCCAGAGCAGAAGAGCAATGATTAAAATGAGAGAAATTACTTCTGATCCACTTGAAGACACAAGAAAAAATGAGAGAGAACAGATTTTTATCAGTCCCATACCTTTCTTCATCACCTCCTTTTGTATTTCACTGACACTGACACTCAGTGACGGCTGGTCATGATATCAGATCTGAGAGCTAAAATATAATATCTATCAACAGCTCAGAAACAAAGAAACTATTAGCGTTGAGCAATGCCCGACTGGGTTTATGTAGTATTTCCTCCTAATATTGTTATTTCATGGAATTATTTATTTGTATGTAATATTTGAAAAAAAAAATATCTAGAAATATGAAAACTGACAATTGGAGGCACTTTCCTGTGGCATCTGGTCTTAATTGAACAGATTGAATTCACACCATGGTTTCATACATTACAATTGTTCTCCTCATTTGGAACAACTCATGATGTCTTCTCAGCTTTCACATAGCAGTCAGTCAGGATCTATAATCCTGCTATGATCTGCAATCATGCAGCTCATCAACACATCCTGTCTTTCTTTCTTTCTCGATCTCTCATGTTTGCTCTTGGAAAGGCTTTAGGAAGATCACCCAAGTAACCATTAATCACTGATGCCCATCTCCACTTCCCTCATCATTGATCGGCTATAAAGTCTCATCCATTCCCGGCCTGATGGATCCATTAGCTCTAATGGGGGCTATTTTGCATTGTTTGTGTTCAGTGACATATGCTGTCTTCAGGACTCATTGTGATCAATGGATGTGTTGTTTTATTCCTCTCGCTGATCCATGATGCTCTTAGTTTGCTCCGGAATGTATGCACAATTCATCTAGAGTGAGATGGGATTGATAGAGAGAAAGTATACCAAGTAGATAAGACCTTATCCGTGTGCTCATTGCTATGTGTGTGACAGCAATGCATCTGCTTTAAAGTGCCCCTGAAATCAAAATTCTTTAGTATTATGAAGACCAATATGATACTATATTAAAAAAAAAAAAAAAAGTTTAGGAAATATTCTTATTTTAATTTTATAGTTCATAACTTCCTGGAAAATGCTGGAAACTTTTTTTATGACTTACCCTGTACTAGTCTACTAGTGTTTGTCCAAATAAATGCTCTCTAGTGCATGTCTGTCTCACCCCCGGGGGTTGGTTTTGCTCTAGAATAGCAGCTCATTAGCATTTTATACTGTGAAACACTTGTTCTGGTCTGCTCCTTGAGCTTTCTTGCAACAAATTTGCTGGAATTTCAAAAACATACCACTGCAACAAAATAATTAATGCCTAACTAAATAACTAGTGAAAGCTTTCTCTATGATTGCTGAGATATATATATATATATATATATATATATATATATATATATATATATATATATATATATATATATATATATATAACAGCATATTTGTAGTCTTATAATCCCTCCTGTTTATATGTTGTTTTTTTGCATGTCTAGTGATCATATACCAAGACTATCTACATGTCCATTAAGGCTACGTTGAAACTGTCAAAAAAAAACTGTTTTTAACAGGCATGGGTGAGTGAATAGACCAAAAATCTCCAAGTCCAATCATTTCACCACATCTAGGCAAATCTCTACAAACCAGGTGTCTTTAAAAAACACATTTCTGCATCTCTGTCTATTTACAGAAGTAAAGAAATTTTAGATGAGTTGGGCTACATGTTAAGATGTGATTTAGGTCATGCCAAGGTTAGTATTTATGATTTAATAGTTAGTATTCATGATTGCTGCCAAAAGCTGGCTGGGTGAAACCATGTGCTTCATAAAGGTCATGCCATACACTTGCATGATGGATGAGTAGGAGTTCTTATGTCCATGTATGCTGATTGTATTGTAAATGACCTTTAGTCCATAATGCATTGGAAGTTACTGCAGAACTAAATTACATACTCTTTCATTGACTGATAAAGGAAGTCCTTAAGATTTGCAGCTGGACGTTAAGCGTTAATAGATGCTCCAGGAAATCCATCAATCCCTTGGCAGGAGAATAAACCAGAGTATCGAGCTGAGTCAGTGGCCATTAATGTTATTTAGGGTGTTCCAGTTTCTTTGACTAGCCATGAATACATAGGGAAACTTGACTGCTTTGAAGTGTCAGCTACATCGCCTGGTGTTTCAGGGTTGTTGTTGTTGTTTTTAATACAAAATGTAGTTTAAGAAACAGATTGTAACATAAGTAAGCCTGGTCTAGCAATTTTTTTTTTTTTGTAGAATTGGACTAATATGAGATGCCATTAATTAAAGTAAGCACAAAGTACGGATAAATCAGTCATTTGAAATAAGTTGACAGATTTTTCTCTCTCTCTGATTCTGAATTCCCACTGATTATGGTGTAGTTATGTAAGCAGTAGCTGTTTTGATGGGTCATAAAATGTTTCGGTCGTTCTGTTCCTCTGGCATCATCCTACTCACTGAGACAGATTAAAAGCTATATGTGGGCAGATGAAACACACGGCAACATAATTGGCTATTCCTCTCCCCCTCAATGGGGAAAACAATGGGCACTTAATGGTCTATTAATACTGAATGGGATCCATTGAGTCAAAGGGCAGCAATTGGCATTTGTGGTACAACAGCCTCAATGTTCAATGCTCAAGAACTTAAAACTCATTACATCCAAAGCCTGGTCTAGTTTTGCCCCTTTTCTTCCTACATGTATCATTCCTGCATATGCTGATGATGGAGCAAGAAATGGGTAGGGTATCAGGAGAAGAGTAGCGCAATAGTGAGAATGGGTGGCACGGTAGTGCAGTGGTTAGTACAGCTCCAGGGTTCCCGGTTTGATCCTGAGCTCAGTTTGCTGCCTGTGCAGAGTTTCCTAGGTTCTCCGGTTCCCTCGCACGTCCCAAAAACATGCCAATTGATGAATTGGCTGCTCTGAATTTCCCCTAGGTGTGAATATGTGTGCGCATGGTGCGTTGCGATGGACTGGTGTCCCTTCTAAGGTGTATTCCGACCTCTAAATTGCATAGGCTGTGGATCATCAGTAACCCTGACAGGATCAAGTGCTTACTGATGCTAAATGAATGAATAATTAGAATACCACAAATGAAAGAGGTCAAAATATGGTCAAAATGGGCCTTGAAGGTTTCGAACAAATGAAGTCAGACACATAAATAAAATACAACGCAGGTCTGTACCACTGGCTCATCAGTATTTTGTTTCAAATAACCTGCCAACTATAAGCATTTGATCTTGGACGGAATGATAAAAGATCCATGGATGGTGAGGTTTGGCCTGCTTATAGGAGCCTGTGGAGCAGCATGTGTCCATCGCTGCGAGACAATTATGTCACTGTGCATTCTTTCGAGTTAGCATGACTCATATCGATGGACAGTGCAAGCAAAATCAATATTCTACCTCCAGGCATTCATTGGCAGAAATCCAAGTAGGGGGTCAGTGGAGATAATAACTGAAAAAGCACAGAATGGCACAATAGTTGCAAATGTTGCTGAACCTAACCACACCTCTGGATTCTCCGGAAAATATAATAAATCCTATAGAAAACCGGGGTGAGATCATTTTTAAAGCTGGCCTCCATTCAGTAATTAGTCATCACTGGGGTTCAGAAAAAGAGGGTTGGTGTTAAGCAGTGAAGGCTTGCAGAAGCATTCCTGAAAAGGCAATCTCATCTAAATTCAGAAGTCTGCAATAATTAGGGAGAAATTATCCTCATGAGAGCCGTGGAAGTCACTTATATCGAGAGGGCTGTGAAAAGTGCTGCGAACGTTCCACAATGAAAAGTGTCCTCATCTGACATTTTTTTTTATTCAAAAGATGAGCAAATGTCTTTCCTTGCTCCCCATGCAAATTTCAAAGTAATAGTGAACTGAAGCATTTTAAAAGAGTATCTGACTCTTATATAAGATTGTTTGCTGTTGTAATGCAGACTTCTCTCTTAATGCATTATTAAACTGTGTTATCTTCTTCCTCTGCAGGAAGAGTGATGAGCACATCACTCTACTTAGGATTGTAATTTCAAGACAGTATAAACACAAAGAGAGAAGGTTTTATAAGTTTGAACATCTCAGGCTTTTTCATGTGAAGGTTATATGACAGTTGACAGAATCTGTCTTAAGGACTTTGTCGTGGCATAAAAAAATATTGACAGTGCTGATACTTAAGCCTCCTTCCATAAATAAAAATATTAAATTACCATCTACTTACAGAAAACTTTGTTGACTATAAGAACACATTTAATCAATTTATTATTAGGCTTAGATTTTTTGTGGCATGTCCACCACAATTCCCTTGTTACTATAGAAACAATAATGTATTAAAACTTGTGATTTGTCTTAGAGCTGAAAGTACTGTCAGAGCTGCTGTTATAGAAAAATAAAATAGACTTTCTGACCAAATACCTTTGAGAATTTAATAGCAGTGGGGTATAATGAGGTCTACTGTCTATGATCTTAACATGATCTTGAAATGAACAGAGTGAGTTTGGAGTTGGAGTTTGGCATAAATTAATTCGTATTAACGGAGTACAAATGTTATCTATAGCCCTAACTTTAATCTTTATAAGGTGTCATATGAATTAATTTAGGAAAAGTGTTATAAATGTGCAAGTGTGAGACCAATCTGATAATCTGTGTAATGACCTGCATGTAATTATTTCTGGTGTATAGTCTCACCTGACTGAGAGTTTCTGAAAAATGAGCTGTCGTCTTGCAGGCTTTTTGATATGATATGCTGAGAAACTGCAAATGTCTCAAAGCTCATTAAATGAGTGAATGAGAGAAATCGATTGATCAAGAGCCTTACCTGTTAGGATGGAAAAGTGATTGTTGTGAAAGAACATGTAAGTGCATAAAGCATTGTAATGTTGTCTACTGCCTCAATACAATGGATATGATTCTGTAAATAGCACCAATTCTCATTAAATCTAATCCATGCATTAGAGAAGACACTGATACTGACACCTTCTTGTTATGTTGTTTTGTGCTCCAGGTTATCCTCGCTACACTGTAATTGGAGACCACAGTTCTGGGGAACACCACCTGAGGATCCAGAGGGTTGAGCTAGCAGATGATGCTGTGTTTGAGTGCCAGGCCATCCAGGCTGCCATGAGGTCTCGACCTGCTCGACTTACAGTTTTGGGTAAGTTATAACTTTGCAGCTCTTACACAAACGTATGCAAACTTTGGAAATACCTAACATTTAAAACAGTGGGTCATATTCAGAGTTGTTGACGTAAGTGATGAAGCAAAAGTTGCATCAATATTATACAGGGAAAGTTTTGTGTATTCAGAGCTGGGTTTTGCACATGCATAACGTGATTTTCTGGACGGCCCATAGAGATTATTAAACTTACTTGCATGTAGTTCACACCAGATTTTGTTTTAAAATGGTCAGCGATTTCTCAATATTGCCTAGAGCCATGGTTCTCAAAGTGGGGTCCATGACATACACTCACTGAACACTTTATTGGGAAGACCCATACACCTACTCAAATGTGAAAAAATGTGATCTCAGTGATTTTGATTGTGGCATTATTGTTGATGCCAGACGGGTTGATTTGAGTATCTCTATAGAAGCTGATCTCCTGGGATTTTTACACACAACAGTCAACAGAGTTTACTCAGAATGGTGCAATAAAGAAAAAACCTCCAGTGAGCAGCAGTTCTGCGGACGGAAACACCTTCAACAGAGAATGGCCAGATTGGTTCAAGTTGACAGAAAGGCTACAGTAACTCAGATAACCACTCTGTACAATTGTGTTGAGCTGAAAAGCATCTCAGACTGCACAACCTGCTGAACCTTGAGCCAGATGGGCAGAAGCAGAAGACCACAGTAGAAAGTTGCAGCTGCAGTGCACAAGCTCACCAAAACAAGACAGTTGAACACTGGAAAAACTAAGCCTTGTCTGATGAATCTCAATTTCTGCTGAGGCACACAGATGGTAAGGTCAGAATTTGAATTCAACAGCATGAATCCATGGACCCAACCTGTCTTGTGCCAACAGTCCAGGCTGGTGGAGATAGTGTAATGGTGTGAGGGATGTTTTCTTGGCATACTTTTGGCCCGTTAATACCACTAAATCATTGCTTGAATGCCACAGCCTATTTGAGTATTGTTGCTGACCATATGCATCCCTTCATTTGCCCACCTTCTAATGGTTACTCCCAGCATGATAATGCACCATATCACAAAGTAAAAGTAATCTCAAACTGGTTTCATGAACATGACATTGAGCTCAGTGTTCTTCAGTGGCCTTTCCAGTCACCGGATCTGAATCCAATAGAACACCTTTGGGATGTGGTAGACGGGATATTCACAGCATGAAAGTGCACCTAAAAAAATCTGCAAGAACTGCGTGATGTAATCATGACAACATGGACTAGAATCTCAAAGGAATATTTCCAACATCTTGTGGAATCTAAGCAATGAAGAATTGAGGCTGTTTTTAGAGCAAAGGGTCCCTGACTATGTTGCTTTTTTTGTGTTGTTGTTGTTTTTTCCACATGACAGTAGTGAAGATTACTATCAACTACTATCAAGATTGTTATGTTTATTATTTATCATAGTTGTAAACCTAATTGGTTAATCTAAACCCAAATAGCCAAAAAACAAGCATACTGTATATACCAAGGAATATTTGAAGGGCATTTTATTCAGTAGGATTAAAATGCTATGTGTAGGAAAATGTTCTCTAAATTAAAATGGAAGGGATAACTCACATATCAGTCATCTCAGGCCATATCAGAGATATCAGTCTAGTCTCTTGGAAAGGTCTGTTATGGACATCAACTGAAAATGTCACCTGGAGCTTCACCTCGACCATACACTTAGTATACAGTATATTAGGTATATAGATTTAATTACTACAGATCTGGTAAATTAAGAACAAGCAAATGACGGTGTAATATTGCATGGTATTAAATTTGACTAAATTTTATACAGCACATTATGTTTACCAGAGGATAAATTAATGAGGATAGAAAGTTACCTTGGAGATATGGTCCAAAATTCACCAAAATTAGTATTGACAGCACTAGAAAGATAATAACATCCTACATCCTCAAAAAAAAAAAAAGATTTTTCACTGACCGATGTTGCTCTGCTGGTGCCATGAGTTCTTGGTTTTAATTTTCTGCTGCAAATCCTGCCATCTTCATTATTAAACCAGAGAGGTCATCGAATCTTAATTAAACTTTATTGGGTTATTATACAGCGTTGCTGTTTCTGTGTTATTGGGCAGCTGCAGCAGTTATCTATGTTCATGCTCCAATCAGCTACCTGGAGGGTTTATCTTTGGCAACCCCCCCCCACACACACACACCCTCACACACAAACACACACACACACACTTATCTCTCCCACCAGGCCAGGCCTGGGGAGGAGTGTAGATGGGAGAGCAAGGAATGCAAAAAGAAAAAAAAAGGTGAAAGAGAAAGAAAGAGATGAATGAGACAGATAGGGAGAGAGAGAAGGGCTTTAGGCTCAGCCACCACAATGTGATTCGCCTTATTGATCTCTTTTAATAAAAAGTGAAACTAATGATCTATGAGGCGGAGGAGGTGGCCATGGGGGGAGAGGGAAGGAGAGAAGACAAATTGCATTCTATGGTGGCTCGTTTCTGCTCTCTTCTGTAAATGAGTATGAATAAGTAATTATAGATGCCTTATTATGGTCTAAAGAAGACCAATCTCACCCTTCATATGATTTAGACCAGCTGTGCTCCCTTGGCACTGCATGCTGGAGGTAATGAGTTGGGGAGGCAATGATATACACAATGTTTTTTTTTTTTTTTCCCTTCTTCTCTTTCTCAGCCTCAATTGGTCATGATTAATTGGGTCATGATTATGGTATTGTATTGGGGTTCTCTCAACAAAAATAGTTTGTCAAATGAACCACCATGAGTTATGGATTCTGTTCTTTGTACATAGTTTTCACACTATCCCTGATCTTTAGGTTTGAAGTAGTTGTTGGATTTGTTACCCGGTCAAGAAGTCTGTAAGCTCGAACCTACTCATGATTTAGCTCATTCAGCGTAAACAAGATTGGATCACATATGAGGGGAGATTAGATAATAAACTAAGGTTGTGAAATAAAAAATCAGATTATGTGTGTCACTTTACTTTGTTGTGCTTTTAATTTGCTACTACAATCTCTTAAATGAATTAAAATGTTTTGCTCAAAACGAAAATTTCGACTATAGAAAATATGCACAGGGTTTAATTAATAAACTGGATGTGTAGGTTACAGCTACTGTAAGTTTAAGTGTGTGGAGCTTGAATGTGTGATTTGAGAGTCACAAAGACATATTGAGATATTGGCATTATATTGCATGGCATTATAATAAGAGAGCACTGTGTAATGCAGACATTTTGGCTTGTCTTTCATTCATATTGGCCCATCAGTAATTAAGAGTGAACTACACCTACTTAAACCAAGTTGGGCCATTAAATCATGAGCACAAATACAGCAGAAAGTGGGGAATTATTTTATTGATTCAATGCAAAATAACAAACTGAGAGCAGGAATAAAGCTAATTGTGGGACATTAGCACATTAAACTAAATCATGCCTACATTTAGTGCTACATTTTGCATGGAGAGGGGGGAAATCTGTGGCTTCAACATGGAAGTGGGTATTTACTGTATCTCAGATACTCAATCAGACTTATTTGAATTAGGTGCTCATGTGGGGTCAAAAAGAATCAAATCGACAGATTGTAATTATCATGGTTTATCTTATATGTGGTATTATTATTGTTATTAGTATTAGTAGTAGTAGTAGTAGTAGTAATCAAAGTATTGTGTTGTTAGGGGTCCAAGCACTGGAGCAGATTGTCTTTACTAGAATTTGTATATATTTTAAGATTTTGTTTTCACTTTCAGCCATTTTCCCTCATGCCCCTCTCTGATATGACCACAGAAAACAGAAAACAACTCAAGGCTGTGTGTGACTATCACTCGTAATCTAGGCAGTAATATATGCAAGCATGGGATCACAGCCATCGCCGGGCTGTCTGTTACGGCCCAGTCTGCGGTGGTGTGATGACAGGAGCAGGAACTCGGCTGCTCCTCTCCGCTGCATCTTACCTGACAGCTGGAGAAACGCCTCAGCCTTCCCAATTCCCCTTCATAATAGTGCTGTCGCTCACACAGTTGGCTGTGGACCTGCCCAAGAGTGTGATCTGCCAATTCAGACAGCACAGGACACACTTCCAGCTACTGCTTTTATATTTGATCACACATTGCTAAGTTTGAGGAATGAAATGCTATCCATGTGGAATATACAGTAAAACCTGTAAAATCGCCATATAGAAACTGGGACAGGAGAGTAGAAGATACTTGCTGACCTTTCAACATATACATCTGAACTTGTATAAAGGATGAATGTTTTTTATCAGACGATTCAGCTCTTTGTGTTTGACAAATCTAATTTTTTAGCCAGTGCTTTAGTCATTTTTCTTATTTTTGTCTCGCAAACCAAATAGAAATATGATGAATAGAGAATTTTTATATTACTTTTTTGACCTGTGACGGAAGGTTGACAGGAATTCTTTTTGAGCTATACACAGCATTAAAACCTACAGTCCTTCTTCTATGCAGCACTTTATCAACGTCTCCGTTCATGATGGCAATGAAAAGTTTTAAAAAAGCCTTTGTATGGTGGTCTGTGAACTTGGCTCTGTATTTTAACATGTTTCTGGGACTTTGTGTGACCTCTAGTGGCTCCTCTTGCCTGCATTAGGGATGAAGGATGGGAGTAATTGGTTCATCTGGGCTGTCTGTCGTGCCCTTGAGGCTAATTATACATCTTCCTACAAGACAGCTTTCTCAGCCTGCTCTCGGGGGTCTTGCTGGCCTCACCTGACTGTGACAGATGGTGAACTGAGGTCAGATAAGCTTCATAAAATTTGAGGGGGGAAAAAACAGTACTATTTATGCAGTGTTACATTGTAGCACTTTGGTAGCATTTCTCTCTCATGAGGACCACGGTCAAGGCATTATTGATGTCAACTAATTGACATTTGTAAAGCTCTTAAAAATTTGTCCTTGGATTCCTCTTCAAATCAATCCTCTCATCTCATTTATTTATTTATTTTTACTTGGTCCTCACATGAACCAAGTTGTTATTTCACCACCATCCACTTCCACTGATTAGTAATTTTGACACAGTCCCAGATGAAATGCAACATAAAAGTCATGCAAACAATTTCCACAAGTCATAATGCATTCCCAAGAATTCTCTGTTAATTTAAGTTATAAAATTGTTCATTAGAAAATGTTTGCCTTTCCAGAAATTAACTCCTAACAGAACACAAGGGCTAAATCTACCTCAGCAGGTTTTCATTTGCTGCTGTGCAAATGATTCATCAGGATGTACAACTATGAAAAGATCAAGGATCCTTACGGGTGGAATAAACAGTTTGAAATGTAAGCTCCTTGAGTTAAAGAGTACTCCAAGTCCTCAGTGCTTTTTCCTCCATCATTTGATAAACAGTCTCAAGGCATGAAGATTATTAACTTTTAATTGCAAACACAGAGACACAGGACACATCTCCAGATCACGCCATGAACAGATGCCTAGTTGGAAGTTTATTAGGGTGAACAAAGGAATGTAATCAAGCTAGATTGTGCCCTAAAACATGGCAATACTTCATCTAAAGTTGTATTGGCCATGAGTCAAGAAAGCCTAGAACTATTTTGACTGAAATGTATTTTGTTTGATGTTCAAATTGGCATTCAACAAAGAATGATTTGGGTTAGTAATGCACTGGCAGCCGTTTACGATGAACATTTATACTGTACCTATCTCACCTCAAGAAATCCAAAATGAAATGCTTCATAGATGGACGGTGTCCTGGAAGAGGAAAAAAAAAAAAAAAAAAAAAAACCTTCATGTGGTAGAATGTACATATATAGTTCTAAAAACTGCATGCTTTCCTGAACTGAAGTTCTAATTTAATCTTTCAAATTCTGGTTATCCCAAAAAAATGAAAATGGAGAAAATCACATTTAAAGATTTAATTCTAGGGGGCTCCTAGGTGGTGCAACAAAAAAGCATTCAACCTATATTTGGGACGTTCCAATTTAGAATCCCATGGACTACAGCCAACATGGCCAGGAGCCAAAGCTCTAATGGCCATGGTCTCTGGGTGGGAATGATGGCATACTCTCTTCCCTGTCAATCACAGTGACACTAGCCAATCATGGGCATCTGTGAGTTTATGTATGTGAAGGAGGGCATGTGTTACACTGACTTGTGATGCAGAAATGTGACTGATAAGCTCCACGTGTCTTGGAGGAAGCATGTGTTAGCCATCACCCTCACTGGGTGGTAGCTGTTATATGATAAAGTTGTTAAGTCTGAATCTTGTATGTGCTGTTGGTGATTCTAGTTACCCAAATCAATGCTTTGGGATTTTTACCCTGTCCTTTTACCATGGTTTTAGTTGGATCTATTCACCCTCTTTGTCATACTCGTCTCATAAAGATTCATATTTTCCCACTTTCTTGACTGTTAAACATTGAAAACAACAAGTAAACAAACAAGGTGATGTGCACTGCTCTACATGTGCACATGCATATCTTAATCAAGTCCTACCAGATGTTGTCTATTAGATGTGTTTCAGTTTTTGGGCATTGCCCTTGTGATGTGACCTGAGCCACCTTCACTCAAACATATCTGGGCTCTGAGTGACAAAAGCTTCTGTTGTGCATATGTTCTGCCATTTAACGTATATACATGAACCTGGTAGAATAACATCATCAGCACATTAAAAGCCATGTCCATTTTCATTTCTATATCACAGGCAGACAGACACACCCCACAGATGTCCACCTGCTAAATTGAAGTCTCATTCCCTGGAGAATTGCCTTTTCCTTTTTTTTGCATCCCCTTACTTTGTCTGACTTTTTTGCCATACCCATCATCTCAGCCTTCTACAAATCAGAACTACTGTAACAATGGAGACACAGAGAGAGAGTTAGGATCCATGTGTGTGAGATACTTTCTACAGAGTCAGTGCAATCAGGCAGGTCAACATAAGAATCAGAGACAACCTAAGCAGAAGTATATCCAATCCAAAATCGTTAACGTTAAGCAAGGTAAGGGTCAGAATAATCAAGAAGGCAATCAAGAAGGCAGTCAAGAAAACGTCAAGACTCAGAACTTACATGAACTAGGTAGCTGGGAAGACATCACAATGATACTAAGAGTGTCATGTGTTTATATTTTGTGTGAGCAGGAAGTGTAAAAGGATGTGACTACAGAAATAAGTTAGTGTTCAAGATATGGCGACCTCCGGTGGTAAGGAGGGGTATTGCTGAGAGTTGAAGGCCAAACACTGGCTTTTCTTTCTAATTCAGTAAAATACAGTCATATTTGATGGTTCCCTGTCCTCTCCCTGCAAGTGCTCAAAGTCCTTTTTTTCTTCTACACATCTAGCAATGCTCTCTTCTTCCTGTACCACTTGTATTTATAAGATAAATAGCCTGCTTATCCTCCTAGTTCTGTTCATTTTATCACATATCTTACTGTTATTCAAACTGGTGCAATCTAGTAAATAGAGTAGGCAAGCTAAGTTTGTAAACCTGTTAAGATCTCCGATATCCAGCCCTCGGCGAGAGCCACAGAGATGGAGAATGGACATAAGTGCCTATTACTGAATCCAGTCTGCTGTAAACAGGTGTGTTTGTGACAGCGCTTGAAGGGAGCTTTTTGATTTGGGCCACAGAGCCACATATGTCTACAGTCTCCATTTTTCCCCATGTAATGGATATTCTTCAGTATCTACTGAGGATTATGCCATAACTGGGGTTAGTGTTGCTGTTTCACAGCTCCAGGGTCCCTGGTTTGAACCTTAGCTTGGGTCTGTTCTGAGATTTGCACATTCTACCTCTGTCTACATAAGAATACTCTCTGTTCTATAGCTTCCTCTCATCCTATATAACATACCAGTAAGTAGTTTGGCTACTCTTTTCTATTCTATTGCTCTGCAATAGGTGCTGTCCTATCTAGAGTGTATCCCTAACCTCACACCCAGTATTATTGGGATAAGATATCCCACAACCCTGACCGGGATAAAGCGCTTACTGGGATGAATGGAGGAATGAGTAATGTAAGTCTGTACCCTTCAACAAGTTCTTTAAGTCTAAGGGGTTAATTTCTGTCTTTCCTGTGGCCCCACCACTCAATCCCTAGTCTATCTATCACAGCCCAAAAACATGCCAGTATCTGGATTGCCTGGCTCTATATTGCTTCTATGTGTGAATGTATGTAAATGGTGCACTGTGATGGATTGGCATTCCAACCAAGGTGTATTCCTGACTTTTGCTCAGTGTTCCCAGGATAGGCTCCAGATCCAATGCTACCCTGACCAGAATAAAGCATTTACTGAGATGAATGAACACAGTATACGTAATAGAAAATGCATACAGTTACGAGTGTGAGAATTGGATCCTTTGACAGGTCCTTTAAGTTTAAGGGGTTAATTTCACCCCCCTTTCCTGTGGCACCACCACTCAATCCCCAACCTATATATCACAGGCCATAGTGGCTCAGCATGCAGCTGATGGGAGCTGTTGGTGAAACAGACGGCTGCATTGTTGTTCCAGACATGGCAGCATCCCTAGGCTTGCTTCACTGCATTCCTCCATTTCTCAATTCCATCTCTACTAATGTTCTCTTCCATTGTCCTCCAAATTAGCCTCTGCAGCACTCTCAAACTCCATGCTATTGGATGAAAGACCATGTCACTGCCCTGTTACTGAATCTCACTGCTGATATTTCAGGCCAGAGAGTAGGTGTTGGATAGGCCAGAGTGGATTTTCTTTTTAAGTGTAATTGCAGGGAAATTACTGTGGGATCACACAGGGCATCTCTCTCTCACTCTCTCTCACTCCCCCTGTGTGTATGTGTGTGTATTAAGATCTTAGTCCCACAGGTAATTGAGGATGCTCAAAGCTTGAAGGCTTTCAGGAAGCCTGTTTGATTGGGCCATTTTTTTTTTTACTTACTTTCTTAATTACAAATCCATTTGCCTTTTCTTTAATTTATAGTTTTATTTAATTATCTACTAAAAGTGAATGCTTCACCAATCTAGCCTCAAGTTTGTTTCTAAACCTTTCCATTCTACTTCTTCTTTCATTTATTTCTCTCTTTCCACACTCAGAAAAAATAATGCACCATTCCTTCTCGCTGAGGTGGTACTCTCAAGCGTACAATTTTTGTACCCTTAGAATCTTTACATAGAAATATGCATATGGTGCATCTTTAAAGCTTTACTCTATAAGGTAATTATACTCCAAATATGTACCTTATATTCTTTTTTAAAGTTACATTATATCCACATTTCCAGTAAAATATACATATTAAAGGTACAAAACATGAGGTTACCACCCCAGTGACAAGGAAATTGACAAGGGTTTAGTACCCGTTTTTTTTTTTAGAGTGCACCATATGAATTCACATCTCTGAACTGGAGGACCACACAACCTTGATTTGTCACACTTTTTTTCCCTGCAGTTTTATAACACTCTTGCACTTTTTTAATGAACTCCAGTTCCATCTCTTATCTACCGAGTGGGAATAAGTTAATGAAACCCTCATGAATACCTTCTTGCATTTCTCCAGTATTCACTGCTGTAATAGTCACTTGAAGTACGTAAAACTAGCTTGCACAGCATTTATCATAATATAGACTTCAAATCAGGTTATCTAATAGGCACTTAACTATTCAAATCCACTAAATTATGTATTTGAATTGGCAGGACGTTCAAGAACAGACAAGTTACAGGCATCACTTGAACTTTCAATTAGTTTCCCATCTACAGTATGAATCTATGAGTTGTTCTGGCAAAATCAAACCCTCCCTCATCCCAAAAACCCAAAACAATTCTTTGCAGCCATACCTCCAGAAGAAAGAGTTTTCCAATTACAAAAAGACAGGGAAAAAGCAAGAGAGAGGCGAGGGAGGATTGATAATCTTTCAGAAAGCTTAGTGGAGGAAGAGGAAGGATTGCAGGCAGCTGCTTGGTAATTAAAGAGGGCTGATCAATCGGTTCTGCTGACCGCCTCATGAGAAATCTATCAAGAGGCCACAGTAAAGTGCTAATTTGGAGCCATTAGTGGCTGCCGAGTTTGCAAACAGGACCATAATGATGATGGCTTGTGTGGTTAAGGTCCTGGCCTTTGTGTGCCTGTCAGAATAATGGTGCCTGGAAGGGGAAGGTGAAAGAAGGTAGAAGGCTGACAAGGCTTTCCTGCAAAAGGCCTGAAATAACACCTCGCTCTTTTAATGATCGCCAGCATTCAACCAGGAAGGGACAGCATAGTCTGGCACAGAGAAAAAAGTTTGAAGTTTACTGTCCCTGCCAATATGGAAGACTCAAACTGCAAATTTTTACACTTCTGGAATTGTGAGCTAGGCCAGTTCTAATAAATATGTATGAGTTCTTTGAAATAAATGTCTCAGAGTCAGTGTTCGTGTGAAATTAAGACAATAACGAGCATTAAGGCTGAAGTCTTCAGCTCAGTGACATGAACATTTCAGACAATTGTTTCATCTTCATTTTCAGTAATCATTTTATACTGATCAGGGTCACAAATCTGGAGTCTGTTCTGGGGACACTGGGCACTAGGTGGACTACACCATGGATAGGATACAGGTCGATTGCAGGGCACCAAGCAAAAAATTCCATACAGACACTAGCCTGAGCTTAGGATCAAACTGGGGACACTGGAGCTGTGACAGATATTAAGTTTTGTGTTTAAGGTTGAAGGTCTGTTTTACACATGACGTAACAGAATTATAAGTGTCAGAACTTCTTGCATGAACTCAAGTCAAGTCAATTAAGCAAGTCAATTAAGTGGGATTTCTCTGAGTAACTGGAGCAGACATGATTGTCATTTCCCAGTCTGTTACTCCTTCAGCTTTAACCAGAAACTGGAATAAGTATCAAAGATGGTTTGTCAAAAATAACTTAAATACAGTACTAACCCTGAACATAATGTACTGTATAATAAGATATAACCTCTCCCCAGATGGTCACTTGTTTTTATGGAATAATATATCATGATATACTGCTAATAATGATAATGTAAACCCCTTTCCAGGAATTGAAATTGTTTTCAACAGCCCATAGTTGGATCATTCCAGACAACGAATCCCACATGATTTAATAGCAGACAGAGAATATTTAATGGCCATTAAATGCTGTGATTAGACTTCACTTTTAAGCCCTATTTGGATGGGACTCGTTTCTCAGGATGATGTCTGCAATAAATTATTTGCATGTCTGAGTTTATTATTATTATTATTATTATTATTATTATTATTATTATTATTATTTTTAAGATGTGATTTTGGAAATTGGATCATAAATCTATTAATAGAACACTACATTGATAATATTAGGCCTCATTTGTAAATCTTTTAGTAAGGTTGTGTGGAAATGTTTCATAAACCAAACTAAACAAAAAATGTCTGCAGAATTTACAAAAGTGTCAGATTTTCTGATTTTATTTGTACTTGTATGTATATGTTAATGAATGCCAATCACCCGGAAATTACCAAGTGTGTGCATGGCACCACTGATTTGCATTTAGTGACGACCACAAAACTCCATAAATTTCAAGTTTTTGAGGCATTTGTTTACGGCTTACAGCTATGCGCAAACAGACCAGCCCATCCTCCTTTTATATGGTGCCATTTCTTTTGTCTTAATTTGTGTTTGCTCACTTTCTTTATTTTTTTATATTCTTTAATTAATGCCAGTAATATAAACTAGTATAAAATGACTGGTTTTCACAAAATGTTATCGATAGTATTCTTAGTCCCTGACTGCTAGTGAACTAGCATGATATTAACAAATTTACAGGATTTTCATGAATACCAAATGTCTTGTGTAAACGCTCGTCTGTTGACTGTTGATAATCTGCCAGGTGACTGTTGCCAACCAGCCTCTCAACTAATTGCTAAAAACATGTTGGACATTTTGGTTGTTGATTTGGTTCTTTGGCTTTAGTTGTTGATAATTAGTGTATAGTGTATATTATTGACCATCAACTTCCATATGAACTGTGGGAAGTGATTGCAGATATCCAGTTAACATGTCATGCTGACAGTCTTATTTTATTTCACAGTTTCCAAAGTTAAAATGACATCAGCAATGTAATTTCATGTGTCACAGGAGTTATCACTCTTTTGTTCTGAGTATTCCCACTGTCAGAAATCATTTAGCTGATATTAATCTTTCTTTATGGGGCAGTTTTCATTTTGAGTTCAAAATCTCAAAACACTTAAGATGCAGAAGATTAGAAGGTAAAAACTAAGTATTTATGATGAAACACATTAATAATCAATGTACTGTACATAACAGATGAATGAACTGAAAATCTCTGAGAATTACTATGAATAATTGAAACCTAAAGTTACCCTAAGAACAAAACCGAAAAGACTACAAATTGGCCAAGTTAAAAATGTTTTAATCTGTTCTTAAAAACAGTTAATGTGATAAAAAAACAGTCACATTTAAGCAAGCAGAACACTGTTTAGTGGGGGTTTATGGGCGATGCAAGAAAAACATTTTCCATTGATTGATCCTCATGACAAACAGTAGGATGGCCTCATGTGAACAAAGTGCTCGGATTGGGCTTTACTGCTTCAGAAAATCAGCAAGATCTTTACAGATATTTTAAAAGCTTTAAGCCTCATGAGCAGGACTTTATAATAAATGCAGTCTATTCCATTCTGAAGCTTCTTTAAAGAGGCAGCATGGTGGGTTCCGATCACTTCTGAGCACATTGCGTTGGCTGGGCTCACTCTTCAAATCAGTGAATTAACAGCGTATATTATGTCCCATTAAGAACCCTCTCTCTTTCTCTATCTCTCTTTTCAGCTGTCTGTTTCCACCTGCATTTTACATCTGATTTTCCTTTTGCTCCATATAGGCTCCTTAATGGGTACAGCATCAGAGTGTGTGTGTGTGTGTGTGTGTGTGTGTGTGTGTGTGTGTGTGTGTGTGTGTGTGTGTGTATGTGTACATGTGCAAGCCACGTGGGAGTGTCTCAATGAAACAGAGAGTATGTAATTAGTACCATTCATGAACTTAAAATCTGTAAGTCTTAACAGCACTCACACGCCTCCTCTCTCCTGCTGGTTTCCTTTTCCGGCCTGTCAAACTCCTTTCACTTTATTCCACCCTTCGCTACTATTACACGTGCTCACACGCTGCTGCATTCCTTTCCATTTCCCATCCATCTAATCATATATACAAATAACACCTGCTCTCATTAAGTTCAAATGCACTCAGGTCTCAGTACGGCAGCTTTCTGCTGCATTTTGTACTAGTGTCAGATCACAGATGTTTTCTTAGCAACTCAATGAATGTCATATACACATGGAACAAGTTTATACCTTTATTACCTATAAGGAATATATGTATGTGAACTGCTCCATCATTTTAAGTGACCTTGACCCAGGAGCGCATTTAGAATTTTACTCAGCTTTATGCTAATACTCTAAATAATACATGAGACATGCCTATTTATGCATACTGGTATAGGGGAGTAACAGAGTGCCGCTATCTGTATCTGTTTAGTGCTCCAAATTATCATATTTGTATTCAGATTTAAATGGTAAATAGGCATGGCCTAAACTGCTGTATGAACTCTATCTTCTTCTTCTTCTTCTTTTCCTTTCGGCTGTTCCCTTCAGGGGTCGCCACAGAGAATCATCTGCCTCCATCTAGCCCTATCCCCTGCATCCTCTTCTCTCAGACCGACTACCTTCATGTCCTCCTTCACTACATCCATAAACCTCCTCTTTGGTCTTCCTCTCGGCCTCCTGCCTGGCAGCTCTAACCTCAGCATCCTTTTGCCGATATATTCACTCTCCCTCCTCTGAGCATGTCCAAGCCATCTCAACCTGGCCTCTCTAACTTTGTCTCCAAAACATCTCACATGTGCTGTCCCCCTGATGTACTCATTCCTGATCCTATCCATCCTCTTCACTCCCAAAGAGAACCTCAACATCTTCAGCTCTGCTACCTCTAACTCTTCCTCCTGTCTTTTCCTCAGTGCAACTGTCTCCAAACCATACAACATCTCTGGTCTCACTACTGTCCTGTACACCTTTCCTTTCAGCTGTATGAACTCTATGAGCACTGGAAACAACTCAGAGGTAGAAATGCCTACACTGTTAGCATGATGAATTCTGTTTAGTTTATATTTCCCAACATATAAATGAACCGGTAGCCTAATTTAAACCACCTCAACCCTGACCAGGCACTTACTAAGGATGACTGAGTGAAAGCTGTATATGCATCGGTCATGTTCATGTTAATGAATGCTGTCTTTCTTTGTTCTGCAAGCTTCATATATGACCGCATGAAAGTTAAAACCTCCAGCTCATGTGAATTTTTAAGTTTTTCCATGGAATCTTTGTCATCATGCACACCTCTAGTCTCAGTCAGATGCCCTGTGAACTTTTTGCCAATCTTTCTTTAAAATAAACAAATAGCCCAGCTCCTATTCATATTTGTATCTGTATCAGTTCACAACAGAATCTGTTCATTCGGAATAACATATATTGCAAATCTTACATTAGTGATAGCTTTCTGCAAGGGAAAACACTATTACTGCTTTGTCAGTATTGGGAGAAATGATCACTTTTTCACAAATCGCTCACTTAAGAGAGGGAGACAAGGGGGAAAGAGAAATGGAGAGAGAGAAAGAGAGAGAGATAATGCACAGCTCATCAGTTTACACAGATAAACTCATCATCCTATCTTTGAGAGCTTCCAATCTATATTTATTGTTTCAATCCCACAATATTATCGACACAGTATGAAAGCTGAGAATGTATTTGCTCAGAAAGCAATAACACCCCAAACAGCCCAGAATCAAGTTTTTGACCGAAAAATCTGGTTTCTACACAAGTGGACCACTGAGATTCTGATTCAAAACAACAGAATACATGTTCGTACATCACATAGATACTATTAAAACTTAATACAGTTTTGTGAATGTATTTCTCAGTAGGATTTCTCAATAGGATTTCTCAATAGGATTTCTCAATAGGATTTCTCAGTCTTCACTAATAAGTCAAAATAGATTAGCCTTACTCACTGCCAGCAACTCTTAGATAGAAAAAGTTCAATCTAGAACCCTAAGTTGCACAGATTCAGTGGAAACACTTAAAGAATCTATGTAAAACCATACAACAGTATGTTTCCCTGCCACAAAGGATTCCATTGATAAACCCCTTATGGAAGCTAAGAACCATTAACTATCTAAAGAACCCTGGAGAATTTTATTTTTTTTTCTTAGAGTGCAGTGTTGGTAAAACATATCCCATAGAGGATATTGCTTTAATACCATGGGGTAGTCATTACGAGATGATAAGGATTCATTCTCTGTTTTACATATCTTACCATTATAGCAATTCTTTAATCTGATTAGTCTGAAGGTGTTGATTTATTTTCTATAGCAGCACCTCAGACAGCAGGAGAGCTGCAAATTACAGGTTTATATTAATGCACTCCTTTTAATATGTATTTAATATCTATAGTAATAAATAATTCCCAGGGATGCTCCACATAGTCTAAGCATAATAATAATAATAATAATAATAATAATAATAATAATAATAATAATAATAATAATAATAATAGGCACAGTGGCCTCACACCTCCAGGGTTAGGGGTTTGATTCCTGCCTCCACCCAATGTGTGTGGAGTTTGCATGTTATCCCTGTGCTTCGAGGGGTTTCCTCCGGGTACTCTGGTTTCCTCCCCCAGTCCAAAGACATGTGTTGTAAGCTGATTGGCATCTCTAAATGGTCTGTAGTGTGTGAATGGGTGTGTGAGTGTGTGTGCGGTTGAGCCCTGCAATAGGTTGGCACCCCATCCAGGGTGTCCCCCGCCTTGTTCCCTGAGAGTTCAACAAGAACAACAACAACAACAACAACAACAACAACAATAATAATAATAATAATAATAATAATAATAATAATAATAATAATAATAATAATAATAAATGGAATAAAACACTGTGTTGTTATTTAACAAAGAAAATTGATATGGTGAATCTTAGGGTAAGGAGAAGTTTATTTAAAATTTATGGAAAGAGTCTCCAGTGTGAGCACTTTGAAACAATCATTAAGTTTTCCGCCATGGGAAGAACACACGTTGAGCTTGCCAGCTTCTTAGAAACATGACAAGCACAAGTACCATGTTGTAGAGATCCATATAAAATCTTGTTGACTTGAGCTCAGTTGAGCAGATGGATATCCCCCAGAGCTCTGCCACTCACTGACATGTGTGATGTTCTTTCTTTTTCCCATGATGCAGTTCCACCAGATAACCCAGTTATTGATGGAGGCCCTGTGGTGAGCCTGAGAGCTGGAGACTCTCTCAACCTGACGTGCCATGCTGACAATGCCAAGCCTGCCGCCTCAATCATCTGGATTCGAAATGGGGAGGTGCTAAATGGAGCCATGTACTCTAAGGTGAGTACAGATTTAGCTCTGCTCTGGAGACTCTGACAGAGAGAACATACCTTAAATTCACACTATAAACAACAACTTTCAAGAATATAAGAAATGGAATAACGTCATATGACTGATAATATGTTCTGTTAAACACTATTTGCTGCTTGTGTTTATTTCCTTTACAAAATGTATGGAGGTTTTACTAAAGCTTTGTGTCAAATGGCCTCTTGCGCCATGTCTGTGATCACTCGCACCATCTGTTAACCTTCAATTTAGCCCTTAGCTCTGTGTGATTGGAGAGAAATCCCAGGAAATCCAGCTCGCAGCTGCTAAATGTGTCAACAAAACAAGCAGATGGCTAGATAAGGCTGAGCACTGGTCTTCTACCAGAATTCAGATCCATTCAGCTGTACCTCCACTTATAATAGTTCTACCACCTGGAGTTGTCCAAGCTCTATCTTACAAAAGAGTGTTTGTTTATGTGTAGCAGTCTGGGAAAATTCATCAAATGTCACTGTTGCTGAATTCTAGAAAATAGCTAAAAATGACTAAAAATCAGGTTTTGTCCAAAACTGAGTATTTCGGTATTAAGACCATCTCTACTTTAAGGAAACGTAAGTATAAATTTTACCAAAACAACTTGGAAATTTGCTTATTCTGGCTACTTTCTAACCTTGCCTTGGTATCAGCCTGCAAAGATCATCTGCAAGGTACCAGTTTAACAATTGAGGTGGTAAAAACTGTTATTCTGACTAAAAATGTTTAAAACCTTGCTGTGTGATTTCCTCTAACATTGAATGTCAGGATTTGATGAAGTTGTTGGATAGTTACATGCCATAGCCTAATCAATTCAGCTGATACTGATTAAAATGAAAATATCCATGATGCTCCTGCACTGTCACATCATCATCAAAACAGAGCGGATATATACATATTTTTGTATGTGTATATGTGTATATGCTCTGTATCCAGTCCAGTCTAAGACCTGCAGCAAATTATCCCAATAGCATGATATTTCCTGCCATTCAGCATCCCAGTTCTGACCCCCCCAAAAAAATCCAGGTAGAGATCTGTACCCTCCAGCCTCTAATCACCACATCCTTGCCATTTCCATATAAATGAGCAATGCAAGCCCGCCCTTTAGGGCCTCCCTCTCATCCTATTATTGGCTTTTTTTCTGGATGGGAGATAAATGGCATCGATCTGGCCGGGACGAAGAAGTGGCAGTTTACCCATCTTGCATCTGCATGCGGTCGTTAGCGGTAGTGTCACTAATCAGATGGCTTCCTGTGCCTGGCAGCAGTGCTGGTACAGAGAGACCTTCTGCGTGATGACGAATGGAAGCCGCCCAAACTCCTAATATTTCTCTTCATAACATTAAAAAGCAATGCACTCAATTAAGATGTGAATGCTTAGTCTGAGTAATGAAGGCTAATATGGAGGATAATAGAACTGTGTCTGTCTGGATACTGCAGACTGATGGGCATGTCTCTGAACCCATAGCTCTGTCTGAAAATACCTATTATCACCACATAATATAGAGACTGTATGCATTGGCTGATTTATTCATTAATTCATAACTGCTTTATCTTATTCAAGATCAAGTATATATCCCAGGAACACTCTGGATGGTCATGTCTAAATACTCTGCATAGGGTACCATAGAGGCCAGCAAAAAGGTAGACATCAAATGAGCAAAAGTAAACAAATAATCAAATAAACTAATAATCAGTCAGCAATTACTTGAGAATTTTGGTGGAAATGTTTCACCATGCCATCATATATGCTCCACTCTTCTTGGAAGGCTTTCCATTAGATTTTGGAGCATGGCTGTGGGGATGTGTCCATTCAGCCACAAGAGCATTAATGAGGTCATGCACCAATGGTGAGTGAGGAGGTCTGGGGTGCAGTCGGTGTTTCTATTCATACAAAAGGTGTTCAGTGGGGTTGAGGTCAGTGAAGGCCACTCGAGATCTTCCACTCCACCCTTGACAAACTATGTCTTCCTGGAACTCGCTTTGTGCACAGGGGCATTGTCATTCTGGAACAGGTTTGTGCCAATTAATTACAGTGACAGGAAATATTAATGGTACAGCATAGAAAGACATTCTATACAATTGTGTGCTTTGTGGCAACAGTTTGGGGAAGAACCACATATGGGTATGATGGTCAGGTGTTCTCATACTTTTGGCCAGATAGAATATATAGACCTACAAATAATGTCGCTTAGATCTAATGTGATCTTTTGTTGGGAAGTTCAGGAATTAAATGCTCTATGGCTCTGATAAATTATTTTAGAAATTTGAATAATAACCCTAATATTTGTATAGTTGTATAGTTCTGCAGAGATGAACCACTGGACACTGTGAATCCTGCACTATCCCATAATGCAACAGGACTGGTGCAGAAGAGCTGCCAGAATCCGTGCCACGCAGTGTGTCCAGATTGTATTCATGTTTACCTCTTATACTGATCAGTACATACTGTATGAACGGCTGAGCAGTAGGTACTGAATAGAATGCAGGCCTACTGTCACAGTATGTGATTTCGGATGCAGCCCAACTGTGTCATGGAGCATTTCATCACCACACTATGAAAAATGGCTGATACCAGAATAGTGTACTCAGACCAGAATAGTGTATTCAGACAGAATTAATATCAGATACAGACATATACAGATCAAATTAACTCAGAGACACATTCTTGAAGCTTTTCTGAGTAGACATTGTTTCATTACTCCACTTGAACTGATTTGTTGAGATGCTATTATGTTAGATAGATAGCTAATATTACCATGAAAATCCATGAAGAACCATAATGAATATGATTTAAAAATCCTCTCAGATCCTGTTAGGTTTGCTTGTATTAGCTATCTGGTGAGTGTTTGCAGTGAAAATCCTGAACACTTATGAATATGACTTAATGGTCTTCTCAGAAATCCTCTCAGGTTAGCGCATGTTAGCTAGCTTGCTAGTGTTAGCAGTGAAAATCATGAACGTTTGAAAATATGAGTTAAATAATCTTATAAAAAAAAATTAATAATCTTAGAAATCTTGTCAGTATAAATCAAGGTAACTAACTGGATATCATAATCTGTGAAATTATAGCACATGTATGCACATTTGAAATCCTTTCATATACAGTATGCTGGTGTAAGCAGACCTTAACGGAATAATCAAGCCAATTCCTACTCTCTAAAGAAGGATCTATGGGTGCTTCTCAATACTCAGATTGATGCTTCCTCATTTCCCGTGACCCGGAAATTGATCGACGTCAACCATCTTGAAGGACATATCAGTTCTCTAATTGCACCACGGGGCGGCGAGGAACGAGGAGTGAGGAAGCTTCCAGAGGAGCTAGGATCGAGGATACACAGGTGTATCATATGCAAAAGTGTTTCATGTCAAAACCTGATGCACATATAAATTCCCCTCCTCCTTTACATCTGCCACAGTCTCAAACAAAAAGGCCTTTGATGATGTGATGGAATTTTGTGTGAAATATACGTAATTAAATAATAATATGCTTACAATGAGTATTGTAATTAATTGATCCTTGCATGTTTGGATATGCAAAGCTGCACAAAAGATGCGATGAATTATGTATTGTTCATTAATTCATTGTTGAATTACCCAGACATTTCACATACTGTCAGTGCATTTTGCTTTATTAAGAATGTTGTTATTAACCAAACTCCAACAACATAACGGCAGATCCCTGAAGCGCAGTGAGGTTATCCAGCTGAGCACAGTCATCATTAATTGACGTTGCTTTGAAGTGATGGCTCAGATCGAGGATATTCCATTCGACTTGCTTCGATTCCTCTCTCGTCGCATCTCATCTTTGCATCCTTCCCTCGCATCCTAAGGGGGTGGAGTTAAGACGCAAGGAAAGGAAGTGAGGAAAGCAAACGAGGATGCACAAATAAGAAATGAGAAGCACCCCACGTGACTTTATGAGACTTATATCTCTCGTGAAACCTATTTTCTGGCCCAGAGAACAGATTCTTTTCATATTAACTCATTTATTTTTCCAAAAAAATTTCTTTATGGTGTTCTCATTAACACATCCATTTCACATGATGTGGCTGATAAGATGATAAGAAGGCAGTCAGCCATTTTGAAAGTACTTTTCATTCATGTGACTTAGACAAAATGATGTAATTTCCTGGAAACGTGGCTTGATCAAGGAGATGTATGGCCAGGCACTATTGACTCTCTAATGTCAACATAATCAGGATAAATGATGTGAATGAAATCTGCATTAAGCGTGTGTGTATGTTGTTATGGATTGCATTCATGGCACGTGCTTTCAAAAGCCTTTACATGAATGTTCGGTGATCTCTCACGCTTCACTCTAACTTCCCTCACACTCTGAATAGCTGAAGGGATTGGGTATGAGTGCTAATTGAAGTACAGGAGATCAGCAAATAAGCTGAAATAAGGCTGGTGCTTGTAGTCCCTCTGTGAACATCGGAGAGTAGTTTTGCATTAACAAAAAGGCAAAGAGATGTTTTTGAGATTAGAGGCTTTAGTGTGAGCAGCACGCCAGATGAGCTTTGTAGTACAGTACTCAGTGTCTATCAAACATAGCAAACATATACTGCAGTGGCTAATGTTAATCTCAAACCTATAACTAGCTTTATAGCTATTATAGGAGGCATTATTAGTCATACGATACCTATAGGAGCTGTAAACTGTACTGTAGCATATTGTAGGAGATATAATTACTCTTGAATGATCACATATGTTGCAGTCTATTAGTTTTGTAGTCAGATTATATGACCTGTGTCCTGTCTTAGTAGTGGTTTATATGAAATGATAACTCTTCCCTGATTATAAACTTTCATTTTTTGATAGCATATTTTTTGAGTTTCTGTACTACAGGGTAAATTCATTTTGTGTCCTTTTCTGTTCTCATATCCACCCACATGCCTTCAAAGCCCTCTCTTTTTTACCTGCCTCTCAGATTTCATTAATTCTCCCACCCTTTATTTCCACAGAACCACTAATATAATTAGAGGCAAGGCTTTCATCATAACCTTCACCATGAGACCATCTTACGAAAGGGAAACCTGTTGCCACTCTAACGAACTTTATTAGCACTCTGAATGAATTTTTCATGACACAGGGTCAAGCAGAGAATTTTGGAAGGTTTGTTTGTAAGAAGACAGTACAAGTGCAGTTATATTTAGTACATCTGACCTCTTCTATTAAAGCTAGAAACATCAGTCCATTCCTCTCTATTGTCAAGCTTATTACCCTCACTGGCATTCTGCCATTGAATTAAAATTGGAAGATGGGAAAAGTAGAGAGGCATTTAATTAACTGTGCCGTAAAATGACCGAAAATTAATCAGAACCTGAGGTGCATGGATTAAATTAGTTAATCAAAGAATGGCTTCTGACCCCAGGATTGAGAAGAAACCATTACTTTCTTTTAAAGAATAATGAAAACAAAGTTATTGCAACTTATTGCCTTAATAGGAAGTAATATGCTGCAGAACCTCAGACCACCATGTGTGTTTTGATATATTAAAAAGATTTGTTAGATTAACAGCAGAATGTACTTTATACCAAAGTCAAATTATTAACTCAACACACAGCCCTTTGACTTCTAATCACCATTCCATTTTTTCCATCTTTTAGATTTCAGTTTTCATTTTATCCACGTTTGCATATGGCAGGTCCGCCTTATTCACTCTGTTAATTAACTTTGAAACTTTGAAAGTTAAAAATACAGCAATAAAAGAAGATGTCAGCCGAGTCTTGACCTTTATCATCCTGAGAATAAGCATAGAATAAAACTGGAAGTCAGTGCTCTTGACTAGCTTAATTATATTGTGACAAACCTGCTTCTCTTGACAGGTGTAAATTGTATTAGGACTTCTCTTTTTTCTTGCTTATCTTGCTCATCTTTCCACTTTACCCCCTGCTGCTTTCACAAAAAAAAAGTAGGTCTGTTAGTCTCCTGACAAGCTTCTGGGCTGTTATATGAGAAATGATTAGTTTGTAATTGGGAGCTATTCTGGGCCGAGCAAAGGCTAGGCATTGAGACCCATTCCGTTTCTGTGTCCACACGATGTTAATAGCTTCAGACAGGCCATTGGCCATGAGAAAAGCAGCACCAACTGTGTCATGGAGCATATTTTATCAGCACGTCTATTCACTGACAGCCTGCAGCTCACTGCGGGGGCTCAAAGTGCTGTGAGGCTCAGCAGAGGCTTTACCGTCTCCATCTGACTCACATCACTCAGCTACTGGAAGTGGCAAACACGATTTAGGCTAAGCAGGAGGGGCTCTAGGCCAGACTAAGTATAGTCCAAGAATAAATTATGTAGTCAATGGAGATTCTCCTTTCTTTATTCTACTTTAGTTTAGGATTAAATTTAAATGAGAGACTGGTGTTACGTGGGTGTTATATATATATATATATATATATATATATATATATATATATATATATATATATATATATATATATATATATATATATATATATATATATATATATATATATATATTCTGTCTACACAAGGTCATTTTTGAAATATCATCTAAGAATATATTAATTTGGACAAATTGTGGACAAATGTGACTGTAATGTTTGGATTTTGTTTGATTTTTTTATTTATTTATTTTTAGAAAAGGTATGGTAACACTAACACCACCTGAAACCCTAACCTTAACATTTGTAACTCATTCATTCATTCATCTTCAGTAATCATTTTATACTTGCCAGGGTCACAGTGTATCTGGAGCTCGGGAACATGGCACAAGGGTATGGGGATACACTTTGGATGGAACACCAGTCACTGCATGTTCACACACATTCACACCTAGGGGCCATTTAGAGTCACCAATCCATTCCATGTTTTTGGATGGTGGGAGTAAGCCAGAGACCCTGAAGGACACCAACACAGACACCAGGAGAACAGTGCTAAACCAACCAACTCCACCGTTGCAACTATTCAGACTAACTGAGTTGTGTGAACTGTCATGAAAAACAGTGGGTAATGACACAGTTTCAGGGTCCCAGCTTCAATCCTGAGCTCAGGTTACTGTCGAGTTCTCATGTCTGTTTGGGTTTCCTCTCACCTTCCAAAAACATGCCAGTAGGTGGATTGGTGACTCTAAATTGCCCCTTGGTGGTGAATGAGTGTGTGAATGTGTGTGTGTGTGTGTGTGTGTGTGTGTGTGTGTGTGTGTGTGTGTGTGTGTGTGTGTGTGTGCATGGTGCCCTGCGATGACCAGTCATTGCATCTAAGGTCTATTCCCATCTTGTACCCAGTGTTCTCGGTCATGGTGTTTCCTGACGATGAATAAATGAATGAATTGCCATGAATTTGTGAAAGCGAGACCATGTTATATAATGGTGCAGAAACTTGAGATAACATTAGTTTGTTTTTGTCTTTGTCAAACAATTTTGGTTGAACTATTTCACACTTTGTGATAGGAAGGATGCAGAAGCACTTTATTTTATCCTTTGACACTTTCATCCACGCCCCAGTTCCCTCTGAGTGGGATGGCAAACACCAGCTTTCATTTTGATCTTTATTATTTCTTTCTTTCTTTTAATCAAAAAAAGGAGCTATGAAATAGCGAGGCAGTAATTGCTACTATTAGCAAGCTCACTGTCAATAGTCTGAACATGCTAATTATTAGCATATAACTACTGCTCTGGTTCAGTCCATTATTCCAGGACTTTTCTTCTACTGTGTGAGATGAGGGAGGAGGGCTTTCACTTTTAGAAAGTGTGAGCTACAGATTGGTTCTCAAAGCAGCCCCCACACAAGTCGACGGTTTTGGCAGGAATTGACGACAAGAGCTAAGATGTATAGCACAGGCCAGTTAGTTTTTAATATGAAGAGTTTTTAGGAGAAGAAAAGTAAAGGGACTCTTTCCAGTGCAGTGGGTATTGCGGTGCATGCAGGGCTGTCTGGAGGACGTCGTCTCTCAGCAGTTTGCCCAGAGCCCTATGGCATTGCCAATTTGTTCCGCTAGGTGAATATTCTTTGCCCACTCCGCACCCAGTGTCTTTTTTCTATCTGTTTATCTTGCTAACCTTCCCTTCTTTCTAAGCCATCTCTTTCCAGTGGAGCAAGTAGATTCTGTAGAGTCCTTCCAGATGGTACTAAACAATGTGGTGAGTGCGGCCGAGCTTGGTGTACCAGCAGAGTAAAACAAGATTGATTTCCTTTGTGGCGCATGACAAGCCAACCTCCAAGAAAAAGGCCTCCAAACAGACTGTCTTATCTTATTTTTTTTACAATCAATCTGCCCCTGGTATGGAGAGACCACAGACTGGGAGTGCAGCAGGGGTCTCTATTGTTTGCAGGGCATCTTGTTGGTGAAATGTTCTACTCCAAACACAAGAATCGAGACGGCCTTTGACTGATGGTGTTTGTGTGTTCCTTGACCCTTTGCATGCTCAGTTGACAGCCTAGCTTAGTTATACCCTTTCTTTCATTTGCCTTGCCCCACTGCTCATGTTGCTCTTGCTTTGCTCATTGTAGACCCTTCTTCGAGATGGCAGGAAGGAGAGTACAGTCAGCACTCTGTACATTTCACCATCCAACATCGAGACAGGACAGACGATCATCTGCCGTGCGTCAAACAAAGCGGTCCCCAATGGCAAGGAGAGCAGCATTACTATTGACATCCAGCGTGAGTACACACTCACCTCTCTCTCTCTCTCTCTCTCTCTCTCTCTCTCTCTTTCTCTCTGTCTTCCGATGTCTGTCCCAGTTCTTTCTGCTGCGGCTTGAGACCACAGCCAACAGAGATTATGTTACTCTAATTGGACACATAGTACATGGAGGCAGGGTGCATCCAAATACACAGGAGACACTTGCTACAACCTGATATAGAGAACCTCTTTCTGTTTTCCTCTTTCTTTATTTCTGACTTCTCATCTATTTCTGTACCAAGAAATCTAACATTCTTCTAATTTATACCTCTTTCAACTCCTAACACTCACACTGGCAAGGTAACTCTAACAGGAAAGTGCTGTGTGTGCTGCAATGCTAATGAACTACACATGAATTTAATAGGGTTGTAAGCATTCACTTTGCATCCCTGTATCATTAAGATTTATTGTCTGAAACTCTCCGTGGATTTGCATTTTCACTCAGACTAATACATTCCAGAAAAGAAAGTAGATATTGTGTGTGTGTATGTGATGATGTGGCATTTGCATCATCGGTAGACAAACCTTTCTTTTTTTTTTTTTTTAATAATGAATGGAACTTTGCTTCTTTTAGATGTTGTTCAAATTTTACTCCAATCTTTTATTCTCATTTTATCTCTGTCAACCCCTCCTCCTTCCAGATTTCCACTTATGCCAGGCAGAAGGCACCCAGCATGCAAAAAACTAGTGCAATTGTCAGACAATCTTTTTTTTTTATCAAACATTATTCTCCAGAATTATTAGAGCGAACAAAAGCATCGCCATATTTCATCAATCCCACCCTCCTTCAGCACTATTAGCTATGACTAATAAAGCAGAAAATGCTATTTAGAGATCCATTATTGTTGATGGCTCCATTCTTTTTTTGCACATTCCATAAGAAAGAGAACGTGTTGGTGTTTAGCAGTCGTCGAGTTTTGCGCTAAACTTTTTATTATTCAGTTTGATGAGCAGCTTATGATAAGTTAGCAAAATGTCAGAGTCTGTCAGAGGAAACAAAATAGAGACTGTGGTAAGCATTTTTTATTAAGTCAGAGTAGATATTAATAATAGCCTTTCTTCACATTCAAACAACAAACAATGACAGAAAAATACAGCAGGGAGAATCTTTTTTTTTTTTTTTTATCCCAGTTATAAACATTAGCTGTTTCCTCTCTTTTTCTCAGTCTCATTCTTTGCACACCTCCCTCCATCATCATGCCTTATGGATATATTGAGATGCCAAAGCACTTTGCCGATGTCCACCTCCCACTCCCACTTCACCAGCCCTCTTTTAATTAAGCCATGCGAGAAATCAAATGTAGTTTAATTGAACGTTGATTCAGCTGCGACAGGCCTCCAGTTTGCAAAGACTTGCTGCTTTCTAATTTCATTCAATTCTTGTCTGCTCTCCATGGTAGAGAGGAGAATGAAAGAGAGTGAGAGAGAGAGAGAGAGAGAGAGAGAGAGGAGGGATAAAATGTATTCAGATGTACAGCACAGACCGAAGCTTGTTGAAAGATTTTCAAAGCAGTTAAAACGAATGTCCCTAGGAGAGAGGAAGGTGAGTACGAAAGGGCACACATGCAAAGAGGATAATGAGGCTTTCAGTATTATACGCAGTCACTTACCCACTCAGCTTTATACATGACCAAATAACTGGCGGTCTAAGTGGGCTTGTGTACAATGCAAAGCATCAAGCACCAGAGGAGCACAAAGGAATGTGATTCATTGCTGACTTTCTGCTATTATGCACAAACAGGTGTTTGATGAATATGAATGGCGAACGGTTGTAGGAAAGCGAGCACCGCTAAAGTGGCACCCTTTATGCCACAAGGTGGTGCTGGGGGTTTGGAGGTACATATCAAGAAGGGGTTGCCTTTTGAAAATAGATATGGGGAGAGACAGAAACTTCTGGAGGGCAGGACGCACACGTGCACAACCATGCATACACACAGTGGCAGATTATTTCCAAGTAAAATGAACTGCTCATTTAGAGACAGGAAATTACGCCACTGCATATATAAGCAAAAGATATGCAAGTAAGATCTGCATGATTTCTGCCAGACTGTGGATTTATGAGTTCCTAACCAAATCATCTTTGATGTTTAATGTACTGTGTTCAAAGAGGGAACACATTTAGTATTCATTCCTTATTCAAGACCTAAATAAGATGCTTCAGAAGCATCGCATTGTCTCCAGTGGAATATTCCAAATGTTTATAATGTAGGCATGTTCTATTGCATGATCAGTTTATCATATTTCTAGTTTAGGCAAGGTCAGATTTGTAATGAGGTAGATCATTGGGCACAGCTGCTCTTTTAGCCCCTGATATTACCTCAGATATTGGATATGGGCAAGATCGATGGATAATCCCAAGTGAATGACAGTTTTCTTTTCAGGAGAAAGAGCAAAGGTTAAGCAAAGACTTCAGAAAGGTAGACAGAGAGAGCAGTAGACAGCGAGGTAGCTAGGGACCTTGTCCTAGTTTGCAGTGCTTTCCAGCCTGTGTAGGAAGCTCCATGCAGCGTTCAGCATTAGGTGCATTATTTCAACCGAATCGCATCCTCTTACACTGCAACCAGAAACTAGTGAGGTGGTGATAGTGATCTCCTGTCATTCATGTCCTATCGACATTTAGTACCGAAAAACACAAAATGTCAAACAGTTTATTCTCTAAAAAACATATAGAGAGAAATGATTAGAGAGGGCGACATTTGGACCAAGAAAACAGGACCCAAGCCTCTTGAGTTTCTTCTCACATCCTTTCGAATGACCAGTTCTTGATTTTTACTAATTGACCTCTTTGGCCAATGTGATGTAATTGGCAACAAAAGTAATTAAAGGCTTTTTTGGATTTTACTCCAGCTGGGATAATTTATATTCAGCTCTCTCTGAGACAAATATCTCCCTGTCTGATAGAGCACAGTCCAAACATTATTCACCGCGCCTGGCTTGTCAAATTCAATGCATTTTATGGCCTTATTCGCTCTCATTACCATTGAATCCTTGATAATTTAGATTATTAGATTAAATTAGATGCATCCCTGCATGTCTACTTACCATAAGCCCTCATAACAGATTCTGACCCAGGGTTAATCAAATAAGCATCTAAATATGAAATTTACTAGCGAGAGCAAATGATGCATTGAATTGTAAAAGGTTACATCCCTCCCTCCTGTAGATTGATATCTGAATGCTATGTATGAGTAAATGAGTAACTCCAAAATAAATAATTGCATCATTAATAATTTCTAGAATGTGAAAATACAGATGCACCAGAACGATGGAGAGATATTAGCATTTTGTCAGAAAGAGTGCTTTTGTGACACGATGGAACTCAGCAACTTTTGGGAATGTGATCATGTTAGTCAAGACCAGTCATATATCAATATGTCATACAGCACCAAAATTGTAATAAAATAAGATAAGCAAAAAAGTCGCCTCCTCCAGTGGCAGCACACTTAAACAAATATAACTAAGTTTAAAAATGGATCATCAGTTATTAGCCTATTTTGAGCTTGCTGTTTGTGCAACATTGACCCTCCTACAATCCAGCATGATAAATATCACGTGGACTTGTTTGATGAGCATGATGGAATAGTGGGAAGAGCAGGTGAAACACCAACATAGGCAGCACAAACACTAGCTGAATTGTGCACTAGGTCAGTGGAGAACTGGGCTAAAACTGAGAGGAGCAGGTAGCATTGCTGCCTGACAGCGCTAGGGTCCCTGGTTTGATCCGGAGCTTGGCTTACTGTCTGTGCAAAGGTTCTCATAGGTTCTCCACTTGTTTAGGTAGGTTTCCTATGGGTTCCCAGGTTGGTACGTGTATTGCATACTCTAAATGTGTTTATGCATGGCACCAAGTGATTGACTGGTGTCCCATCCAAGATGTATTCCCAGTGTTCATGGGATAGGTTATGGATCCACCATAACCAGGATAAAGCAGTTACTGAGGATGAATGAATGAATATCTCAAGAAAATGATGACATCCTTATCTGATATTTTTTATTAAAGTAAGCAGAGGTAGAGGCATTGGCAGTGTTAGGAAGAAAATGGCATTTACAGTTATTTTTTGTCTGTGGAGTCCTATTGATGTAACATAGTGGTGCTCTTGTAGAATAAAGAAACCCCATTCTGTATCTTTTCTTGTATTCTTTAGGCATGAAGGGGTCTAGCCTCATATTTTGCAGCCTCCAGCAGCATCCTCCCTCCTTTAAAACCCAGATTTACCCCTGTGCAGCCCCCTTGGGGAACAGCTGGCCACTGTGACCCAGTGAGAAGGGAGATTGCGCTTTAAGAGAAAGGATGAAGCCGCTCATGCTGCCTCATCCTCCCTGCAAGAAGTTGGCCGATTGTTACAATATGCCATCTGCTCTCTGCTTTGAACTTCCGATCAAAAAGCTGTCAGCACACCACTGCCGTCGTCTTCTCATTTTTTATTTATTTATTTTTTCCCTCTCTTGCTGCTCTTCTGCTCCCCTGTTGTTGTCGAATCTGTCATGATGGTGGCTGTGTTTCAGACCCCTGTGTGCACTCTCCAGATGAAGGCGAGGAATTAGCACCACTGCATATTGATGGCCTGTCGCTCACACGAGGCTCAAACCAGAGAGCAAACTCATGCATTTATACATCAAAGTGACAAACCGATTTTATTAAGCCACTGTCCATCAACAAAGACTGCATTGAGGGAGCTGTCTCAAGTCACAGCCAAACTGCCTATAGAGGCTCTCACATGGTGTCTACATGACCCTCGTAACACAGTTACCCTTCTCTCTTTCTCTTGGTTCCATATGTCTGAGGAGAGCAAGAGGTTGCTTGTCTTGATGTTTAAGAAGGCGAGCCAGCATTTTGTCACAAGTGATGTCCTCCTGAAAGAACCACATGCGTTAGCATTGAAATGTTCACCCTGTCTCCTGAGAAGACAGTAAGAAGGACAGTCTCTTTTGGAGCTGCTTTTTTTACCTGATTTCAGTGTTACAAGGCTCCATTTGTAACTTATCAACAAATGGTGGTTTGTCAGGATTCCTATTTACAATGCTTTATTTACAACAATTTCCTTTTTGGCTTGGACACCAAAAGTTGTTGAAGGTCAGACTGTCCTGGTGCAGGTGGAGCCCTACCACCCATTTGGCTGCTTCTCTGGTTGACTTGCAGCTATATCTGCTCAATTTGGCCAATTAGGCAATACTAACTTTACACAGGTAGCCGTATGGTGACCATGCGGCCCGCTGTGTGATCAGCTTGGCTGCCTGGTGGAGCAGTATGTCTCATGGGTTTAGAAATTTGCATTCCATCTTGCGCTGGCAAGGAAGGACCTGGCACAGGTGTCTGTGTATCTGTGTGTGTGTGTGTGTGTGTGTGTGTGTGTGTGCGTGTATGTGTGAGTGTGTGGTGAGCCATAGTCTCTGCACAGACAGAGGCAGAAGAGGTTCAGGATGCCACCTGGAACACATTCCAACTGGGACTGCAGCAGCTGAGCTCACCCTGTCCAGCTGTGTACCTTCAGGGTACATAAACTACAAGAACACACACACACAGAAACACTCAGCTGGGACTCAGCAGTTTGGGCCTAGTGTGCTTCCATTCTTCATGCCAGTCTCTCATGCCAGTGCCCATTTCTCTCCACCACTGCTCGAGACCATGCCCAATAGAGATTATATTGCCTTAATTGGACTTGCAGCACATAGAGACAGGAATACATCCAAATACACACAATGCATTGGCACCAACCTTATCCAGGTTACTCTTTCTTTCTTTCTCTGACTCTTTCTATTCCTCCAAACTTTATCCCTCCATCTCTCCATCATTGTCATGTGACATTGAAATTTGAGTGATACCACTTGACACATGCACTCTGTTCAGAAATGTCTATAACTGCATAACAATCCTTTCCTTTTTTTAATTTGAATTCTTCCTTTTGTTGGATTCTTTCTCTTTCTCTGGTCCAGTGGTCTCAGAGAAACATGACTCCCACAGAATATGACATTTGGTGACTGACTCTTGAACAGATATGAAGGACAAGGGAAAAGAAATGAGGTTGAAATTGCTTTTTGAACTGGAAATCTCTAGGCTGAATAAGAGTGAACCTCACTCAGGCTCCAGTGCCAATTGCTCTAATATTTTTTCACCATTAGTAGCAGGGCAAAAAGTCATTAAAAGGATGTGTTACATGGATATCCGGACAAGAGAAAACTTAAAAGTACGCAAATTTATGACTTTTTACACTCTTAATGGAAAAAAACAGGTTCCATCCAATCATAAAGTTTCTCGTCTATAACAATAAAGGCTCTTATACACAATATGCCGATAGTTTTAACAAACTTAGTACTGTTTGTCTTTATATTATACAGTTGTAGAAAAAAATAATGACTTGTAATCCTACTTTCCGGTGTCAACCAGAAGAAGATGGGTTCCCTGTTGAGTTTGTTTCTTTTGTTTTTCCTCACCACCTGACTTGCAACTGACTTGCTCATTAGGGATCTAAATATACAGTATATCCAGATTTATTTAAAGCTGCTTTGTGGCAATGTCTATTACTAGAAGTGTTATTCAAATCAAATTTTATTGAATATACTTCTTTGGATTGTCGCAGTGACAGAAGTTTTAAAGGTTCTATATTGAGCCGAACCACATAGAGTTTATCATTCAGCAAGAGTTTCAAAATAAAAACCCTTTGAGGAAACTAAGAACCCTTGTTTATGTTGTCAAAATTTTACTTGATGTACAAATGTTTGTAATATTTAGACATTAATTTCCAAGTAAGTTCTTATATAACTGGAACTTTCTGGCGATATATACAACTAATAAAGTTTTTTGTAGAGTACTTATTATGCATCTTTTAAGTGTTGTTTTTGGATTCGCGCTTTGGTCCATCTTAACCACCAGAACAGCTCTGTAGAGAGTGTATGAAGAAATGAAAGAAAATGAGAAACGGTGCATGGGAACCAAAGTCAGCATTTACTTAATGAGCGTAACTGATGGGCTTGTTATTTTTAAGCCCAGTTTTATATCACAATGATTGTAGTGTTTGCTTCTTACTTTAATACTCGACACATTAGGAGGAAATCAGACTATAATTAATCCTAATATCTGTATTTACACATTAAATATTCATGTTCTTATCGTCGCGTTACCATTTTTTAAAGCCTGAATTTAATTTCACCAGCTAGTCCAGAGAATAACAACTATACATGATACATTTGTATTCCAGAGTCATTTTACTAATAGTCACAGTGACATTTCATATAAACTACCAGGTTTACTAAGTGTACTAAATGCTATATTACAGCTACATTAACCAGTATTTATGCTGGTGAGGGTGGCCAGCACGGTATAAACTCCTGTGCTCACATGTATTCAGGACAGCAGGCAGGTCTTTCATATTTTGCCATGACATTTTAGCATTTTTGAGTTGCACACAACCTAATTGTTAAGGACTATTTGTTTGGCACATTGGATTATGTAATTTACTGTTATCTGTCGCCCCAAGAACATTTGGAAACAATGTGCGACACAGAAAATTGCATGTTTATTCATTACAATTTCATTACATTCATCTTAATCATTTAGGAACTGTACAGTATTAAGACTGATTGTCATGAATAGGATCCTAGTCATCATAATCATGTTAACAAGATTCTAGACAAAAATAGCAAATTTAACACTATGGGTTGCACTCACATTTACCGGCTGTCATCTTATAATTTAGCACTTAATACAGCATATCCAATTTTGGATATGGCACAATGAACTAGAAGTATCTTAAGACATGTTAGAAGTATCTTTAGACATGTTTTTAAAGTTATGGAATTGTGCGCATTTTTTGTTTTATTTTGTTTAATCTGCACTACTGACTGTAGAAAGCATGTCCATGGTAAAATGGAGAAGGTGCCCAAGCTGTCATATCAGTTTAAGTACTGTACCTCTAGGTAGAGTTCTTAATTTTATTGTAATAATCAAAGTGCCATTTAAAATTCAGTCAATGAGGTATTTTTTTTTATTCTGCTATGATTTCCTTCATATGCAACCAATACAAAAAAGAATGGCTTCTCCAGGGACAATTCATACAAATAATGAATTAATTTTTAATGTCGTAACTACACATTTAATATTGCCCTCAAATACCATTCCACAATTTTTGAGATTGTTTAAAATATCCAAAATTTGTTTCAGCATGATATATTGTGGGTATAACAATCCATCAGAGAGTGGCACTGTATTTAATACTACTCCTTGCTTGGGCCAATATCGCTCAAGAAAAATGGTCAGACTCATTTGCATAATTGTCACAAAAAGAAAATGTCTGAATCAGTCCCTCCAGGATTTTGCAATTTTGCGATCGCACAAATTAATGCAAAATCAAGGAAACGCCACAATACTCAGAGGAACTTGAAATTTTTCAAAATAACCACAGATTTTCAGCAGATTTGAGCCAAGATGTGTCATGTGACGTCATCACAATGCGCATTCAGCAGAAGCCCTCATCGAGTCACATGCTTCGAACATGAGTACAGCTAAAAGTTCTCATTTACCAACAAACATCACTGCAAAAGACATTATTTCATGCAACTGCAATTTCACCAATTCAAGTAGTTTTCAAAAATCTCCACAAATTGCATCACAGATCTTTAAAACAAAACAAAAGCAAGCATTTTTGGCCGCAACAATCACAAAAAAAAATAAAATAAAATAAACTCTGCAAAATCCTGTATGGACTGTCTGAATAGTGCTTAAGTCTGTAGTTACATCTGAATACAAATACGCTACTACACATGCAGAATTCAACTCTGAATATGGTCCAAGTCAATACTAGCAATCTTAATAAATTACATTTACATTTATGGCATTTATTTTTGCATCCTGCAAATAAAACTTTTCCTCTTCCAACCTACTAAAGGTGCTGAAAGTATCTGAAAAATATCAAAAAAAATATTGTTTGCATTGGTGCAAAAATTAAGTAAGTGTACTATGAATGGCTCTAAGTGGTATATAATCTCAGTCTTACAAAAGAAGATTGTTAGTGCTTTATGCCTGAATATGTTGCTGTTCTCCTTGCAGACTTACCACTGGTGAACCTCTCTGTTGAACCCCAGCCAGTGTTGGAAGGAAACCTGGTGAAGTTCCACTGTTCTGCTAAAGCCAATCCACCAGTCACACAGTACAGGTAAAACACTTGTGCATAACACAAAGTATACATCCAAATGACATTTAATCATAATTTTATAATAGTAAATCTTATCACCAAATTGAAAAAAGGCACGATTTTCTTTGGATATATCATCATATAGGCATCTGTGAAGCAAGTTTGTATATTTATTAAAGCATATCTTTTACAAACGTGTGACTTGAAATTTGTCTTGGCAAGTTCAGGAGCAAATGGACACACTGACATTTCTCTCTAAACAGATGGAACTAAGAGCAAGCTATTTTTTTCCTTTTTTAAACCTTTTTTTTTTTATACCCACCACACATGGGGTTGTATCTCAGAATATGCTTTCAGACAGAGGCTTTAAAACTAAAGTGAGTAACGTATGAATAGAGTAAAATCCCAAGTGCTAGGAACCACTTAGCATCAAGTCTTTAGACTTGTTAGGAAAATGGAAAGGATATTTCAAGTGCACACAGGTGGCTGAACTGAGAGGCAAATGGAGTTTGACTTTTTTTAATAATACACCACGAAGCCCAGAACTACTCACTTTGCTTATTGATTCAGGCAAGAAGAGAAATGTGCATCTGTAGATTTCAGAGGGCATTTTTCATTTTGCCCCACTCCTAAATGAAGCAGAGGCCATGTTGGCTTCTTCTTTTCTTTGAATGAAATAAGAAAAAGAGAGAATTTAACAACCTAAGGAAAACAGTTTGTTGGTTGTCACACAGTTCACTGATTCAATAAGAGAACAGAATATTACAAAATCAATGGCATTTAAGGTAGAAATATTCAAGTGTTTTTTTTTTTTTTTTAAATAAAAAAAAAGCAATACAGCTATTACGATGTTATTTTGTTTTTATCAGGATAATCCATTATAGAGTGTCCCTTGACACCAGTTCAGACTTTTAAGAAGTTTTTAGCTTTGACTCTTGTCACGTTGAGTGCTCTAGTTTATTAACTCTGATTGATTCCATGTCATTAACAGTGAAGATTTTTGGTGTTCATCCAAATGCATATATAACCAGGCTTCATCTATAAGAGATAGAAAAATGTGAAACTCAAAGCAAGTGAAAAAGATTGGTTGGGAGATGGGGTCACTGACTGAGAGAGATACTGAAACGAAGAGGGGCCAAAGGGGGACTATGAAGCACAGAGAGGTATGAACTACATCAGGCAGAGCAGAAATGGACAAACAAGTGATGTGTGCTGCAAATTCAGCCTTTCTGTGCATGTCCGGTAAACAAATTCTTAAAGAAATGTCTCTCTAAAACCTTAAAATGTTTCTGGACACTTCACTGATTCCTTCTCAATTTCTGTCAGACTCTCCACTATCTTGCTGACAATTAAGGGAGCTTCACTGGCATGACTTTATAAATCTTGCCATGCTACACTAGCTGCAATATTAATACTTGATTACTGAACCTTTTTCAGGAAGTATGTCCTCCTATTTTGAATTCTTAACACCTGCCCCTTCTACTCTGGTTTCACTTTTGTGATTTTAACAACATTGTTGATTGGCACTTGCCTTGATGAATTCCAGAGTAGGAAAGCAGTGAGGTATGAAACCAGAACTTGAATTAATAATAGAGGTTCACTGGGGACCAGTGCACCAAGTTGTTTGAAACGCCATGGAGATCAATGTGTCAGATGGGTTCTGGGATGCATTGTTATGTGAGAGATGGTAAACCGAGAAACTGTTCGCTTGGCATAGGAGACGGAAGTGTGCACTGTGAATTGTAGTGTGTGTGTGTGTGCAAGCCTGAGGAAGACAGAAAAGATGTCAATCTTATCGGGAAGATCCATCTTGCAAGAACCCGTGATGCCAATCCACCCTTCCACCAAATGAAGAAACAAAATTCCCTAAATCTCTTGTGCCTGTAATAATTATGCTGTGGATGTTGTTTGTGTGTTTGCACTGCTTTGCCATGTTTTTGTTCTGTTATACATATCCATACTAATGTCTCGGAGGTGCACAAGATGATGTTTCCATTCCCAGTTCAATACGCCTACCGAGGGTTTTATATGCACACACATAAGATAGAAGACACTGCTTATTTTTTGGTGACCGCAGATCCCCTGTGACTCTGCCTATGCTACTGGAATAGGCATACACACTGAGCAAATTGCTTAGAACAGGATCTAAGAGCCAGGGGTGTGAGTGTTAAAGAGTACTGGCAATGTGTCTGTGCTCTGATGTTGGAATAGAATGACCCCCCATTAACTATGTGTGTCTTCCGAGCCAGAAATAACACATCCTGAATATGTTGGAACACAGACAGATAGATATAAAGTCATGGAGAGAAAGAGGTTGGGGGTAAGAGAGAGAAATTTAAGAACAACATCACCATCATGTGCATGTTCTACTCAGCAGAATATTGAAATGTCAGTCACACAGCTGTAAAGATGGGAAAACATATCAACTCAATCAACAAACCGACCTTTGTCGTTACAGCACCCTGATGGATATTGTGTGACTGACAATCAAAAAGTTACCTCTCTATAGACAAATTTCTCATCTCCAGACTCAATGATATTGAAATGTCTCTACACCTGAGCAAATCCCCGGGTGAAGCGAATATCCTGTCAACTATGATCTCCAACAGCAAGCTCAAACACACCCAAACACTCCTCTTTTAAAAATGCCTGATAATCAGGATTATCTGGGGTTTTTTTTTTCAGTTGGAGACAGAAAAACTCAGAGGTTTTACATCACTAAAATGATGCAATGATTTTGTTTAAGTGTTAATAAAGATCCATCCTTGATATTACACTAAGGGTGGCATGGAACAGGGGGTAGAATGCCTGGCTCTAGGAGCCTTGGTTTGATCCTGAGCTTGGGTGTTCATGCATGTTCTCCAGCTTCTTCCCATGTCCCAAAAACATACCAGTATGTGAACTGACTATGGGGAAACAACCTGTGGGTGTAAATGGCTATGTGCATGGTGCCTTGCAATGGACTAGCATCCCATCCAGGATGTATTCCTACCTTGCTCCCAGTGTTTCCAGGAAAGGCTTGGGATCCACCACAGCCCTGACCAGGATAACAGTTACTAAAAGTGAGTGAAAATGTCTCCCAAATACGTATGGTCCAACTTTGGTTGTTATGTCCATAAGTTGTGGCTTGATCAGGACGTATATTCCCTGCCATTCTCTTTCATGCATTCTTTCTCAACCCAGATTCTTGCCTGGGAACTGTTTTATCCATATCTCTAGTTGAATGCTATGCACCCTACAGTTGTCATACTGGACTATGGGAATGTCAATGTTTGGACATCTCAAAAGGCAACTGATAAGTTTTATACTAAGTTTCATTCATCTTAGTGCACAACCTATTGACACTGAACAATAAGTCACTGTGATTGGTGGATATTGCTGAGTAGTGGGGGGGGGGGTTGGTTTGTTCTCGCGTTGGTCTCTGGTAGGCACATAACAGGTGACTGCTGGTCTAATTCTTTTCCAGGAGCAATTATGTCTGGGGCTGAGGCGACACAAGCTCCCATCTGCCCTGGTTTGAATATTTTTGGAAACACAGGTGTTCCTAGGCGCATTGAGCTGACAGAGTTCTCAGCCGCCCTCACAGAAGCTATAGTGCTAGTGCAAGCAATTGTGTTTTAAATCATTCTTATTAGGCTCAGAGTTTTGGAGTTAATGAATGTAGGCAATGCTAATTTGTGATTTTTTAAGGAACTTATCTATTTTTATATTTATTTATTTCTAAAGTGTAATTCTGTGCCATCATTTCTCTGCTATGAGGTAACTGGGGCAGAATGTACCAATTTATTTAAGTTCCATGCAGAGATGCTCAATCTTTTATTACCTTTGCCTTGTACAAATGAATCTCACCTCAGATGCCTACAGCCCTGGTGATATTCTAGGAATCATTACAGAAGCTGGATGGGAGACGAGGCATGATGCCACAGGATGCTGCTTCCAACACAAATGAAGCATTTCTCATGTGGAGATTCATCGATTCATTAATGCCTGCCTCCTTTGTGCTATGGATGGTTGGTGCCATTTACTAACGTTAGGAGGGGTCTGCTTATTTGTCACTTTTGAGATTTGTTTTCCACAGCCGTGTAATCGGAGTGTATGCTGTCAACATGCTCCAGAGGCACTGAAAACATGCTGAGGCCAACAGGGATCAGTCACTTCAATGATTCCCATACCACACATTGTCTCAGAGACTCTAAAACCACTAGCATATAAGGGGAGGCACTTGTCATTGCGTTTCAGCAACTAGGCTGTATTAGACAGCCAGATATTCTGCTTTGTTGTTTTCTCTGCGAGGGATGTATTTGGATCAGGATGGCGCTTCTCCTGCCACTGCTGTAGCGATATGCAAAATGGTGTTGTGATTTTCATGGCAGGGAAGATAGCTTTCAATGAGTGCTCATTCAATTCCATTCAACCGAGAGGTCGAGTGAAGCTGTTGAACTTGTTTTGCTTTTTTAAATTTTTTTATTTTTTTTTTTAGCTCAGAAGCTGTGATCTTGTCTTCAGCTTCACATTAGCTCTACTTGCTGTTATACAGTAAGATAATATAACATAATGCTCAGATTATAACAAACCCATTGTATGTATACTGATCACTTTCTACAGGTGGGCCAAAGGAGGTCATGTGATCAAAGAAGTATCAGGAGACACCTATGAAGTCGTAGTGGACCACTCCTTCTTCACAGATGCTGTTTCTTGTGAGGTCACCAACCCTCTTGGGAGTACAAATATCAGCCGTAACGTGGATGTCTACTGTGAGTTTCCTGCCTGTTCTTGCTTTCTGAAAAACACATTTTCAATTACTGACTTTCCATTTCTACATTGCAATTAAACTTACGCATATGTTATCTTTTTTTTTTTTTTTTTTTTTTAAATCATTAAACATAGTTATAACACCAGCTTACTGGAAATAATTAACTTGGCCTTCATTTGCCACAGCCAAAGAAAATGAAATTGCATATTCTAGACCTGTGTCATATCAATGCCGCTGACCGAATGTTTTTTTTTTCTGCAGTTGGACCTCGTATGGCTGCAGAGCCACAGTCCCTGCAGGTGGACCTGGGATCAGATGCCGTGTTTAACTGTGCATGGACGGGAAACCCATCGCTCACGATCGTGTGGATGAAGAGGGGGTCTGGAGTGGTAAGTTCTTCATGCTGATGGTGAAATCAGAATCCAGTTTTGATCTGAAATTAATTATGTTTTAAACTTCCTCACTCCATAAAGAAGCCTTAGTACACTTTTCACTTTCTAGAAACACATTCATATCATATTATAATTAATTTGTCATTATACATGTTATGATTATTTATGAAAATGCATTATGTTATAGCTATCATTATTAAGCCTTATGGATTGTTAACATGATACAGTAAGTAGCATTCATATCGCTTTTATATAACACATAGTGTAAACAATACCAAAAAACCTGAGCCCATTTTTGTATAGTGCATAGATTATCAGGAATCATGCTACAAAACGTAATAACTTCTGAAAGACCAAAGACTGAACTTAATGCACTGGTTATATGTGTTATAAACACTGATTATAATGCATTCTGTTAACACCCGCATTATAACCATTATAACAACTGTTTACATTTACATTTATATTATACACTGTTGACATTTACATTTACAAGACATTTACATATTCATTCATATGGCAGTCATAGAAAGTGTTACCAAAAACTTTAGCAGTTGCTCTAAAAATTGATTTTCAACTCAGTAGATGACTTGATAATTACCTGAGGAATTGGATCTAATATGATAGAACTGAAAAGTCTCTTTTACCTCATGTACATTTGTGATATGAATTTATTTTTTAAAATAGCCTCGCTAATATTCCACCATTCTTTCACACTTTGTGCAAATGTCTTCATGAACACCTCTGAGGAATGAAGTCATGAGGACTGGGACTGGGGAACTTTATTTAGAAATTTGAGTAGGCAAATCTGGGCACAGATCAGCATGACAGTCTAGCATTTCCCCAAAAATGTTTTTTTTTTTATCATGTTTTTGTAATAATTCCTAAAAGCTTAATGATTAATAATATGGTGAGCCTATAAAGAGTGTTGCTTTATATGCACAGAGACACTTTCTGGAAAATGATGCTTTCAGGCCCTTCTCACCTCCTCAAATTACAACCACAACCCTGAATCCCAGACAGTGATTGCATTTCAGTGCGGTACGACTGCAACACACTTATGAAAGTGAAATGCAATGCAATGGGCTGTTACATTCACTTCTTACTCATTGTCAGTGTTTAATTGTCAAAAAAGTGACCTCCTGCTGGTGGTTTTCCACTGAAGATATAAAGCAACGCAATGAAGGTTTTTGCATTTCAGTGTGGCATATTACCATATACCATCTGTACTGAATATTGATCTGGCATGGAATTTTCTCCATACATTTTTCATAGTATTTCAAAACATATTCAAGCAACCAGCTTCTCAGAGAAGCCCTTGTAATGACAAAACATTTATGCAGTCTCTTTTATCTATTTCATAGTTTAATTTTTATTTACTCAATATACTGTAGCTGCTTATGAATATTATATCATTAGCTTTATAATTACCTCCCACTCTCCTGAGAACCATTTTACTAACATTGTGTTTCAATATCCGTAATATAATCAGGTAAATGACATTTAATTTCTTGACATGACATGACATATCACATGTCATAACATGACAGACTCCACATGACATATAGTCTGAACAAGGTCCAATCTTACAATATGCATGACCACCTCAGTTCTATTATTCCAGAGTTCTCTGTGTCCCTGTTCTCTCATCTCTAGGGGATCTCATTGAAGTTTTGGTGCCTGTCACCCCACTATCGAATACACTCCAGCAGTTCACTGCTTCTTCCCCAAATTAGATTTTAATAATTCAGAAGGAGAGCCTTTTTAAGCTAAGCTGTCCAACAATGCTATTTGATTTACTATGACCATGACTCTTGTCTTTTGCTAAAGTTATTACCTTTGACTTTGATAATCTTTGGCTTTTTAACCTCAGGTGCTGAGCAACGAGAACATCCTGACTTTAAAATCAGTGAGGCAGGAGGATGCTGGGAAATATGTATGCCGCGCTGTGGTGCCGCGAGTCGGGGCTGGAGAGAAGGAGGTTGCGCTTACAGTGAACGGTATATTTTTTTTTCCATGACATACATGAGGCCAAAGCAATTTGATATTTTTGTAATAAGCAGTATTTTCACACTTGAGTCCCCAATTACAGAACACCACCTCCACTGACCTTGATTATTGCCCCATTCTCAAGCCGTAAATCAGCTAATGATCACGTGTTAATGCTGGATAGTCATACTTGCAAGACAGAGAAAACAATTCTCTGGGAACTAAAGCACACCTATGCAGTCTGATACTTTGCTTAGATGAATCAGGATTCAGTGTTATAAAGAAATATTGGACCAATAAACACTATCAGTTTACTGAACCTCAATTTTTTATTCCTTTCCCGATTTAACTAGATATAATACAAAGTCCAAAACCAAGAACTGTTTTCATTAAGAAAAACAACAACAACAAAAACAATACAGCAACATTTGACACATATTATTGTAATATATCATATAACAGAATATGTAGAAAATAGAAAAATAGTTTACAGATGTTTGAGAAATCCTTGTGTCAAGCTGGTTTGCATAGAATTTGCATCATTTTTATAATTTTAAATAATAATTAATATTATTATTTTATTACAACATATGCTTCATAGAAATGGTAACACATGTACTGTATTGACTCTGGTTTCCAGTCCAAAGACATGAGTTGTATGCTGATTGGCATCTCTAAATTGTCTGTAGTGTGTGAATGGGTGTGTGAGTCTGTGGTGTGTGCGATTGTGCCCAACCAACAAGCAAATAAATAAATAACCCCCCTCCCCCCTCCAAAAAAATAATAAATAAATAAAATAAAAATAAAAAGGTGCATTAAAGCAGCTTAAATTCTGCAGGGTTGGCGGGAGGCGATGGTGGCAGACTAATGAAGGTTGCAGGATAGTGGGAGACCCAGCTTCTTGCCGACAAATGACTTCATTACGCCTGCTTGATATTCAAGCGGCAAACATTAACCACATAGCCACTTTCACTAGAAGAGAGCTTTGTAGGCAACAAACACTCTGTAGCCTCCTGCCATCACCCAGCACTGTGTCTCGAGCAGATTATAACACAGAATTCCAGCCAGTCTGTTTGTTTGCACTATAAAGGGAGAGAATCCACTGCTAATGTAGTTTGGTCGAAGTAAATTATTGATGATGTCGCCAGTAACAGTATTAGAATGAGTAAATAAGTGCAGGGTACAGAACTACTTAGAACTGAACAGATAGAGAATAAAATTGTACCTTTTCACAATCCAGCAACGTGAGGCCATGAGGAAAGACAGATTATTGCTATCAAGTTAGTTGTTTTGAGGTTATTCTCCTTTCCTTGTGGTATGTTACTTTCAATATACGACATCCGTTACATAAATATTATTATACATGTTATTGCTTTCTGATGTGACGAATAAGGAGCAAAATAAGATCCCTGCAAGGCTCAGACAGATTAGAATTAAACACTTTATTGCTCTGTTTAACCGTTTTCATTACATGACTGTTTCATTTTAGCCACTCAGCCTGAATCCGTCTTTGACATGGTGCGAAAACAGCATCTGTTTGTATCTCGTCAATAATTCAAACCCACTCTTTCTCAGCAGGCCATTCAGGGAAATGTGTTGGGCATCGCTCATTTTGAATTCAGCGCATATCTGCAGCTTAGGAAGCAGAATTCTTTCAGATTTTGACGAGAGAGACGTGTGAAGCACGCAAGTGTGTTGTTATTTACCATGAGTCCTGCAACATTTGAGAGATGAATATTTATTCTGAAATTTCTCAATCAAATGTTTTCTTATAGCAGCACATCATGAACTGTATTATTCCTCCTCTACCACATCAATTTGCCAATGATTGCAACTGAAAAGTGGAATGTAATATGGACATACAGTGGAGTGTATTATGGACCGCAGTATAAGGACTGTACAAAGCATGTTTCACAGGTTGGATAAAACACATGCTTTATTTAAAGACAAACTAAATTCAAAACAGACTGAAGCTCATGTCCTTGGTTATATTGTGCTCTATTAATCTGTACTCATTACTTCATAGACAAAAACTCTTATTTGTTCATAAACCTTCACTAAATTGCAGCAATATTTCCTGCCTTTGATTTTACACTGTATCGAATAATAACTAATAATTTACTATTTGCAACACATCAACATATTTACAGGCTAAGCACAGACTTTGACCTTGGGAGTCCTCCTTTTCCTGGCTGCACATATAGGCTTTAAAAACTATGGTTTCACCCCTGGGACTAAATATCTCTCCATCTTTTTCTTGTCTAATGAGTAGCTGGGAGGTGAGCACTCCTTCCCAAATGACTAGAAGTTAGCATTTGGATCTGACTCCATGCTTATTTTGGCACATGCGCTTTTCACAAGCCGATCAAATTCTGATAAATTAGTCCAAAGATTAGTTTCATTTGTAAACATGCCATGCTGTGGCATTTAAATTTCCATTTCACATTATCTGTAAGGGCAATGCTCATAGGGCTGGGACAACTGTACAAACTGACATGAGCTTGGATAAACATTTACAAAGGCATGTGTCAGTTATCATAAATAATGCATTTATAAATTTTGATGTCAAATGACAAAGAATTTCCCCAAAGTAAGATTTCGTTACGAAACTTTTCAGACTGATTTATGTGAAATTGTGGAAAATGACTGTAACTCAGTGTACCTGCAGTGTCAAGAGTCACATAAAGGGTGTAATATGACATCATATAGCTAAACCGAGCTGACACATTTGGGATCAAATTAATTTTGGCAACAGTTCCAGGTACAAAAATAAAAAATAAAAATGAACACAATATGGTGTGCACTTACAGAAAAAGAAACAACTATTATGTTAACTATTTTTCTATAACATTATACCCCAAAGTGTTTTATTCCTCTTATAACACAACAATTTACCAATACATATGTTTTTTTTATTAAACAACTATGTCATGCTTTTTATCCTTTTAAAGTTAAATGTAGAGTCCCCACCGAAACTATTGGATCGGCAAGGCCCATTCATTTGGTTTTGCTCAAGATTGAAGACATTTGGATTTGAGATCAAATGATGAATATGAGAAGATCAAATGATGAATATGAGAAGATCAAAACACTGCCAACACAACAAAGGAATTTATCAGGGGGGAAAGTGGAAGGTTTTAGACTGGCCAATTCAATCAACAGACCTTAACCCAATTGAGCACCATTTCACCTCCTGAAGAGGAGACTGAAGGGAGAAACTGAAAGACTGAAAGAGGTTGTGGTAAAAGCCTGGATAAGCATCACAAACGAAGAAACCAACAATTTGGTGATTACAATGAGGCACATGCAACCACATATTAAGTGTTATTTACTTTAATTTACTTCAAGACATATCTGTTCCTATACTTTTGCTCACCTAAAAATTGGGTGGTCTGATGCAAAAGGTTCTATGTTTTATGTTGTTTAACATAAAGTATATAGTGCCCTCCACTAATATTGGCACCTTTGGTAAATATGAGCAAAGAAGGCTATGAAAAAATGTCTTTATTGTTTAACCTTTTGATCTTTTGTTAAAACAATTCACAAAAATAATCTGCTCTCATGGATATCAAACTGCAAACACAACACAAGTTTATCAAAAACAAAAAAAAAAAACATATCTTTGTTAAATATGGGTGTGCCACAATTATTGGCACCTTTATGAATTAATATGAGAAAAATATATTTGAAGTATATTCCCATTGATATTTTACTTTTTTAGTACACCTGGGTGACTAGAAACAGGAAATTATTCAACAGTGACTTATTCAACAGTGATTTATACCCCTGTTTCAGGGGCATAAATATGAGGTAATACATAGGACAAATTCCCTTAGTCATTCATAACAATGGGTAAGACCAAGGAATATAGCTGTGATGTGCGGCAAAAGGTTGTTGAGCTTCACAAAATAGGAAGTGGCTATAAGAAAATAGCACATTGAAAATGCCCATTTCCACTATCAGGGCAATAAGTAAGAAGTTCCAGTCAACTGGAAATGTTATGAATCAACCTGGAATTGGACGTGTGTCTATATTGTCTGCATTGTGAAGAGGATGGTTCGAGTGGCCAAAAAAATCTCCAAGGATCACAGATGGAGAATTGCAGAAGTTAGTTGCCTCTTGGGGTCAGAAAGTCTCCAAAACTACAATCCGAAGTGACCTACATCACCACAAGTTGTTTGGAAGGGTTTCAAGAAAAAAGCTTCTACTCTCATCCAAAAAACAAACTCAAGCGTTTTCAGTTTGCCAGACACCACTGGAACTTCAAATGGGATTGGGTTCTAGAGGTAGCCACATGCCCACGGTTAAATATGGTGGTGGCTCTTTAATGGTTTGGGGCTGTTTTTTCTGCCAGAGGACTTGGACATTTTGTTAGGATACATGGCATCATGGACTCTATCAAATATCAACAGATATTAAATGAACACCTGACTGCCTCTGACAGAAAGCTTAAAATGTGCCGGGGTTGGATCTTCCAGCAGGACAATGATCCAAAACATACAAAAAAATCAACATAAAAATGTTTTACTGACCACAAAATAAGACTTGAAACCCATAGAAAACCTGAGAGGTGAACTGAAGAGGAATGTCCACCAGCGTAGACCTCGAAATTTGAAGGATCTGGAGAGATTCTGTATGGAGGAATGGTCTCAGATCCCTTGCCATGTATTCTCCAACCTCATCAGGCATTATAGGAGAAGACTCAGAGGGAGGTAGCACAAAGTATTGACTAAAAGGGTGCCAATAATTGTTGCACACCTATATAAGATATTTTTTCTTTGGATAAACTTGTGTTGTGTGTGCAATTGTTTGATATCCATGATTACAGAGTATTTTTGTGAATTTTTTTAAGAAAAGATCAAAAGGTTAAACAATACAGACAATTTTTCACAGCTTTCTTTGCTCATATTTACCAAGGGTGCCAATATTAGTGGAGGGCACTGTACATATCAATGCCAGGAAATAAAAGCTGAAATCCTAAACTCTAGTCTCATATCCTTCTTTTGATCTCAAACCCAAATGTCTTTGGTGTAGAGCACAATCAAATGAACTGGCCATTCCATTTGTTTTGGAGGGGACTGTAATGTTGTGGAACGTCTATGAAACAAGCCCGTTCCCGTTATCACTTATGTTATAGCAGCTATAAACAGTCCTTCCCTCACCAGCTTATTTTTTTCTCTCTCATGAAGTTAAAATGTCTCTTCACAGAAAACTTCACCATAAAGAGAAAGAGAAAAATAATTTACCAGTCATTATATGTAACTATAAATGGATAAAAATATATACTGTGTTGTTCTTTAATAAGGAAAAAAACTGTTAGTGCTTTGTTGATGTGGTGTAAGAGGAATAAGACACTTTGGGGCATGCGGTTATTAGAAAACAAGCAACTTCAGGGTGGTGGTTCATCACACCACCCCGTCACTGATTATTTTCCGATAACAGCACAACCCATAAGTGTTTTTTTTCTTACATAAACACCAACAGAAACGCTCTGTATTCCTAAAAGAACTGTTGGCTTTCTGTAACTGACAATCCCAGAATTACGGCTGTTGATCCGGAATTTTCTCTTCCTTTCCGCATGATTACATTCCAATACAGATACGAAGATAAAAGCTTTCCTAAGACTAACTCTGTATCCCTGGTGTTTTATGTCAGAGCGATAAAGGGAGAAGACGTGGTGATCAGATCAGAGGAATAAAGACGGAAATCCCAAGAGTTCTTTCTGTTCTTTCAAGCATTTCCAGTGCTGCATCTAAACGATTTGTTTTATGCTAACAATTAAACCGCATGTTTTCATTATTTGTCAATATCGCTGCGTTTTTGGTCACACGTCACTAGTATGAAAAGCTCCCATGGCAGCCTGGAAAACAGCTGAGAGATTCTGAGTGTTCCCCCGAGCCCGCTGTAATTTAATTATAGACCAGCTCTAGCAGGGGAGGCAGTTAGCAGAAACCGTGCTAATGGATACATATTACTGTTGTCCCATAGTCCCTGCTCATGGAGAGTGCTTGTTGTAAGGGTTTTATGTGAGGATTTTGAATTGTCTTGTGTTATGTGTGGTTTGTGGTTTGTGTTTTACTGCCTTGAGGATTCATTATTATGCTTCAGATCAGATGTTCAGCATGCAGGCATTAAATCTTGGGTTATACCTGTGTGAATGGGAAAATGCATTACCTCATTTTGGTAGAAACAAAACACAGTTTTGTGCAGAATCGCAGATGTTTTATTATGTCTGTGTGTGTGTGTGTGTGTGTGTGTGTGTGTGTGTGTGTGTGTGTGTGTGTGTGTGTGTGTGTGTGTGTGTGTGTGTGTGTGTGTGTCACATGCATTAAGTTTGCACTTAAATGGAAAACTGAACCATATGTCCGTCAAACTTTGACAGACATATGGTTCAGTTTTCTATTTAGTGCATCTAACATATGTCATCATGGTGCATGTCTGTGTGTAGACGTGTGTGTGTGTGTGTGTGTGTGTGTGTGTGTGTGTGTGTGTGTGTGTGTGTGTGCGTGCATGTATATGTGTGTAAGCTACTGTCTTTGTTTCTACAAGAGGATGAGTGAAGTCTTATGAGACATACAGATTTATGAAAAAGGCTTCAGTGTTTCTCTGAGGCATCACTGTCATATAACACTTTTTTATTTTCACTTTTTTATTTTATTTTCAATCCTCCAGACTAGAGCTGCGTGCCAGTTTTTTAATCCCACGTCCTTCCGCTCTCGCAGATGCTTCCACCACAGGAATTTGACCCACTCCCGCAGTTATTTCTGTCCCTACCTTCCCGCAATATTTCCTAATAAACGCAGAGCTAACCTTCCACCAAATCTTCCACCACCTACTGAACAGCTAAATGATTAAAACTCTTAAGAGGGCTTTTCATTTTATGCTTTTATTGCTCTAAGCTAGAGAGCAAATGCAATGGAAGAAATACTTCCTTGCCTTGTTTTTTTACTGCAATAATATTTTTTTTTTTTTTCTCTTTTAACGGACTTTTCAGTATTTCTTTCAGGTTTAGATATACAGTATTTTAGTGATAAAAGTGCCTTTTCAACATATAATAGTTTAATTTGAACAATACTAAAACACATATTTTCAGATAAGGGATGGGATATATTAGGCAGCAAGTGAACAGTCAGTTCCACGAAGTTGATATGTTGGAAGCAGGAAAAATGGGAAGCATAAAGATCTGAGAGACTTTGACAAGGGCCAAAGTGTGATGACTAGACGACTGGGTCAGAGCATCTCCAAAACAGCAGGTCTTGTGGGCTGTTCCTGGTATGCAGGGGTTTGTAACTACCAAAAGTGGTCCAAGGAAGGACAACCGGTGAACTGGTGACAGGGTCATGGGTGCCCAAGTCTCACTGATACATGTGGGGAGCAAAGGCTAGTCTGTCTGGTCTGATCCCACAGAAGAGCTACTGTAGCACAAATAGCTGAAAATGTTAACGCTGTTTTCGATAGAAATGTGTCACATAAGAAGAAGGTGGCCTGGTCTGATGAATCACATTTTCTTTTACATCAAGTGGATGCCCGGGTGTGTGTACGTCGATTACCTGGGGAAGAGATGGCACCAGGATGCACTATGGGAAGAACGCAAGTCGACTGAGGCAGTGTGATGTACTGGGCAGAGTTCTACTGGGAAACCTTGGGTCCTGGCATTCATATGGATGTTACTTTGATATGTACCACCTAGCTAAACATTGTTGCAGACCAAGTACACCCCTTCATGGCAACGGTATTCCTTAATAGCAGTGGCCTCTTTCAGCAGGATAATGCAACCTGCCACACTGCAAAACTTATTCAGGAATGGTTTGAGGAACATATCCCTCAACATGTTTATCCTTAGTTAAAAGATGTTCTAGCAGATGGTTGAGCAGACACCAAGAAACAGGCCAGTTTATTTCAGTAACAACAATTGTGATATTAGTTTAGGCTCTAACAAGTCAGGAGCAGTCAGATGAACATGAATTAAATATGCATGGTGAAAAACAGGACTTTGCAAGACTTTAAACTCATTTAATTTTGAGTGTTATGCATGGGTTGTTCCATCCATCCATCCATCTGTCCATACATTTTCCATACTGCTTATTCTAAAAACGGTCACACGGGAGCCTGGAGCCTATCCCAGGAACTCGGGGCACAAGGTGGGGGACACCCTCATCATCACCCATCAGACACCCTCATCGTCATCGTCTCTTGGAACCACCATTCTTGCAAGAGACACTTGGTGTTGTGATGGGGCACCAACCCATCACAGGGCACAATAGCGCACACATTCACACTTGACAATTTAGAGATCTCAGTCAGCCTACAACGCATGTCTTTGGACTGGAGGAGAAAACTGGAGTACCCAGAGGAAACCCACAAAGCACACAGGCCCAACCCTGGAGGTGTAAAGTTTTTTTGGTTCATCCTCTAAGTATTTCTCAGTCAGGTGCATGTTCTAACAGTTCAGTCTTTATGAAGTCTGATATAACAGTAATTTCCCTTTGCACTGCTACTTCTGGCTGTAACCATTTAATATGTTAGTGGCCATTAAGTACTAATGATAACTTTTAGAATATTTAGAATAGATGAAAATGAAAGTGCAGAAATTAATGATTATAAAAACATGCTAATTTAAATGCAGACACAGGAAAAAATCTCCCGGCAAACATTTTGAAAACAGGAGCTACGTCACAGGAAGCCATCAGAGCCAGCCTTATACTCATCCTGCTCTGCGTGGTGATACGTACACTTCATATTTTTAATGTAAAAGGAATCATTGTACTTTTATAAGCTCTTGTTGTAGGGCTTTTGGCTGATTATTAGTAACCTAGGTCACATGACCATAACATGTGTGTAGGCTTTACCTGAGCTAGAACCCGAATAAACTACCTAAAACCCCCATAATCATCTTTTTTTTTAAAGTACTTTTAAACACTGTCTGTTTTTAATTGCTCTCCATTTTCAGCTTAGGTAATGCTTGGTTTGGGCACGAGACATTAAAAAAGGGTGAGCAGGTCCAGGTGTGTCTTTAAACTGAACAAAAAAGTGAATCCTCTTTTCTCACAGGAACAGAATCTTTACCAACATGTCAATTTCTACTGGTCATGTTATAGTAGGTAAAAGATGGCATTATCTTTCCAGACACAGGTACGCATTCCGATAAAAGTGACTGATATGGCCTAAGAAAACTTTATCCCTACAAATATGCAAACCATGGAAGTTGGAGTCAATATGAAACAAAAGGAACCGGTATTGAGTACATTGCAGCCGGATCGATAACTGCTGCCTCTCGTTGTCATGTGATCTTCATTTTTAACCTCCTGGTCCTGAGGGTAAAACGTTGAGTGATTGTGTTGCTGCATCTTTTGCAGGTCTCACAGGATCTCAGTCCTGCTGCAGTTTTCTACTTGGTCTACTCTAGAATTTCACACACAAGCAGTATGAGCCTTTGTGAGCACACATTTACCAATTCATGATTTGGTATACAGAGGTGCGCTCGGTTGAGAAACGCAACTCACACATGCTCACGCGCACACACATTTACTGTACATAAGTAATTTGTCTGGTGCATGTGTATAAAATTCCTCAGAGTTTATGTGCTCACACATGTGTTGTTCATGTATTTGCATACATTATAAGGTAAACATTCTTCATTCTATCTGGAAACACATTTTATAGAGCTCATGAACTTGATCTCGCTGTGACTATGTAAACCGAGGTTGTGTGCATGGCTCTTTATCACCCCCTACTGCTCTCTCTCTCTCTCTCTCGCTCTCTCTCTCTCTCTCTCTCTCTCTCTCTCTCTCTCTACACCTCAGCCCTCCATGCTCTGCGGCTGCACGGTGAAGCCACCTAATTATAGTATTCATTTGCAGCCTGATCATCAGGACTGAGTCTCATGAGCCTCCAACACTGGCCTCCTCCGCCAGCAGGCAATAATCTGAATGTGTGTAACGCCATGTGCTCACACATACACACCAGCGCAAACACTCAGACAGACACATTTAAGTGGTGCATATACTGTCCACCGGGTTCTTATATTAGCTTATGGTAGCACTTGTAGCGTAGTATGCATATTGTCTGCATATATTGGCAGCTAGGACGATCGTGGTGGTGAGCAGCATCCGGCTCCTAGCAGTTTTCTTTTACATTCCCTCCACACGCCATCTGCCAGCCTGGCATCTAAATGCTAATTTATTCTAATAAGAGGCACTTAATAAACTACAATTATAAATCAGCATTGGTATGCTATAGAATGTGACTGGCAGGATGCAGGCTTTAGGGTGTGTGTGTGTGTGTGTGTGTGTGTGTGTGTGTGTGTGTGTATGTTGCATTATTTTTTTATTAACTTGAAGAGAAGTCAGGGACGGTTTATAGCTGCTATAACGTAATTAATAAAAGGAACTAATTTGTTTTTGTGGATGTTCAACAATGATAGATGTAACTATAAATCGGAAAAAAAAAGTATGAGTTAGTGTTGACAAATTGCTGTGATATAAGAGGAATACAATAATTCTGGACATGCTGTTACTGAAAAATAATGGACTTCATTGATAATTGTCCTATAACAGCACACCCCATGTGTCGTATTAGTTTTAGGCACCCTATCTTTTTAGTACAAACTTTATATATACTTTTATCTATTTTTTTATTTTATGACTTCTACATTATCAAGTCAGTACAAAAAAATTTTAGATTCCCAAACATGAGTTTTCTAGCACAAAATTAAATGTTACAGAAAAATGTTTGTATGTCAAGAAAGCAGCTAAATGATAAATAAATGTTTCCTCACAGAAGACTTCACCATATAAACAACTACACAGGTTTTTAATTGTCTTTTTGTGGCACACCCACCATACAAGTCCACGTGAAAGTTCTTACTATAAAAACATATTCGAATAAGCGTGTTAATATAAACCTGTGATTTGCCTTGCAGACGTAGCTGCTGTCAAATCAGGATTGAGAATTCTATTATTACGGTGTAGTGATAGTCAGTGTTAAAGCCATTACTACGTTACAGAGTTATACAGCAGCTTTTCATGACGATAGTAACACTAAGTGCCGAGTTCAGGAGATGCAGAACATCTTTTGTAAGTACTTTACTTCTGTTCACTTAGTTCTCTTCAACCCCTACTGTGCAGGCTGTGACACATAATTGCCATGCGACTCTGATGTAGCTTATAATGCAGTGTGATGTAAGTCAGCATGAAAAATTAAAAATTGACAAAGTGGTCTTTCTGTCTGTGAACGCTTGATGTAACAAGCCTTGAGTTTGTGTAAGTTCATGTTAGTAGTAGGTGTGTAATGCAATTCCACTATCTCTATCTATGTATGTATACTTAGATTTAAACCAGAGCTGTTGTTTTTATTATTATTAAATATTAATCCTATTGTTATGACCTCCAAAACACAAAGGTAGAAATGGCAGCACTGTCAGCATCATGTGTGAATTCTGGCTCTGACAGTTCTCTGACCTCAGCTACATCACTCCAGTTCAAAACTCTTCAAAACTTTTTTTTTTTTTTTAAACATAGTTCACATACTACTCATAATGTGTGTAATAACAAACTAGTAGTCTAATTTAAATCACTGCAACCCTGACCATGCCATTACCAAGGATGAATGAATGAAAGCTGTATATGCATTGCACAGCTCCACATGTTCATGTCCTGCAAACTTCATACCAGACCATTTGCACATGCCCACTTGAAAGTAAAAATGTCCCGTGCACACTTCTCTTTTGTTGTGTCCCATGGGAATTCAGGTTTGAGTCACACCTCTAGTCTAAACCAGATAACATGTGAATCTTTCTGGCAAACATTCAAAAAAATAAATATATAAATAAGTGAGTAAACAAATAAATAAATAAACAAACAAACATTTAAATAATGAATAGTGCTCTTCATATTCATATCCATATTTGTATATGTTAAGAACACATCTGTTCATATTGAATAATGTATTTGTATTCGGTTACATCCCTAGTCAATACAGATGAAGGCCTATATAGGTGTCATGTAGCCGTATAAACGCTGGTCTTATGTCAAGTATTACTTTAGCTCCTCTAAATGCATTTATAATGCCCTCATGCCTTGTTCTTAATGTCAATCAGTGCTCACAATAAAAAATAAACCTGCTGTGGAAACAGTTACTGTATGTAGGAACATGTTCACGCCCTGAGCCTAATATTGTGTATAAAAAAATACACATAATGGTATAACAGTACACAAGGTCAATGTGTTAGCATGTACAATGTTAAGCTGTGCAATGTAAGCACACATAATGAGGTGTTATGGCACCGGAAGGAGGGAAGCAGGATGCACTCGCAGGGGAGAGTTACCAGTTTATCAGGAACCTTCAAAAATAATAGAACCTTCAAAAGTAATGGTACAGTCTAACAAAAATCCACAAAGAAACGAGGCAATATTCCAAAAACAAGACAGGGCAGTAATCCCAAAAAGGCTAGGCAATAATCCAAACACTCACAAGGCAAAAAATCCAGGAAGTCACGAGACAATGATCCAAAGTCGAGGAAAAGCGAGGAAAACAAAGACATGGAGGAATATTCCAAGAAGTCACGAGGCATTAATCCAAGAACCAGGGAACGCCTGGTAAACAAAAACATAGAAAGATCTACGATTCTTTATCTTTGCTTCGTCGCTACTTTCCATAATCATAATTAACATTGCTACTTTTAGTTACATTTAGTTAATACTCCGCGACGAAGCAGACACAAACAGGGGTTTAGGTAACATGGGTAATCCAAAGCAAACAAGATCAAACACACCACACCTGGAAACAATAATCAAACAATAAAAGGAGAACCAATGACAGAACATGGGAGGAAACATGACGTGAACCAAAACCAACAGACCAATAGGGAAGCGGGGGCAGAGACATGACGTAAAACAAACACAAAACAGCACATGGCAAAGTAAACAAAACCAGAGTACATGAATGAGTCCGGAGGGTTTTTATGAATAGCGCTGGAATGCGCTCAGTGGAATGCGGAAGTGCGCTACTCCGCTAGCGGCGCAGCGAGAGGGAGATGATAACATGAGGAAAATGATCAATATTAAGGCAAGCCAATTCAGCAATTATTCAATAGTTCAGCCTTAATTAGTTCTTGCCTTAATACAGATAAATATGTCCTACTGCCTATGTTTTGATTAGGTTGCATGCAAGAAGTCTGTCCTATGAACTACCCTATCTATGTGTGTGTGTATGTGTGTGTGTGTGTGTGTGTGTGTGTGTGTGTGTGTGTGTTTGTTTAGAAGAGTGACTATGTGCACCTAGGCTCCCTTTCCAATCTTGAAAAGGTCTGATTTCTGGCAGATTTGATATCTCTCAGGGAGATAAGGGCCACGGTGCTGACCGGCAAGCGTGCTTCTTTGAGTGGCAATCAGATGAAGGCCTAGGGTGAAAAAATGTCATTGTGAAGAAATAACAGCTTTCGTAGTGTATCTGCATGTTCGGTTTCAACAGCAGGCCTCTGAACTTTGACCTGGCTGATGCAAGAGCTTAGACACAGTTTTTTTTTTTCTTTTCTTTTTTTTTCAGTTGTTTAAGACTGATTTAAGTTGCATATGAGGTAACTCAATCAGATTGAGTTCTTCGAATAATGTTCATTTACTGAGTTCTCATAACTGCAATCATATAAGTAAAATATTACATTTAAACACATTTGAATAGTGATTATTCATTCCATTTAGTCACTTTCACTGTGAGGTTTTACAATGCAGTAAACACATAAAATTGAATTGAATTGAAATGAATTGCCTATGATACTAGACCAGGGGTGTCTTAACATACAGCACGATAAAGAGGCTGGTCTAATCCGGCCCACCAAATGAACATAATGAAGACATTTTTTGTCCTGCCAATTTGATATTATGTGGCCTGTTTCCTAAATGACTTTAACACCCTTGTACTAGACATTTCTGCTTTCTTAACTCATCATGACTCAGACTCACTAAGCTCAAGGTGTATTTTTGTGTTCCAGGCCACAATACAAAGTTATGGCACTCCAGGCATTCAAAGTTTGAAAAAGCCAAGGTTTTGTTGTTGTCTGTGTTAATCGATTTGTGTCTGGTGCTCTATGTATTGATGTGTTTGCTGTTTGTACCTGCAGGGCCTCCGACCATCTCCAGCACCCAAACGCACCAGGCTCCTCATGGAGAGAAGGGCCAGATCAAGTGTTTCATCCGCAGCACCCCTCCTCCGGACCGCATCGTGAGTTCTTCTTTCCACTCTCTTTCAAAACTCTTCTCACTTTCTGATCGTTCTCAAATGCGTGTGGACTCTCTTACCTCATGTCTGTGGTGACTTCATTAGCTTCGACAGGCTTACTCCAATAATGTACAGCACACTGATGACTTACGATACACATAATAAATGAAATTGCATCCTTAATCATTTGTTTCCACTGTGTGTTATAGTGGGAATTAAGCGAGGCCGGCTGATGCGCTTAAATTCTTATCTAATGCTTGTTTATGCTCCGTCAGTACACATTCGATTAAGATTTATGAAGCCTAGATAAACAGCCTCCTCTGAAGGCCAATTTTTGATTCATTACTCATCCTAAGTGTAACAGTCTATGTGTGTCTGTGTGTGTGTGTGTGTGTGTGTGTGTGTGTGTGTGTGTGTGTGTGTGTGTGTGTGTGTGTTTGTGTGAGGTTATATAGAGATACACATATACTCTATCCATTTACTTCCTCTCTGTTCTTGTATTATTGTGTTCAGGTTTTAAAAGTAATATTAAGTTGTAATATAGTTTTTATATATGTGTAATTACTATGTTATAAGCTTCAACTCAAGCAATAGGGCAACGTTGTGTGTTATTTCCCAAATGCCTCTGCAGACTGTTCTATTTCTTTTATTTAAAATTTCTTTTTTTCCTTTTCTTATTTATTGACATTTATTTCAGGCCTGGTCATGGAAGGAGACAGTCCTCGAGTCGGGCACATCCGGTCGCTACACAGTTGAGACGGTGAGCACCGAGGACGGCGTGCTGTCCACCCTGACCATGAGCAACATCGTCCCTGCTGACTTCCAGACCATCTACAACTGCACGGCCTGGAACAGCTTCGGCTCTGACACTGAAATCATCCGCCTCAAGGAACAAGGTGGGAGCCAAGGTTCGCCAAGTTCTACCTTTTCTTCTTCATACTCTTCAACTCACTGTTTTAGTATTAACATTTATTTAGCCTTGTTTTTCTGTGTGCTGTGTTAGATTTGTGTTGGGGTTAATTCATTTTTTTGTTTGTCACTGGCAGCCTTCTAGGATAAAAAGAAGTTAATTTATTATTGTTTTTTTTTTAAATACGTGAAATTTATCATGGTAATAGTTTTGAAAATGTTAAGTGTCTCTTACTTTTTTTTAAAAATGCATTAATCTCCACTAGGACTATTAATTCATGCTCATTTTATGGAAGGAATTTGTTTCAGGCACATGTCAGCAGTGTGGAAATTTCATTTATCACTGAAATGTATTTATTATACAGTGCTCTGTGTCATTTTCTGCCAAAGCCACTTAACGACCACAATAACCTGGCATCATTTTTTTTAGCTCCGTTCATGGCGTTTTCTGAAGGAATGCAATCTATTTGCCTCCAGAAAAGCAAACTGTGGTTTCAGCTCACTAGTTCTTAAATGAAAATGTATGGTTGTTTGTTCTTGAGAGACATTAAATAGACATTAATTGCAGAGAACGAGGCGATGGTGGGATTTGCAACACTAATTTGTTTAAAGCGGGAGGGTGTAATTAATTGTGCATAGGTGTTGCTCATTCTTCATTATGGACTTTTTATTATTATTATTATTATTATTATTATTATTATTATTATTATTATTATTATTATTATTATTAATCTGGCACTGCAGTTTAACACCATTAAAAAACAAGCATAACAGCAAAATGTTTTTTTGTTTTGTTTTTTTTTTTAATTCTGCACTAAAGCCAAAGTGTTCATTGGTGCTGCTGCCAATTACTACGTTACTGTTACTATAACACCTGCCATTTAATGCAGCATACTCAGTGAGATGAAAATGAAGGACGTTTTGATTCAGGAGTTGTAAAAGAAAAAAAAAAAAGATGTGCAAGTTTCAACTGAAGCTGCTAAAAGAGAAAAACCTCCACAGAATAACTCACGTAACATGATAAAGGTGTAAGAACTAACATTTCTCACATGTAATCAACCTTATTGTATGGTGTCTGGTTGCTCTTTTCTTTGATTCGCTCCAATCTTGGATTGATGCATTCATTTTAAATGACACAGCAGCAATCGGTCTCTTGATGCTCTCTTGTTTAGAAGAAAAAGCCAGGCTCTTTGCCACTGTGATTATTTGTTGGATTGACTCGGCTTGTCCATGCTGTGTTATTGTAGGCGGCTATCATTTGTTGTCCGCAGAGTCTCTGCCTGTGGCCGTGATTATCGGCGTGGCAGTGGGAGCTTTTGTCGCCTTCATTGTCCTCATCGGCACCATCGGGGCCTTCTGCTGCACACGTTCTCAGAGAAGTATGTGTCATACATAGCGCCGAGCTCTGTTCACCTTCCTCAGCAAGACAGAACAGTGCATGAGGGTTCAAGTCATTTCACACACTCCAGGCTTTCTTTTTTTTTACATCAATCTCTCTTTCTTTCATATTCACCTTCTCTCCATCCCTTTATAAGGCTCGATCATCCTGCCATTCTCCAAAGCATTCTCAAACAGCTCATCCAAGCTATTAAAGGAAAACTCCACCCTGAAACACATGGGATATGTTTATACAAGAACATTTATGATGTATTTAGTGATTCTGGTGCTAGTTTTGTTGATCAGTGCTGCATTTTCATTAATCCTGAGAAGTTAGCAGTCGTGTGCTGCACTGATGTCACAGTTACAATGCTGTGTAATAAGAGAAAAAAAAACTGTTCCCAAACATAAAGGATAAAAAGCTCAGCTTTCCATCCACATATTTATATGCAAATTTTTGGATATAGCATTAGAAAAAATAATAATAATAATATTTAATAAAATCTCCAAAATGCACATAAAAAACAAATGCTCTCAATTGAGGTGGATAGTTTTTTTTTTCATTCGATAAGAAAACATGCGCATAAACTACGATGGAATCACATTTACCGAATAAATTCCCCGATGCGCACCAAAAAGTCATGTGACTTTGCCTCAACAAATCAAGTGCTAATTGGCTCAGAAATGCATTTTTCCTTGGGAACTGGGGTGCGGTGGGTCGCATAACTGGACTAACCAGCAGACCAATCTCGTTGCACAGCATCTCAAATGTTGTTTTTGTCATTCTGAAATGTCTGAGCCAAATTCAGTCATTTATTATATTGCAAAAAAGAGCCACAATGGCTTCCCCGGTTGCAACAACTTCCATTTGTATTGATACTTTGCTCCAGTTTCCCCGGGAGTGACGATTTTGTTCTCTTGAACACATGGGATGGAAACTGTGCTTTATTCACAAATGTTTTATGTCATATTCCAATTTTCCGCATAAGTTAAATTTGCAATTGGATGGAAACATAGCTACTGTTAGCTCTGAAAATCAAAAGAGAAAGAGCTTATTTTCTTACTCACCATTTTCCCGTGGCGTTCCAGTGAACGTCATATTAATGAGAAACCCAGCGTAGTAGTAGTAGTGAAGACGTTGGAGCAAATGCAATGCAGCTAGCTATGCGATGCAGCTGCGATGAGTTACAGCAGAGTCTCGGCTCAGCTAGTTAGAAATCTACGAGATGACGATCACCATGGCGTTGACGGTGGTATTATCATGAAAGTTTAAGATCTGTTTGAACAGAATGTACAGATGAAGAGGTGAAAGATCTGGATAGACTAAAGGACTAAAGTGCTGCCTCATCGCTCTCTTTAGGCAGAGATGAAGTGAGAGCTGAATCCCACTGCCACTACTATCAGCAGGTAGTCAAACTGCATTGTGAGCACTGTAACAAAAATGAAAATAAACCAACATATTAATTAAGTGATTATTAACATGTAAGTAATTAAAAATGTAAAAATACAAAATAATTCCAAAATAAACGTTTTACTCCACTGAAGATCAGATGTTAATTCTGAAGATTAATATTCAATTCATTCAGGGTGGATTTTTCATTTAAGAGGCCTTTTAAAAGATGAAAGTGAAGGTATAGCTTGCAGGAAGTGTCATGGGAGGCGTTGCTAGCATTGAGCATGTTGTTGTTGTATACTGCAGAAGATGCTCACCTGGTTATGCCCTCCCTCCCTGCCTCGATCTGTGCTCAGCAGAGAGAACTTTCAAGCAAAATTAAAACCGAAAGTAAGCCCTCGTTACCGGACTTTCACCAATTAACACTACAAACAGTGCTACTGATGTGCGTCTGGACTTTGTTCTTGAGTTGTGGTGTACATTTGCTACACGCTACACGCTTTACTAACTATATCATGTTAGCATACAGATACAAAGGCACAACCCAAGCTTTGTGAAGTTGCATGAAATAATTGCATACCTTTGACTTGGCAGAGCAGTTGATATAGAATAGTAACACAAACATTTGTCTGTCAGACCTGAAAGGTGTCGTCTCGACCAAGAATGATATCCGTGTGGAGATTGTGCACAAAGACCACAACGCTGCACGGGAAAATGAGGACCATGCCGCCATGAAACAGCTGATGGTAAGGCTATTCTTAGCTTCACCAAATTTTACCCCTTCCTGATTTGCACCAAACAAACGCACCAGCTCATTACGCCTTCTCCTGTCACGTCCTCACATAATGAATGCTAATCATCTGCACCCCAACACTAATAACCCCCATCCAGAGCTAATGCTAATACCAAGCCCATGAATAATGCAGTGTGTGAGAGTGTGTGAGAGAAAGCCCTTATCGCCTGAAGCCCTATATTTAGCCTCCAGCCTGCCTCTCCTGGGAAGATGGCAACGCATCCATAGAGATGCCAATGATCAAGTGGCCTGGGGCCTTTTTTCCATAGTGCCTCTCGGAGAAATGCTGTCAAAACATACAATAGCACCCTCTTTTGAAATCCCACTATGCGTTCTGCGCTTCCCTAAGGCCTTGCAAACAGCACTGAGATTCTACTTAGAGCTCAGGATGCGATTATGCCTAAGGCTAAGTTCGTGACATGTTGACAATTCTTGGTGATGAGATGAAAAATATTCCTGGGAAATTGATACAGCGAAATTTAAGGTTACTTGGCACTATCATTAAGTAAGCTGACACTGGATATAATAGGCAATGGATGTAGGTTATGTTTTAATAAAGCAGCCTTGTGTGGTTTTGTTTATGCCCTCAGATTGAACGGGGAGAATTCCAGCAGGAGTCTGTTCTTAAGCAGCTGGAGGTCCTGCAGGAGGAGGAGAAAGAATACCAGCACATCAAGGTGAGCGTCCCTAGGGGGTTGAGTTCCTCTTTTGAGTCGCTTTGTTGCCAGAGTATAGGTTTGCACAGTTTGTCCAATCCCAGATCCCAGAACAAGCTGTTTACCCATCAGTTCTGTGAAGTCATTTTTTTTAAATAGTAATAACATGTACAGTCCAGGGCATCAATTGGAATCAATATCAGAATATATGCTAACAGAATTTGAATCCAAATCAAAATATGGAATCAGAATTTGAATTGGAATCAAAATCCACCATTAGAATCAGAATTACTATCAGAATTTGGATTAAAATTAGAATTGGAATCCGTGTTCAGATTTAAAACCAATATTAGAATCACACTACAATTAAAATCAGAATCGAATTAGAATCCGGATACAGAATCAGAATGTGAATCAGAATTAGAATTCAAGTCAGAATCTTTTCTGTACAAGGAATTCCTCTTCATGCTGCTTATATACACAACATGCACAACATGCAACACACAATGTTTATGCACAATTCACACAATGTACAATATGCATTTTGCATATACAACACTTTTGCGTTTTTGTTTGTATTTCCCTCTGAAACCCATCACACCCCAGCGTGTTTTATTCCAGCTGCCATTGGTAATGATTTTGTATTGTGGAACGTCCTTGAAACAAGTTAGTTCCTGTTATCACTTTTATTAGAGCAGCTATAACAAGCCGTTCCCTCATCAGCCTCTCTTTTGATTAATTAATCTCTTGATTAATCAACACCTTCTGACCAATTAGAATCGTAAATTCAAGATCTTGTCATATGTTTTAGATTAATGTCTTGTTACAGGATACACCCACATTTATTATAGCATATTTGAAAAGTTTGTTGTCAAATAGAGTTACCTTTTCTTTCTCCATGGGTGATTCAAACAATTGCTCTTGTCTGTCTTTAATAGCAAAACAAAACATAAATGACTTACAACATTTTCACCTTACTTATAAGCCGTAATTATTTTGATTACTTGCTCTAAAAGAGCGCATTTACAGGATATAAAGTGAAAAAGTTTGCCAGTCTGGAGGTGCCCAGTGAACACTGTTTAAGCAGGATAAATGTAGTCACTGCACGACCACCCGAGGAAAATTGTTTCTTCTGAAATGGAACTTTTTGTATTACTAGCCAAAGTTTTATTTGAGTGAGGTTTATGGGGTGCAATAAAAGCCTCATCAGGATAGATGGTCTATGACTGGAGCCGAGTGCCTTCTTTATATGAGTGGGGTCTATGAAGAACTGTTCTTATCTCTGCCTTAAATCTGTCCTTATAAATCACATCAATCTGACCATAAACACACTAAAAACATGCTGTAAATCATCAGTCATATTACTACTGAACAGCTATAATATACATGTAAAACATCTTCATTTTCTATGATGTTATGTATTTTAGATGGCTGAACTGTCCTGCGTTTATTCTCTTTATATATCGTATGAATTGTCAGCAGCTCTGGTGGCTGCTATATCATCTTTTCATAAATTTCCCCTGGGCTTTAGCCTCTATGGGTGTGTGTATATAAGTGAAGGAGCAGAGAAACTTAAAGACAGAATGACACACACACACACACACACACACACACACACACACACACACACACACACACACACGCACCTCTTTGTCTGATCAATCCTTCCTTGGGTTGTCATAGCAGAGTCATCTGGGAGTGATTATGTTCCCTCCCATGGGTTCTTGCCCCTCCACACACACACACACACACACACATACACACACACAGCCACTTGGCAACTTATCAACTGGGCGCAGTAGTTCCACAGTTCTCTGATTACACCTTTTCAGTGTATTTGGAAAGAGACAATTTTCAGACCAATTAAAGTCAATAGCGTATAGATTAACAGTAACTGTTGCACTTATTTGTGCTGCCAGGGTGTGAAATATTGAGAGCTGATAAATTAGCAAGGAAGGAATTTCATTCATCCTTTCTTTATTATTTTAACATTACTGTGAAAGTACGATTCATGACATCAAACCAGACAAATATCTACTGCACCCCCATGCTGTCTGATTGCTTATTTCCTTTGCCAGGTCATTATTATTACAAGCTCGACATCAGGGAGACTTAGACACCCACTACCACATATTCTTTTTCTTTATTTCATCATCTGGGGAAAAAAATGACAACAAATTTTACTAGACCTACTAGGAATTTTTTGAGAACCCTTATGCTTCCAAAGAACCCTTGGAAGAATAAGAATGTCATCATAGTTCCTACATTTTTGAAAAAAAAAAAAAAAAACATTTCTCAGGAAATGTAGCAAATGATTTTGCTTCTCCCTGTGTAGGCTCCCTGTGACCCTATGTAGGATAAGTGGTACAGAAAATGGATGGATAGATATTCAGTGGGTAGCATTGCTATCTCATAGCACCAGGTTCCCTGGTTCAATCCTGAGCTCAGGTTATTGTCTGTGTGGAGTTTCTCATGAGCTCTACGTTCCTTTTGGGTTTCCTCTGGTTTCCTCCCACCACTCATACACCTGCCAGTAGGTGTATTGGTGACTCAAACTTACCCCTAGGTGTGAATGAGTGTGTGATTTTGTGTGCATAATGCTCTTTGTTGGACTGGCATCCCATCCAGCATGTATTCCCAGTGTTCCTGGGATAAGCCCCAGATCCACCACAGCCTTGACCAGGATAAAATTGTAACTAACTAAAGATGAATGAATGAATATATGTAAAGCTTAGTATTAGCTTTTTCTTTATCCACTCATTTACATTCAATAACCGCTTATACTGGTCAGGGTCATGGTGGATCCGGAGTGTATCCTGGGAACACTGGGAGTGAGTTTGGAATACATCCTGGATGGGATGCAGAAAACAACTTCATACCTTTAGGTTTTACCACTCCACACAAAACCTCGCCAAGGTCAAGGTTGTGGCAATAATAAACTAGCATGAATAGATGATTAATGGTTTTAGCTTTGAAAATAGTGTCTCTACTTGGAACCTTGTCTGAAAGAGAAATGTTTCGATGTGGGGTTCTACATGGAAACTTGTTCCCTTGGAGAGATGAACATTAAAAAATGTTCTGCTAGAGGTATCAACCCAAACATTGTACACATTTATTTCAGTGCTGTATTAGTAAGAAATCACTGATAAATTAATGTTTTCTTTTCTTCTCTGTGTTTCATTCTCATCCAGGATCCCACCAATGGCTACTACAGCGTGAACACCTTCAAGGAGCACCACGGGACCCCCACCATCACGCTAGCTGGCACCCACAACAACACCGAACTGCGGCGTGAAACCTCCACAGGCAAGCAGCGAGTACCCACAGGCATGTCCTTCACTAACATCTACTCAACCATTGGTGGTGCACCCAACCCTCGTTTGTATGAGTATGGCGGGCGATTCGTCCTGGGAACAGGCAGCAGCTCCATCGAGCTGTGTGAGCGTGAGCTGCAGCAGCGTGCCTCCCTCAGCGACTCGGGTTCCTTCATGGACACTCAGTGTGACAGCAGTGCCAGCAGCTACGCGCACTTCGACAAGGACAGCAAGGCCTCGGCGTCATCCTCATCACACCACTCACACTCGTCCTCGCAGAATTCGGACCTGACGCGACCCCTGCAGAAGCGCATGCAGACTCATGTGTGATGATGTCTGCAAATGATGTCAGGACAGGATGATCAAGCACACAAGCTCTCTTTTTCTTACTCTTTTTGTCTCTGTAATGTCATCATAAGAACCTCGTATAACGCAGCTTTGGAAAAGTCTTTGTGGTCACGGATCCAAATGCAGACAAGTCAAAAACCTTGAACTGAGAAGAAGCACCTTCAGTGTAGTACTAGTGAGAAACGTCTCAGCTACTGTACAGAACGCCGAAACAGGATGAAACCATGCTGACAAAAATGACAAAACACATGCAATGTGCGGACAAGCAGATCATAAAAGAATGGAGGTCTACAGAACATGAACAGACTCTACAGTGCTGTTGACACCTCCAGTCCATGATGCCTTTGGCAACATCAGAAAGACAACATCCTGATTCTCTTGTCTTCTCTTGCTCTCTTGTACAGTAGACCTGTCTAAGTGAGTGTGTATTATTTGACAGTAACTCTTTTTTTCCCTTTCCCCACAGCTATGACTTTTACTTCATTGTGGATGGAAACTTATAAAAAAGAAACAAAAAGAAAGAAAAGAAAGAGTTTGCCAACAGGCTTAATAACTGTCAGTCAATATAGTTGGATTCCAGTCCTCCTGGATCCCAGAGATATATAGCTCTTGGCCATTCTGAGAATATCTGTACATTATTCATTTTTTTATTTCCTTGCTGTCTTTTGTCAGTCTGATTGTATGTTTTCTTCTCTCTTTCGCAATTGTTGACTTTGCTGACCTTAACAAGGACTTACAAATGGACGATTTGATCTTTTCTAATATAAAACTAATATGATTTGAAATGCACAGGATATTTTGGCCATAAAGTGGGAACAATGCAAATTTCTTTGCTACTCTGTTAATGAAAGAATGCTCAGACAGTGTGTGACGTGACACGGATTTGGTCTTCATACAAACCAGTGACACGATTTACACCGTAAACGCTAATTACCTTTCTGTGGCTTTTAAGTCTTAGTATATAGTCACACTGTTTACACTGACTGAAACAGATTGACGGCTGAAAACCCCCGGACGGAGGGAAAACATTTCATCTGCTCTCCACAGCCTTCAGACTGCACTGCAGTACACCTGATCACTGTTTTAAGTGAACTGTCTGCACACTGAGTTGTACCATTGAGACTCTGATTTCATTCTAAATTTGTTTGTATGATGTTTGATCTTTTTTTTTTTCCAGTTGAGAGCACTTAAAGTTACTACTGATTACCCATACAAGCACCTGAACAGATACACTGTACAAAAAAGAGCCAAAAGCAGAGCCAGGAAGTTGTATGGAGATGCACAATGCATGATGCATGCCAGGTGCAGACTGAGGCAAGCAGGTGCTGTTTGGTATGATTACAGCCTCATCTACATGATATGTATATGTATTACACACGCTGTTTTGCCTGCGAGGTTTGAGTAGAAGAAATTCCATGTTTCTGATAAGGCAAGGACACCAGATAAGGATACACAAGATTTCACTTTTTATCAGCTGGCTCAACTTGCGTTCAGTGTGAGAACTGAGATTAAACATGACAAAAAATTAATAGCTACTAGGGGTTGGACAAGTTGTCGACCAGTAATTAAAAAAAAAAAAAATAGTTTATGCTATTTTAGGCTGTTTTATTAGTGCAGAGAATGCATCAAACTGCACTTGACAGATATAACCACAATTTAAAGCCGTATGCAGGTGACAGGTAATAACTTCAGATGACAGCTTCACTGCTTCTTTAGGCTACATGGCTAACAATGAAAATAAACAAAACAGTCCCATAAATGTCCAAAATGATAAAAGCTGTGTATCATGTTACACTATTTAAAGACTAATTCTTAAAATGCACTTGTGTGGACAAATGGGTGGCTCAGTTGAAATAGTTGATTCTAAAACTGAGAGTGCACAGCATGGAAGCGTATGTTCGTCAAAAGAAGCCTTTTGTTATAGCTCAATGACTGGCCTTCCTTCTACGTAAGATGTGATGTCTATAGCAGCCACTGGGAGGTTTTTCCAAGCTGATGACCTGAGAATTCAACAACCATGTTTAACTTTGACCCCAGTAGCATCCAAAAAGGACTCTGGACCAGCCTTTAAAAACATTCAGAGTTGCATTGGATAGTGATGTGCAACCCTCTTAAAACACTCCCTTACAATGCTGATCATGAAAGAGTTCATTATGCCACAGTAAAGGATTGTGGGAGGAGTTCCTCATAGGAAAAAATAATAATAAAACAGTTCTGCACATTTGATACAAAATGATAAAATGATTATGATCCATTAAAGCAAAAGAAAATAAATGAAGATTTTTCCCAGCATAGTCTTAAACAATGTTCTGTTGACTGTATAATTGGTTTTATCTAGTTTGAAATATTTTCGGACAAACAAAGTACATTTAATCTCCTTTATTTACCATCTGTCTTGCTGTTTTTCCACCACCCCAACTAGTCGACATCTCCCCAAATTGACAACTAGTGAATGTACTAGTCAACAAGTCAACTAGTATATGCAACCCCTAGTAGCTAGATAGTTCAGTGTGGAAAAGTTACTTGAAATTACAAAGGACATTTGTTGATGACTGCATTATGTGCCAACCTCCTGCCCAATCTACACCACTCACATTCCAAATGTTAGCATTGCTACAATGCCCATGCACACAGTACATTAGGTCTGGGAACAGTCAAAGCTGATTTAGCTGCAATTACAAACCCGTTTACTTTAAAAGATGATACGAGACAATGATTAATAGGACAATGATTAAACAAATTTGTGTTTATTCCAGTCATCACTGTAAAACACCTTGCTCCATAACAGCACAATCATGACATTGTTATAGATAATGATGCTAAGTCAAGTTCACAATGTATAGAAAGTTGGAGTGTGAGACTGTGAAAGAATATGGAACTGGTAGGATGTGTGGGCTTGCACGTATGTTGCACATAATAGTTAGCTAGTGTGGATTAAAAACGCTGGTTAAAATAGAAGCAAAGCTGCTTCAGAGACTCAGCCTGTGTGAATTGAAATTCAGTCAGCACCTCCTTATAAAACATTCACAACAGTGAGGATCTTCTGTGCAATTTGTGAAACACGTTGATGCAAACCTATTGCAGAACAACTTTTCAGTAGGGTAATGACTGGTTCTGATTATTTTGTTGTTATTTAACTATGTGGAGATATAGAACATTCAGAGCTCAACTTTAGTACTGGAGTCCAGAGCAGTTTGGTCATTTATTTCCTTTCATACATCAATTCAACCTCGCAACTGATGGATTAGTTCAATCGATTATCTTTATACAGGGAAATCATCAAACTGTGCTGGATTCTGTGTTTCCAGGGCCGTCTCATGGCCTAGGGTTCGATACTGTTGGGCCACAGGCTATATTTGAGTGGATCAAACCAAGCACTTGAAAAATACTGCAGCAGAACTGATTAACATGTTGAAACAAATTGGATGTAGTTAACTAAACATGAACCATTATGACTTCTGTAGATGCGGCCAATTTATGTAAATGATTTACTTGAGTTTTCATAAACTTTCATAGATTTACCATCCCTGGTCTGATTAGTGAAGTGACATGGCTCTGTTTTTGGCAAGTGTTGCATTTGTACCCATGCTCTATACTCTTAGGGTTCCTCAAGGGTTCATTTGGATAGTTATGGATATTTGCTTCCTAGGTTAATACTTATTTACAGAGGGCTAAAGCAAAGAGAGTTAGGGTTCTAGTGTTGTATTTGCTACCAAGAGTGTCTAGAGCTTGGAGGTGATGGTTTACTTTCAGTAGAGGAAGATGATAGTGAAAGAAAAAGTTTCCAAAAACACATTTTCCATTGTTCAATTAAATATATAAAACATTGATATGACTTTTATTGGTCTATCTCCCAGTGTGCCATTGTGAAGTGCATTGTTCTAATGGCTCTAGCGTGCAATGCACCATCTGTGAATCAGTCATGAAAGACTTATGGATGATATGTTAGAAACTTATTTTAAATTGTTACAGTTTGGAATTCTTTTTTCATATAATCTGTCTGCTATAACAACTCAAATTATTCATCAGATAGTGAATCAAACTATTGAACTGAGCATCCATTTACTTTCTTTTTAATATTCCAGTGGTTTCATTCCATTGGAATAAATCAAATTACTGAGTTCTATATTTTCAACCCACATCTCAGCCAGTCCAGGATTTTGTTCTGCTCCATTCCCCAACATGCCAATTAGTTAATTAAAGCATGTAAAAGCTTGAGCAAAGTGTTTCACTATCAATTATCCAGATGATATGTTTTATAATCAGCTTAAAACTCTGACTGAACCTTTGCAGGTAGGTCAGGTGTGTTCTCGGTGGTCTACATGAACACCATTACTGTAACAATCTGAGTCATTCCTCTGCTCCACTAACAAACCCATCATTAGGAGGAAGCAGAAGACTGTATCCTGCTTAGTAGACCATGTAAAACACCAGCTTGCATATTCTCTATTCTAACACCCTTGCTCAGCTCATGAAGATCCTAATAATAACATAGCGAAAAGAAAAGAAAAAAAAAAAAAAACAGACATGTAAGCTGCATGATTTCCATTAGCATTTTCCATAAGACTACTGTAGAGGTGTCATTTAAGTCAAATCAGCATTCAGGGTGCAGATGAGTTATAAGACATCATAAACACTTTACACAGCATAATATTTGCATTTCTGTAAGCTTTCAAACGTGAGTGCTGTTGACTGGGTCTAATTTTACAAGTGGATTGGTGCCCACTGCAAGGCTTAAACACAACAAGCCTGTCTCACTGCTGATAATACAGCTCACAGCTTTCCGTGCACTGTATACAAATCCCTAATGCTCTCTGTATATAATTTGCTGTTGTTTACCTTTCTTCTTTAGTTAGTCTGGATATTAGAAGGCAAAATCTAAATCTAAATGTCATTGACTCTGTACAGACAATCACTTTTTTTTTGGTAGTTTCATAAGAGAAAGTGGAGAAGGTGGATGTGGATATTCCTAATAAGAGACATTTACAGATAATTTCCCCATGAATTTATTTTTCCACTTTCTTCACACAATTACTGTAACTCAGATGTTTTTACTGTAACTCAGATGAAACTTGTGCTTCTATTAAACCATTAATTATGATTTAACCTTGAATAGGAGCACATGAATTCTATCAGTTTTTTTTTGTTGTTTTTTTTTTTTTTTTCCTGCATACAGAGTGTAAAGTATTCTTGGATACTGAAAACTGTGAATTTGTACAGCATTTTATCTTCCCAAATCACTGAAACTTAAAGCAGTACATGTAGTTGAATTTTCCCCAAAAATGGCCATTTACAGATATTTCCCTCTTTTTTCCTTTATGGTTTATTTTTCATTATTCATACTCTTTTTAACTATATATTTTAAAAAAACTCATTACTGTACCTTACATGTTTTCACAACTCCTAACTCTCCACAGGGCAAAGGGCAGGCTTAGCAGTTGTAGCGTTTCCAAATAATGAATTCATATAACATTTATATATGTAATAGCTTTAGACATTTTGCATGATATCAGGTTGGGGTTATCTGTTCTTCAGTTCCAACAATGTGTTCAGTACTCCACAGAAACTCCACAGAAAATACAGAGCTATTTTTTTTACTCCTTTCTTTAAAGTTACTGAAAGAATTATTCATGCTGTTCATTGCAATGCCCTTGAATATAGCATAACAGTATGTGATCTGGTGAGCATTTCACACCGTATGGAACAATTTATACTGCTTATACAACATGGCAAAAAATACCTATCGAGCTAACTCTAATAGAACAGAGCAACCGGATTACAGAGCTGATCTACAGATTGTTTGAATAGTTTGTGTATATGTGTCTTGCTTATCACACAATGCCGGTGAGTTTAATCCTGTCCAAATGGGCACTGGGTGATTATATACACTCGTCCAAGCCACACAGTCAGATAAGGATGGTGAAGGTTAAAGCTCTGACATGGGGAAAACTTTGGGCTGCATGTGGCTTGCATGTCCTCTCCATTCCTTTTTGGAAATATTATCCCAGCCAGTGAACGTACAGAGTGATAAATTGCTTGAAATCTGTCCTGTAACGCCATAATGTCTGTTCCATGCTTTGCTATCATGATGAGTCACTGAAGCTGACGAGCGAGATGCAGACACAGGTCATACACTTTACTGGCTAGCTCTATTTCAGGTAATTTCTCTTTCCAGCAGCTATATTGCATCAGTGAGTTGTGCTCTGGCAAACCGTTGATTGTATGAATTCAGAAAACAGAATGTGTAAATCAGGGAGCGTTGATGAGTAAATCTGGGTTTACACTGCATGATTTTTGGCCAGAGTTTGTATCAAGAATTCTTTGGTCACAAGTTGAAATCAGTGGTTTTCCAATGCTCGCTTACCAGTGGCCTATTTAGTGCCATTGTGACCAAAAAGAGCCAAGAACTAAGTTCTGGCAATCTTAGATTAAAATCAACGTGTGAGTGCTGCTATGTCTCATTCTTTTACTACAATTGTCTCTACAATTGGCAAAAACAGGCTTCTGCAAATGTAATACCTGTCCTTTGATCATACAAATCTTAGGCCCCAAAATGACTTTCAGGCTTAAGCCAGATTTACACTGTATATTTTTTGGCCAAATTTTACTCTCGCAGACAAAAATAAATAAATAAATAAATAAAATAATTATTTGGTCTTGAGCTGAGATTGGTGTTAGACTATATAATGTGACATGTTCATTGGCAGCCAATGTAATGCCATTGCACCCAAAGGTAGCCAACAAGAAAGTTCTGTATGTGTTAGATTTTTTATTTTTTTTAAATTAAAATCTCTAAGTGTCATTGCTGCTATGACACTGATGAAGGATCCACCAGTAGGAGGATGGAGAATTGATGACATAAGCAGAACGTAGTACATATTTTTTTTTAATCAGAGGTCTATAATTAGAGGATCTTCATCATATAAATCTTAAAGGAGAACATTATTCCATAGAGTGTTATACATTCCAGCTAATTGTTAGGTATTGCCGGTGCAGGCTGAAGAGTCAGAGTAGAGGAGAGTAGTCAGGCTGCATGCGCTGGGGAGACGTCAGTTAATGCAGTAGAGTTTATTTTCATAAACGAAAAAGAGCAGTAATCCACAAATACAAAGAAACTGAGAAAAAGCAGTTATCCAAAAAGACAGGAAAAAAACTCGAAACGCGGAAGTGGTCTGGGAACCACAAACTCGGAACTACGGATATAAGAACAAAGACTACGGATCAAAACGCTATGGAATCTAAATTAATACACATCTAATCTAAGCTAATACACCACGAGGAAGCGGAAACAGCGTGGGGTATTTAAACACACGGAAATCAAACACGAAATCAAAGACACCTGGAAATCATCATTACATCAAATGAACTAGAACCAATGAGAAAACAAGGAGGCGGGGACAGAGACATGACGTGAACACAATAACAAAAAGCACATGGCAGAGGTAAACAAAACGGGAGTCCCTCTGACAGGAGGCAGAACGCGCTCCATGGAATGCGGAAATAGGCTACGCTTCTTTTTGCAGTGTAGTGAGAGAGAGAGAGAAAACCTAACAGAGCCCCCCCCTTAAGGCGCGGCTCCCGAAGCGCCGCAAGTTCCATCCACTCTGGCTGACCTGGGCCCCTGGGCAGGATCCTAACCTCTGCCCTCCAGGACCTGAGGCTGGTGATGTCCAGTGTCCCAAAACCAGAGCAGAGTGTGTCGGGTTTCCCTTTGAGCCTTGGACGAGAGCTTGGACGAGAGCTTGGAGTGGTGCTTGACGTGGTGCTTGACGTGGTGCTTGACGTGGTGCTTGACGTGGTGCTTAGCTTGAAGCTTGGCCTGGAACCAGGATCGGAGTCAGCTTTAGCACCTGGATCGGAGTCAGCTTTAGCACCTGGATCGGAGTCAGCTTTGGTGCCTGGATCAGGGACAGCTTTGGCACCCGAATCAGGGACAGCTGTGGCTCCTGGATCAGAGACAGACTTGGAAACAGACTTTGAGAAAGACTTGGAAACAGACATGGAAACAGACTTCGAGACTGACTTGGAAACAGACTTCGAGACTGACTTGGAAACAGACTTCGAGACTGACTTGGAAACAGACTTCGAGACTGACTTGGAAACAGACTTCGAGACTGACTTGGAAACAGACTTCGAGACTGACTCGGAAAAAGACTTTGAGACTGACTTGGAAACGGACTGGACAGAGAATTAGGTTAGACCCAGAACCATAAACAGATTCAAAAACTTGGTTGGAAACAGAGCTGGAAATTAAATTAGAGACAGGGCTGGAGACAGGGCCGGAGACAGGGCTGGAAACAGGTCTGGAAACAGAGATGGAAATTAAATTAGAGACAGGGCTGGAGACAGGGCTGGAAACAGAGATGGAAATCAAATTAGAGACAGGGCTGGAGACAGGGCTGGAAACAGAGCTGGAAATTAAATTAGAGACAGGGCTCGAAACAGATTCTGAAACTGGACTGGAAGCTGAGCTAGGAAGGTAACCAGAGACAGAGGAGGAGACAGAGAAGGAGACAGAGGAGTGTGCTAGGTTGGAAACGGAGCTGGGAACGGAGCTGGAAACGGAGCGGGGTGTTAAATCAGCACCCGAACTGAGAATGAGAGCAAAAACATAACCAGAAATTAAACCAATATAGCTAGCAACTAAATCAGGAACTGGACTAGGAACTGGACTAGGAACAGGGTCGGAACCTGGACTTGGATGTGGACATGGAACTGAACTAGGAACTGGACTAGGAACTGGACTAGGAACCTGGACATAAACTGGGACATGGAAAGGAGGTCATCCCGCGGACCTCAGACATGGACTGGGCTTGAGAAGAGGTCATCCCATGGACCTCTGACATGGGCAGGATAGGAGTGGAGGTTTTTTCTTGAACCTCTGGCAGGAACATGGCTTGGGTGGAGGTCTCCTCGTGGACCTCCGGTATAAGCAGGACAGGAGAGGAGGTTTCTTCTTGAACCTCCGGCAGAAACTGGAAAGGAATGGATCATCCCTCTTGGGTCTCTGACGGGAACTGGACAGGAACGGAGCACCCCTCTTGGGTCTCCGACAGGGACTGGACAGGAGTGGAGGTCTCCTCGTGAACCTCCAAGAGCAGCTCCACTGGGAAAACCTCCTGCTGGGTTTCCGGCTGAAGCTCGAGGCTGGAGGTCACCACGTTAACCTCCAGGGGCAGCTCCTCTGAGGAGAACTCCTGCTGGGCCTCCGGCTGGAGCTCGGGGCTGGAGGTCGCCACGTTAACCTCCGGGGGCAGCTCCGCTGTGGAGACCTCCTGCTGGGCCTCTGGCTGGAGCTTGGGGCTGGAGGTCGCCATGTTAACCTCCAGGGGCAGCTCCGCTGTGGAGACCTCCTGCTGGGCCTCTGGCTGGAGCTTGGGGCTGGAGGTCGCCATGTTAACCTCCAGATGCAGCTCCGCTGTGGAGACCTCCTGCTGGAGCTCGGGGCTGGAGGTCGCCATGTTAACCTCCAGATGAAGCTCTGCTGTGGAGACCTCCTGCTGGGCCTCTGGCTGGAGCTCAGGGCTGGAAGTCGCCATGTTAACCTGCAGGGGCAGCTCCGCTATGGAGATCTCCTGCTGGGCCTCCGGCTGGAGCTCGGGGCTGGAGGTCCCCACGTTAACCTCCAGATGGCGCTCCTGGGTCCGGGGCTGAAAGGTGCAGGCTGCCCTGTTAGCCCGCTCCCCCTCATAGTAATCCAGAAACGACTGGTCCTGGTCCCTGGGCAGGTGCACCGAGTTCAACAGGGACTTGAGGTCAGACTCAGTTTCTGGGCTCCTGTATTCCCCTGATAGGAGCTCCACAAACCCTGGGACTGTCGTCAGTTCGATATAACCGCTGGCAAGGAGGGTCTCCGCCCACAAGCGGGCTGAGCCGACCAATCGGGAAAGGAGGAACCGTGCCCATTGTTCCTCACTGGGTTTTGGACCCTCTAAGCCAACAAAAAATACTTGAGCACGTAAAAAAAAATACCTTGGCTGCCATGAGACGCCGTCGTAGGCGGTAGGAGGCGGAACGCAGGCCCAAAATGAAATAGAGTCCAAGGGGGGAACAGAAGCTAGGGCGCAGTTATTCCGGAGTTTCCCCGCTGCATCCATGTTTCGGCGGTGTATTCTGTTAGGTATTGCTGGTGCAGGCTGAAGAGTCAGAGTAGAGGAGAGTAGTCAGGATGGATGCGCTGGGGAGATGTCAGTTAATGCAGTAGAGTTTATTTTCATAAACGAAAAAGAACAGTAATCTACAAATACAAAAAAACTGAGAAAAATCAGTTATCCAAAATGACAGGGAAAAAACTCAAACTCGGAACTACGGATATAAGAACAAAGACTACGGATCAAAACGCTATGGAATCTAAACTAATACACATCTAATCTAAGCTAATACACCACGAGGAAGCGGAAACAGCGCGGGGTATTTAAACACACGGAAATCAAACACGAAATCAAAGACACCTGGAAATCATCATTACATCAAATGAACTAGAAACAATGAGAAAACAAGGAGGCGGGGACAGAGACATGACGTGAACACAATAACAAAAAGCACATGACAGAGGTAAACAAAACGAGAGTCCCTCTGACAGGAGGCGGAACGAGCTCCGTGGAATGCGGAAGTAGGCTACACTTCTTTTTGCAGCGTAGCGAGAGAGAGAGAGAGAAAACCTAACACCAATATTTTATTGGGATCATGTCATACAATGTAACAAGAAATAATAATAAAAAAAAGTAATAAGATAAAAAAAAATTTAAAAAAAAACATTGAAATCACAGAGTGTAAAACTTGCTTAAAATGTTGTGAAAGCCATGTTATCAACGTTATCTTGTCTCGGCCTTGTGTTCACTGCTCTCCACACAATACACACAAAACCATGAATCTCAGAATATCTCTGGACATAGTGTAATTTCTTCTGCCTGATTTTTTTCCCTTTTTTTTCTTTTACAAATCAATTACAAATCAATATCTCGTTAGTCTTTCAGTCTTTTAATAACATGCTACAGTAATGAAAATGATGTATACATTGAAGTTGCAAAAACCAATATTTAGGGCTGCAAAAAAGTTATATACCGTCATGTCATGGGGTTTTAAAAACAAATAGTTTAACCACTATTTTCCTCCAGTGGTTCTGTATATCCATCACACCCATAAACCAGTGTGTTTTACCTGTAATGGTCTTTGATCCTTTGATGCTATTGCTCTGTATATTTGAGAAAGAAAAATGAAAAAGATTGAAAAAAATTAACCTTATTGTGGTTCTTGTGTGTGTCACCATGTTTGTTAAAGATAAGCACTTCCCTATGCCGTGCTTTAGATTCACCATTTTGTAATTAGAAAAAATAAGCAGAAAGACAGAAACAGGTGATCAAAGCGGTGCTCCCCCACTGTCTCTATCTATAGATCAATCTATCTATCTATCTATCTATCTATCTATCTATCTATCTATATACAGTGCCCTTCACTGATATTGGCACCCTTGGTAAGTATGAGCAAAGAACGCTGTGAAAAATTGTCTTTATTGTTTAACTTTTTGATCTTTTGTTACAAAAATTCACAAAAATACTTTGCTCTCATGGATATCAAACAACTGCAAACAAAACAAGGTTTTGATATCAAATATCAACAGATGTTAAATGAAAACCTGACTGCCTCTGCCAGAAAGCTTAAAATGGGCCAACATTAATGATCAGCAGGACAATGATCCAAAGCACATCAAAATCAACACAAAAACGGTTTACTGACCACAAAATCAAGATGCTCAATAAAACTTACCTAATTTCCTTACAAAACTGCACAAATTGTACTGGAGACTACTATTATTATTTTTTTATTTTTTTGTCACACCAAATATTGACTTTGTTTCATTTACTGCTGTTTACGGTATTTAAAAAAAAATGTAGAAACATTTAATTTAATTATTTTGAAGGCATTCTTGCTCTACAGCATTTCTTTGTATGCGTCTAAAATATATATATATATATATATATATATATATATATATATATATATATATATATATATATATATATATATATATATATATATATATATATATATATATATATATCCACATCTCCTTTTTACTTTTGCAATCTTAAAATCATTTGATAGACAACACTTTCCTAGGCATTTCTAAAGTAAGAGGAAATAAAAGGGAAAGGTTGTTCAGTAAATATAAAAGAGCTTGTAGTTGCTGTTTATTTCTGTTCATATTACTTGAGTTTCTGCCAAAATAACAATTGAAAAACTATTTTCCTGCCTTTATGCTGTTTGCAAAGTTCAGCTCATTATAACTAATCTCTGAATTGACAGCTAATGCTTCTAAAATTCATAGTGGCAAACTAAGCTGGAGAGGTGCAGTATATACAGTCATTTTTATTAGGCTTGCATATGAAATAAATATCTTTACGTTATTTATTATCATCTGGTGAAGGTATGATCAAACAAACTATCGAGTATATACACAGATTATGTAGCATATATTATGTTGCAGCTGGGCAATACATAAAATCATGCCCTACACTACATCTACAAGTCAAGAGTTTTACTTAACGTTCGCATCAAACATGGGGGAAAGTGTGATCTCAGTGGCTTTGACTGTGGTTTGTTTGTTGGTGCTAGTTTGAGTATTTTATTTAACTGCTGATCTTCTCTAGAGTTTACACATCAACAGCAAGGGCATAAACACCATTAAATCTATTTTAAAAATGGACAGAATATGGCACAACTATGAGGAGGCAAACGTCAGAGACATGGCAAAGAGGGGTTTAGTCAGAGATGGCAGGATGAATAATTTTATGTAGAAGATATAGTAAAAGTTAGGAATAGTACACACATTTTCCAGAGAAACAGGACATTTTGGACAAATGTCCTTCATTAGCTCTGTAAACAAAGCTCTTCTGAGTCTGTACGATGTGGAACAGAAACCAAGTAACTAAGGCACACACTATAGCTAATTTGCAATTAGCTTGACTCTACCTTTGAAACATTAGATAACATTCATCAATCAATCCACACAGTAAAAATCCAGACAATAAATATTTTGGAATTTAAGTAAAACTTTATCTTATAGGCTAGATTACACTAGCTAACATTACCATGATAAAAATATTTGCCTAGCATTACCTAATCCTAATATCCAGTATACCTTGGTACTGGTTAGACCACAACATAATATTTAGGTGACAGTTTAACTTTAAAGAATGGCACATTGAACCTACGCAGCCCATCAGAAATGTGAGGACATCTAGTTTTTCAAAATGTCTTATTAAATAAGACAAAATAAAAGAAGACAAAGAAAAAGCCATAAGTTTTAAAATAATTTATTCTGACTCTTTCCATAGCATGTTGACTGGGTTAAGGTCAGGTGACAGGACAGCCATTTTATTCTGGACAGACTGCTTTTCTCTCCAAATATCTCCTGCAAGGATTTCGAGGTGTGTTTGGGGTCACTGAAAATCAAACATTCAGAAAATTTCGAATAAAGGTGAGGTGTACTTGAACTTTTGACGGGCAGTGTACCTCTACTTGTTTTTATTTATTTCTTTCTGGGTTTTCTCTCCACGGCTGAAGGGTATTGTGATATTGGCCAATTTAGAGAATTCAGTTCACTCTTCCACTGGAGCCTCAATAAGGCTATTATGCCATTATTAATAATACGACATGATGCTCCTTCACATTGGCAGCCAGCCATTTTGTGAAAGCCAATTCATTTGGTAAAATCAGCATAGTTAGTGAGACAGGTGCGGTTATCAGTAGACATATTTATTACTACTTCATCCAACAAAAGCTTCCTTTTTCCCTAATGTTGATTACATAAGGAACAAAACATAATAGGGCTGTGCTGTTATAGAGAAGTAATCAATTAACCATGAACTATACTTTCATATAATGGTTAATATATTTGCCTCACACCTCTAGCATTGGGAGTTCGATTCCCGCCTCCGCCCTGTATGCACAGAGTTTATATGTTCTCTCCGGGTTTCCTCCTCCAGTCCAAAGACATGCGGTGTAGGCATTTCCAAATTGTCCGTAGTGTGTGAATGGGTGTTTGAGTGAATGGGTGTTTGAGTGTGTGTGTGCGATTGTGCCCAGCTATGGGTTGTCACCTCACCCAGGGTTTCCCCTGGCTTGTTCCCGAGTCCCCTGGGATAGGCGCCAGGCTCCCTGTGACCCTGTGTAAAAGCGGTATAGAAAATAGATGGATGGACTTTTTTTATTATTCTTATACAACAACAATTTTCCAACACAGACATTTTTTATAGTTATAGATTATAGTTACAATTAATGCTGTGGAATCCCAATGTCACCTGCTCCTGAAGGAAATCTGACCAATCCCACACACTCCTGCAGGAGTTCATTTTATTTCCCAAATTAATTAGAAACAAACTGGTAAATTATACCACAACGACTCTAACCAGGATAAACTTACTAAAGATGAATTAATAATCATTGTAATATTGTGCAGCACAGTGCAAGCACCCAGTATACTGCCAAAACAATTTCTATGTCCCAAGCTTCATATTTGACCACCTGCATGAAAATAAAAAAAAACACCTCCATGGGTGCAACAGGATCCCATGATGCACATGTTTAATATCAGGTTCACAATTTAGCACTCAAATGCCTGCAAAGAAACCTGTGATGGACTGGTGTCCTATTCAGGGTGTTTTCATGCCTCAAAAAACCTTCAAAACCTTCAAGTATTTACAAAAGTAGATGCTTATTATTCCTCAACTTTTCATCTCACCATAATCCACTGTTAAAAATGCCAGGCATATCTCTGGCTGCAGGATTATTGTATGAATGAAGCACAAATGATTGTGCATTCACATAAATAAGTGGTTAAACTATTTTTTTTTCCCCTGTTTTGAATTACCTGGTCTGATAATTGGATTTGAAATCCAATTTGGCAAAAAAAAAAAAAAAAAAAAAAAGAGCACAAACTGGAGCAGATAGCAGAAGTGGCATTTGAAGCGCTGAAGCACTCAATTAGAGAATTATCTACAGTGGGCTATTACATGGTGCGAGGGAGAGCGTGAGAGAGAGATTAGACGAGAGAGGGAGGGTTTTAGTGTTAATCCTGAACCTGGAAGCTTTTGGACAGTTTCCGCATCAAACAATTTGGATTTGTTTTCCAGCTCACCGTGACTCTTCAGAGTCTCACAAAGAAGGTGTTAGTATGAGCACTTACTGTAGATCTCATTTCATTTCACACAGTTCAGGTCAGTTCTGATAAGAGCAATGCATAATGATGGATAAGATTGTATTTATGGACTATGGAGAGATGTCTGATGTCCAGCATTCAGCATGGATATCGGTAGCAAGAGAGTGAGGAATGCATCTGAACCACAACCTCCTTTGGCTTCACAACTCTCTTGAGGATTGAGGCAAGAGCCTGTGACCTGAATGTCAATCTTTTATGAAGACTGGTGAGGCTGTAGTCTCCAGGCAGTCATCCATAAAATGCCCATTTTCCCAGTAACTTATTTATTTAAATGCTCCCTTATAACTTATTTATTTAGATGCAACTCTTTTAGCAAGAGAGTTTTTTTTTTTTTCCCACAGTAAGTATCTCATAAATTATTGCCAAAAGGGCATTATTACAGCTTTAGGCTTCATATATTTTTGGTATCGCAGGATTAAAAAAAAAAAAAAAAAAAAAAAATTGGTTCATTATTTTAAATGGACAAAACTGCAGTTGAGCATAGCAAGTGGATTCAAGTGCAGCATTTCAATTCAATTCAATTCAATTTTATTTCTATAGTACTTTTAACAACAGACATAAAGCATCATAAAGCAGCTTTACAGTAATCTCATAACAATTCCTGATTTATCTACTAATTGTCATCTTCTTGCTTTTACTGATGCACCTGCAGTTACTAATTTATCCACTACAGGCCATTTGTTGGCATCATTTTGCACCATTTCCGAGTCTCAAGAGAACATACATGTTAATCTACATATACACGATAGAATGTGTGCAATGCACAATGTAATGTGCATTCTGAATGTTGATTGTTCCAGGAGAAATTGACAATGGCATAACTCATTTGTTTAAGTGGCTGTGCCAAAATAATTTAATATTTGAAGGTATTATGAAACCAAACAAGGTAAAAAGTACAGCCAGAATACTGTATGGAGCAGCCAGTATGGAACAGCAACAGTCTGTTTTCAGTCATAGTTGTGAGGTGAATGATGCTGTTGTGAAGGATCGCAAATGTCAATAAAAAATGCTGTAGCAATTTTTTCACATTTATTTATTGGTATAAAGTTACACAACAACATGTTAATAATCTGCATTGTCTAATTTATTTGTATGAATGCGCCAGTCACGGATACCAATTCAAATAATCATATATAATAAATAAGGCACATATTATTCATGAAAACTGATTGGATGTATTGGTGTGGCCCCTTTATTTTGAGATTTGGCCCCCAAATCCAAGCAAGTTTACCAAACGGTACTAGTGTATCATTACAGCAGCAGTTTGTAGGAACAAGTCTACAGTATCCAGGTGAGACTATTCACTGAAGCAAGGGTGTGAGATGAGCTGAAATTATTTTTTTTGGGGGGAAAGCCATGGCAGCAGAAAGCAAGTCACAAGAGTAGAAGCATTTTCATTTTTATCCCTAAGAACTATAAACATCTGTGCACAATGTGCAGCTTGATTTAAGCCCTGAACACTGATTTATTGGCCACTCCATTTCCTCCAGAAATGAGTATTGAATGGTAGAGAATAGATAAATAAATCCACTATCTTGATTACCAACGGCCTGCTGTCGGAATCCGGTGGAGCATCTTAAATGGATTATTGATCCCATGACCTTTCTTTGGTTTAAGGTTTTCTCATGTTTGTTCCTGTGATGTTGACTTAACTCATGACATAAACAGTGGGCTTGATCAAACATTAGCTCTCTGTATTAGACTGTTAATTACCCACTCCTGTTTAGCCGTGAACAGGGATAGTCAAGAATAACCAGTCGCGCTGCTTTACCAGTTCCTGCTGAGAGAGCCAGCGCTCTGACCGTACGAGACATTACCATCGTAATTGTTTCGCAAAACTTTGCAAGAAGGCTGTATTGATCCGAGCCCATTTTGGCTGCTGATTCATTGCCAAATTGATTCAGGGGACGATTTCAACAACATAATAACGCATTGTCCTCGACACTTGAAATTACAAAGCAAATGAAATCAATATGGCTTTTCTCAAGTTAAAAAAAGGCAATATTCATTTTCAGACAGGAGAAATTATGGCAAATAATCCACTTAATTAAATTTTCAGTCGTCCCTTATGCATTTGACAGGGCAGAGAGGAAAGCTCAATATAAATTAAACTTTACAGTCTCAGGAGGAGGGAAGTTTACTCCTGTTAATCAACCGTCTTTACTGGTGTGACAATAGCAGCAAGTACACTGTAATGCACTTTAAATGCTTGTTTGGGATGTAGACATGCTTCATAACAGAAATTAGGAAACAAAAGGACAGTGACCTTCAGCGCTAACACTTTGTAAATTGTAACAGTGATTTGCACACAAAAAAGATTGCCTTTTCAAATTGTTTTTCAACAGCATTTCAACCACAGTGTTGATTCTCATGTAGTTTTCCAGAGTATTCGGTCACTGAGGAATATATTTCCTTGACACACTGAATGCAGTCTTTAGAAATTGAATTGTCACTTAAAGTAAAAATCCACCCAGAATGACTGGCATATCCATTATCATAACCAGCGTGTGATATTCAGTGGTGTTCAAGATTTACTTCTCCCTTCTTCCACTGGTTCATATTTTCCTACATTACCCACAACGCACCTGGACTACCTGCTGATAGTGATGGCAGTGGGTATTATGTTGCATTTGACTAGATGTCGCAATTTCCAAACGTCAAACTAGGAAAAGCCAAAGAAAACACCCCTCAACTTGAATTTCTTACTTGTCAACTACAAGTTCCTTCCAAGTTTACGGAGTGACTTCAAATCAACATGGCTGCTCACAGCATCATAAGTACACAATTAAAGGAGTTATGCTGTATATACAATTATTTCCTTATATGCCTTATATTCTCTTGCCAAATCTATAACATTTAACATTAATTTTACAGATCACTGTTTGTGGAGGAAAATATACAATCACTCATCACAGTGACTGGCGAGCTTGTCGCTAACAAAGGACAAACATGTAGGTGCCCATGTGATTTTTTTCAACTTCGTAGGGCAAATGTGCCAAGGTCGAAAGATTTGTCATTCCAATCTGCAAATGATCACTTACAAGGCAAGGCAAGTCAAGTGCAGCATTAGCCTTGCTTCATCTCTACCTAAAGAGAGTGATGCAGCAGAGCTTTACTAGTTTAGTTTATCTACCCGACTATTATCACTTAGATTAACATCTAAGATCCCCCCCCTTCCTTTTAAACCCCATTGTAACTGTGCTAGCCATGAAGTCATCAAAAGACGTTTGACCTCTACATGTAAAACTGCAAAGGTCACAATTAAAACACTCACATTGTAGTTTGCCATGATGAAGGATGATTTATCAGACAATGACTGAGACAATGGCAATCCAAACAACTCTTTTGTTGTAGAGTAGACTGGAAGTGTGTTCAAGGACATACAGTATAATGGCTAAGCAGTGTGCTAAGAACTGAATGAAATATTTCCCTCCAATTGCTCACCCTCTTAAAGCTGAAACAAATCTGTTGTGAAGTGTACTGAGCTCCATTTTGATCATGTTAGTGAGACACAAGAGTGTTATACACAGCCATATCGCATACGATGGCATGGTTACAGTGCTACTAGTACTAGTGTTGTGAATGGATTCACCTGAAATTTGGACATAATGTTTACCGTTATCATGTCGTTTTAGGAAAAGTGATACTTTTCTTTCAGTGTAGTAATAAAAATGTCCAAACTCAGCTGAAACTTTAAAACAGACTTAGCTCTTCCCCACTTTGCACAATAATGTCACGAAAAGCTTGTTTCTTGCTAGATACGGCAATTTATATTATTTAGACATAGGCGTTAATTCCTTAAAAACATTCAGAGCCAAAAATCCCTAGAATCCCCCCACTCATGCATTGTTAAGTACTGGATTTATGTTAGACTTTATACTGAATAATGGCTTCTTGATTTATTTTTTTCCACAGTGCATGGAATATGCCTTGATTAAAGCAAGCAAAAATATTTACTCACCAACTACTTTATTAGAAACACCTGTACACATGCTCATTCGTGCAATTAGTCAATCAGCCAGCATCACGATGCACAAAAGCATGGAGATACAAATCAAGAATGTCAATTAATTGTTATTGGTGCAAGGTGGGCTGGTTTGAGTATTTCAGAAACAGCTGATCTCAAACATGATGAGCAGAAAAGCATCTCAGAGTGCACAACAATATTTTAGAAACACATCACCTGGCCATTTTCCAATATTCAACTGTCCGGTTTTGGTGGGTCTGTACCCACTTTAACCACAGAGTCCTGTTCCTGGCTGACAGAAGTGGAACTTGACGTAGACTTCTGCTGTTGTATCCCATACGCTTCAAAGTTTGACACCTGGAGACCAGGGTAAAGCAGTTAATTAAGATGGTAGTTTTGCTTTTATCCTGGTAAATCTAGGTAAATACAACAGCAATAAAAAAATTGTTGAGTCCAAGAAGAAAAATATAGAAAATAATCCATTCATTCCCTCTGCAGTCACTTGTAGATTTATGACCAGCTCTAAAGAGGCCAATTGCATGAATGAACTTTATTAATGTGGGTCACAGTAGGCATGCACACACATGCACTTGCTTTCAGACTAATGGATGGCAGACAGACTGGGAGCATGTGTGACGTGTCATTGTGCCACGTCGGGCCTCATTTCCCCCCCGGTGGTGGCAGATGAGTCCTGCCTGCCCACGCTGTTTCCCCTGTGCAGCTGTCACAGGCACAGTCACTCACTCTGGCATCTCTGAGCCCAGAGGGCACAGGCTGGCTGGCGGGGAGGGAGAGAGTAGAGGGGGTTTATACAGGGTCACAGATGTGAGGAACTTAGCCAGAGTCTCACAAACAGAGGGAAAGGGGACGATTCATTAAGGGTCACTGGGAAGAGGTTGTACTGGGGCATCTAGCATGGCGTGGGTCAAGCCTAAGGCTCAGATGAGGCCATCAGGGGGTGTAATAATGTCTTAATTGCATCCTGGCCAGACTGTATTGGGTTAGTGACACAGAGGCCAAAGAGGCACGACTAAGCTAGTGGTCAAGGCAGTGCTCAGGGAGACTCTGGAATCTATGACTCATTCCTGAAAAAAAGAATAGCCTTCAGTGGGGACACTCGAGATCTGCAGCTGCTCTCACAAAGATTTCTATAGCTCCATAATCACATACCGAGTCAGTTAACATGCAGAGCAAAATTGCTTGCATCTTTAATAACAGTTGGTAGTAGTATAATGTGTACTTTTATATGCTATAACTATTTTTAATGTTTTTTGTTTATTTGTTTTACATTTATTGCTTGTCTTATACTGCTTCTTTTTTAATGTTGTGTTCTTGGTTCTCTTTTATTTTTTTAATACTGTAATGATTTGGGTCTAGAAAAAAACATATTGCAAATAAAATGTATAATAATATTGTAATGAATCAATCATTACTAGCATTATTCTTTTCCACCAGAATAATGTAATGGATCAACTTTAAACATGAAAAACGAAACAGAAGCACATGCTTGGATTCGAAGCACCCTTTTGAAGGAGACGAGTTCTATAGCGTGCCCGCATTATCTACCAGAATGTGTAGTAAATCGGATGAATCTGCAATGTTTAAAAATATTCTCCACCAGTTACAATTTATGTAACGAATTAAAAGATGTTTAACACGTTTAAATGTATTCTCCAATTTATATAAGGAATTAGCTCAAATGGCGTGAAATATATCTATATATCTAATCAACGCGTGTTGTGACCAGTTATAAATGTACATCAGCCATGAAAGGGAATTCGTGTAGGTGCACATATACATATAGATAATTAACTACAACGGATTATAATTAATTACGACTATGTATGTGGTCTAGATCAGCTTTTAGGATTAGCTGTAGTCTAGTTTGGAATTATGAACTCTAAAGAGGGAGTTGATCCTTCTGGCTAGGAAGGAAACCTCCGTTTCCAGAGTGTAGCCGAGATCTGTAGCGTTTAAGGGACTCATCACGTGACCAAAACAGAGACAATCAAGCGTGGGATAATAGATTTTAATAAGTAGATGTAACTATGGATACACACAACTAACTCTAAGCAAAACATACATATGTACAGAGACAGAAGAAGAGAGTTTCAAAGTGTGGTGTTGTTTTAAAGACAACACCAACACACACGCCTCTTTGGCTATGGGCCAATCAGGAAGTTGGATTTGTTGGCGGGATGAACTCTCTTTGTCTGGTCTCAGACCTGGATTTGCATGTCCAGGGAGGAGCCGGTTTATACCATATTATATATGAAATTAAGAGAAAGCATGAAATAATGTATCCCATTGCAATATGATATGCATAATCAATCAGGGTATCGCAAGACGATTAACTACATACCAAATTCGATGGACTTATAAAGAATATTACAAGTAAATCATGGTTACAGACATTTAAAATCATATCCTAAGTTAAGCTATCTAAAATCATTATAGTTATGGTACATAAACACACAATATATGTAAACAAGATAACATCACACTATTTAGGCATCGAATAATTACATATAATTACATGTTACATTCAAAAGAAATTCTTACATTGTGTGTGTGCACAGGTGTGTGCTTTGTGTGTGTGTGTGTGTGTGTGTGTGTGTGTGTGTGTGTGTGTGTGTGTGTGTGTGTGTGTGTGTGTGTGTGTCTGAAGAGGGGGGGTCGTGTCGCATTCCCATGGCATCTGGTGAAGAGGTTAGATAAGGATTCACAGCTCAAGGAGATAGAGAAACTTCTTTGCTAAATCCAGGCTGATTCAGAAATCAGTTTGATACGTTCAGATGTTACAATAATAATAATAATAATAATAATAATAATAATAATAATAATAATAATAGTAATACTCATCATCATCATCATCATCATCATCATCATCATCATCATAATAATAATGTGTTTGGCCTATTGTCAGGAGATCGCAGTGCCACAGCCATCTGTAGCTGGGAGTACAAGCAAGCAAAACTAGTCATGCTCTCTGAGTGGGAGGGGCATACTTTTGCTCACCTGCCAATCACAATGACACTAGCCAATTGTGGGAGTCTGTGTACTCATGTCTGTGGAAGAGGAAAGATAGCACTTTCCTCTGAATGTTTGACTGCCATGTGATGCAGCATGAGCAGCGATGTCTCAAAGAAGGCACATGCCTTTCAAAACCAAATTAGGGTGAAAACTGGAAAAAAACAGGATAAATCCAGGAACCCTGCTCATTATCATTATTGGTTGCTGTGTTCTCCCTGTGCTTCAGGGGTTTCCTCCAGGTACTCAGATTTCCTCCCCCAGTTCTAAAAGACATGCATTGTAGGTTGCTTGGCATCTCTAAATTGTTTGTAGTTTGTGAATGGGTGTCTGAGTGTGTGTGTGATTGTGCCCTGCGATGGATTGGCACCCTGTCCAGGGTGTCCCTTGCCTTGTGCCCCAAGTTCCCTGGGATAGCCTCCAGGTTCCCGCGTGACCCTGTCTAGGACAAGTGGTACGGAAAATGGATGGGTGGGTGGATTGCAGTTCATGCACACTTACATTAATATTTAATAAACGTTCCCCTTATTTGGTGCTTGTAGTTGCTGGAGGACAATTGTAGGTTTAAATCAGACTCTGTTTGGACATCTATGTCTAAAGTGACATTAGTGTCAGCTCTATCTCTTTAGAGGATTGTGCTCTCATTGCATTTGAGGCTCTGTGATCCACCAAGGCATTTTAAGAGTTCAGTGGAGTCACAGTGTCACACTGATGATCTCATACTCACAGCCACTTCTTGGATGCACCACAGATGTGCATGTGACCAAGAACAGACAGTGTGCTGTTTGTCTACAGCCGCGGCCAAAAGTTTTGAGAATGACACAAGTATAAATTTTTACAAAGTCTACTGCTTCAGTTTTTATGATGGCAATTTGCATATACTCCAGAATGTTATGAAGAGTGATCAGATGAATTGCAATTAATTTCAAAGTCCCTCTTTGCCATGAAAATGAACTTAATCCCAAAAAAACATGTTCACTGCATTTCAGCCCTTCCACAAAAGGACCAGCTGACATGACATGTCAGTGATTCTCTCATTAACACAGGTGAGAGTGTTAACGAGGACAAGGCTGGAGATCACTCTGTCATGCTGATTGAGTTAGAATAACAGACTGGAAGCTTTAAAAGGAGGGTGGTGCTTGAAATTATTGTTCTTCCTCTGTTAACTATGGTTACCTGCAAGGAAACACGTGCAGCCATCATTGCTTTGCACAAAAAGGGATTCACAGGCAAGGATATTGCTGCTAGTAAGATTGCACCTAAATCAACCATTTATCGGATCATCAAGACCTTCAAGGAGAGAGGTTCAACTGTTGTGAAGAAGGCTTCAGGGCGCCCAAGAAAGTCCAGCAAGTGCCAGGACCGTCTCCTAAAGTTGATTCAGCTGCGGGATCGGGGCACCACCAATGCAGAGCTTGGTCAGGAATGGCAGCAGGCAGGTGTGAGTGCATCTGCACGCACAGTAAGGCGAAGACTTTTGGAGGATGGCCTGGTGTCAAAAAGGGCAGCAAAGAAGCCACTTCTCTCCAGGAAAAACATCAGGGACAGACAGCTATTCTGCAAAAAGTACAGGGATTGGACTGCTGAGGACTGGGGTAATGTCATTTTCTCTGATGAATCCCCTTTTTGATTGTTTGGGGCATCTGGAAAAAAGCTTGTCCAGAGAAGAAAAGGTGAGCGCTAACATCAGTCCTGTGTCATGCCAACAGTAAAGCATCCTGAGACCACTCGTGTGTGGTGGCTTCTCAGCCAAGGGAGTGGGCTCACTCACAATTTTGCCTAAGAACACAGCCATGAATAAAGAATGGTACAAAAACATCCTCAGAGAGCAACTTCTCCCAACCATCCAAGAACAGTTTGGTGACAAACAACGCCTTTTCCAGCATGATGGGGCACCTTGCCACAAGGCAAAAGTGATAACAAAGTGGCTCGGGGAACAAAACATCGACATTTTGGGTCCATGGCCAGGAAACTCCCCAGACCTTAATCCCATTGAGAATTTGTGGTCAATCCTCAAGAGGCGGGTGGACAAACAAAAACCCACAAACTCTGACAAACTCCAAGCATTGATTATGCAAGAATGGGCTGCCATCAGTCAGGATGTGGCCCAGAAGTTGATTGACAGCATGCCAGGGCCAATTGCAGAGGTCTTGAAAAAGAAGGGTCAACACTGCAAATATTGACTCTTTGCATAAACTTCATGTAATTGTCAATAAAAGCCATTGACACTTATGAAATGCTTGTGATTATACTTCAGTAACAGTTAGTAACATCTGACAAAAAGATCTAAAAACACTCAAGCAGTAGACTTTGTGAAAATTAATATTTGTGTCATTCTCAAAACTTTTGGCCACGGCTGTATGTGCATGTTTCTATTCCTGTCTAGACATGAATCATTACTGCCCTCTTGTGGTCAAATACTCTAAAAATAATCACTAATACATCATGTAAATTATCAGAATGTGTCCAGAATGTGTGTTGCTAAAGATCAGGTTTCTGTCATATGGTGCTTTAAAATGCTACACGTAGAGAATATAGGGACTAACATGTAGTGAACAACATGTATAATGCCCATAATGGATGCAATGTCATTATTAGTTGCTACTAGTATTGGCATAATATAAATGATATTCAAATAACTGCAATAACCCATTCGGTAGATGTTAGTATAATAACAACAACAACAACGACAATAATAATAATAATAATAATAATAATAATAATAATAATAATAATAATAATAATAATAATAGTTAACAACAACAACAACAACTCCCCTCATGTGCAGTTATATACGATAAGAATAGAGCTGTAAAATCAGATAAAAGTAAAAAGAAAAGAAAAAAGAAGATACACTTTGATCAATATGAACTCTTGCTTCTGGCACTAAAAGTGTGGCAGAAGGTCAATAATGGCTCACCTGCACCAAGTGGCGGAAAAATTCAATTTCGCACTTCCTTTCATGTAGCAAGAATATATGCTTTGCTTTTCTTGAAATAGACTGTGTGAAGATGAAGGCGTAATGACAGAAATTGTATCAGCTCATAATAATATGATGTTGAATAGGAGCTTATCTAGAATGAAATGTCTGGATTCCAGATGAATGGAGATGAGTAAATGGAATTTTGTTGTGAGAGATGCAGTTCTCCGGCAGCAAATTAACTAAACTGCAATACACTCACCCCAGCAGCAGTTCTGACTACAACATGATAAATACACACAATTACGCTTTGTATATCCATGAAAAGTGTGGCCTTGCAGAGTGCAGCAACATTAGAGTTAAAACTCCAGCAGTGTTCTCTTTCCTGGAGCAGCTGAACCTTTTGCTCTGTGCTAAACTGGACTTGATGAAAAGCCTGAAAGCACATCATTAGTCCTGGAACCACGGGGGCAGACAGGTTACTTGAATCATGTTTCAATTGCTACAAAGTTGTGTCAGACTCGCACCTGCTCTATTTTTGAGTTTCTGTTACATTGAGGGGCAGCGGGGCAAGTCGCACCAAAATCAGCTCCATGTCTCCAATGCTGCTGGTCTGACTGAAACAAACTCTTGTTGAAATGTTTGTAGCTGTTATGTCTTGTTGGGGAGTGATGAATCTGTATTAAAGCGTAAAAGATCTAAAAACGACACAATTACATGCGTGATATAATTGCTGTGCTCAATATATAAAAGTTTATATATGAATATGAAAAAAAAATCTAGGTATAAGTAATATTTGCATCCCAAAAGGGTTCTATTTAGACCACCTTCTGATAGGAAAAAACTCTGCTTAAACCTTAAGGGTTTGTTTATTGAATAAATACTGTTATTATTCTGGATATTGCCAACCTTATAAAAGGGTCATACTTGGACCTCTTTCTGAGAGGGAAACACTTTGTAGGGTTCTACATGGGAACTTTAAGGGTTGGTTCATCAATTACATTTACGGCATTCAGCAGACGCCCTTATCCAGAGCGACTTACATTTTTATTTCATTTATACATCTGAGCAATTGAGGGTTAAGGGCCTTGCTCAAGGGCCCAACAGTGGCGGTTTGAACTCACAACCTTCCGATCAGTAGCCTAACGCCTTAACCACTGAGCTACCACTGTCATCAGCCATCAAATAATTACTATTCTTAACCTTCTAAAAGAGTTCCCTTTCTGATTGGGAAACACTCTGTTGTAGGATCCTACACAGAACCTTTAAGGGTTGGTTCATTGGATAATTATTTTTTACCTTCTAACATAAGTGATAGCACAAACTAACTAGTTTTATGGACATTCCATAACAGTAAATATAGCTGTATATGGATAAAAAAAAGTAAATTTTTACATGTGCTTCATTAATAAATTCGAAATTGTAATCTTAGAGAAACACTTTCAAAAGGGTTCTACTTTCAAATTTTCAAAAGGGTTCCACTTGGACTGCTTTCAGATAGGGAAACACTCTGCTGTATGGTTCTAGATCAAAGTTTTAAGGGTTTATTTATTGGATAAATACTGTTCTTAACCTCCCAAAAGGGTTCTACATGAACCCATGGGGAACACCGTTGTAAGTTCTACATAGATTTTGGATATTGAACAGTATGATCGGTGTAAATTGTTATTATTTTGTCTTCTGGGAAACATGTAAATATCTTATGTAGTTTCTGAAGGGCAGTATTAAATGAAAAAGTAAGATCTTTAAACAAAATAGCAATTTACACTGATCATCCTGTTCAAAAGTTTACACCCCCTGGCTCTTAATGTATCGTGTTGCCTTCTTGAGCATCATTGAATGTTTGCACTTTTTGTAATAGTTGTGTATGAGTCCCTAGTCAGTGTGAAAAGATGGATCTAAACATCATATGGCCACTGTTGGAAAGGGGTCAAATATGCAGATGATGCTGGAAAAGCAAAGAATATACAGGACCTGGAGGATTTTTCTGAAGAACAGTGGGAAGTTTAACTGCTCAGGACAAACAAGGGACTCATAACTATCACAAAACATAAAAACAGTCGTTGATCATCCAGGTAACAACACACAGTATTAAGATCAGTATCAAGCGTATGTAAACTTTTGAACTGGTTCATTTGTGTAAATTTAGTTATTATTGTGTCTTGTGGACTATATGTAAACATCTGTTATGTGAAACAGCTTTTTCAGGGCGGTACTAAATAAAAAACAAAATGCAATTTTTATGATCCCTCTCTTTTTTTTTTTTTTTCAATGAACATTTTGCAGATTCTGCAAGGCGTACGTAAACTTATGACCTCATCTGTACATAGAAACCTCTCCCTATCAGAAAGGGGTCCAAATTGAACCTTTTCAGGAATGGCGTGATGAAAGCTTGATGCATTGCTCTGGATCACATGCTTGTGATAGAACGTTGATAGTCATCATATACATACAAGGTGCTGCAAATAAGTTGTATATGCACATGATTATTTATGAGCCTGGCTTGGTTGTACACTGCTTTTTATTGCAATTCACACTATTACAGGTTTCTAAACATGTGAAGCTTCTGTAAACCACTTCACCACTGAATACAAATAGCGCTAAAAATGAGGCGAAACACGTACAGTAGCTCCGCCACATATTGGCATATGAATGTTTACATATGAGGACAAGTGCAATCTCTTTCTTATTCTTCCTCAGTACTCCCTCTCTCACACTTTCATTCACTTCCATCTGTCATTCCCTTTATCTCTCACTCACTCACTCACTCACTCCCTCCCTCACACAAATACAATATATGGTTGTATTGGAGTTTTTGGGCAACACAGAAATGCGGTTTGTGTGAGGAAGAATCCAATATCTCACAAGTGACACCATCAATGTCCTGACTAGTGGCTAATTTAATCCTCAGTATAGAAGATGGTCAGTGAAATGAGCAGGAGTGAGGTGGAACATCCAGGAACTCAATACACCCAGAGGACTCTCTAGCCTCTCTTTCTGAGAAAAAGGAATGGAAAAGAAAGCTAGATACTGGGAAGGATAATGAGTAGGACAATGGGAGAAGTAAGACTGAGAGAGAAACTCGAGTAACTTTGAAGGACAAAGCAGAGAGAAATGGGAGAGGTTCAATCTAACGCACTGTGTGTGTGTGTGTGTGTGTGTGTGCGCATCTGTCCATAGCTTAATATTAATCAAACCTAGTTAAATTTGGCACTAGCCAAGGAAGGAACTAATCAGGAATTTGTCGATATTTCCAAGGATTTTGGATTTAGTCTTGTTGACTTTGTATTCAAATGCAACTTTAACATCATCACGTGAATCCTTGTGCCATTGTTCATTTTGAACTTTTGACTATGTTGGTGTTTTTTCTCATTGGGCTGGAGTGCTCATGTGAGCTTTTTTTTTTTTTTTGCGTTTTCAAATGGACTGAGACATTTTTCTTTCTTTTTTTCAATATTTCTTTTTGTAATCAAGGTTTTAATGGTCGTTTCTATGAACTGTTTTGGTTGCATGAGCTTAACTATAGTGTGTCCCAAAAGTCTCCCTACATAGGGAATGTTTGCCAGCACCACATCGGTTGTGCCTTTGTCAGTGGATGTTCGTGGACGTCCACTTCTCGGTCGGTCCGCAACATTTCCAGTGTTTTTGAATTTGTTAATATGTTTGGCAACAGTGTCGTGTGTGATGTGCTTGCCATATTTCCTGTTAAAGTCCATCACAACCTTCTGACAGATTCCCGATCCAGCCATGAGAATGATTTCATAAAGGCTATCTGAATAAAATATATATAATATAAACTAAGTATGAAAAATTTTGGAAGACATTTTGCTAAAAGAAAGTATTAATTTCCCCTATGTATGCAGACTTTTGGAACACCCTGTATATATGGGGACTTAAAAGGGTGCAGAATATAATGTACTTTCTGTTGCTGTGGATGGATTTGTAACAAGAAACTGCTGCTGTAATCATAAAGACTGTCTTGTGCTCATTGCAGGACTCACACTTATTGCTGTTTGTCTTTACTCTTCTACATGAGGATTTCTGTAAATCTGCTTTTTGTTAAAAGTGCTATACACATTAAATGTAATGAATAGCGGTGTCCAAAAGTTTGAGACCACACTGAAAATCTGGGATTTCTTTTATTTAAAATAGGAAATAAACAGAAGCTTGAAATATTAAAAATGTTGAAATATTTAAAAAAAAGCTCTTTATCTTGAATATGTTTAATATTCAAGATTCTGCACTATTTCTAGGTCCCTATTTAAATGTATGCAAATGTGTAATATCGACCATGTTAACTACTTTGTACAAAAGGTCAGATCTTCCTCATGCTTTACCTCTTCTATGGAAATGTGTTCACATGGCACTCCGATGGATTTGATCTAAGATGGATCATACTGTAAGGTTTTGCACAAACTTAGAGTCCATGCCAGCTCAAGTGCACACCGCCATTAAAGCTAAAAAGGGATGAACCAAAATGAAATTCTGAAATTCATGTAAAGATTCTACTTTTCACTCACGTAGTTGTCAATAATATAATAAAATGAAATTCTAATGAAAATTGTTGTATTAAATTAGAAAAGAATGCAAAATAAAAGCATTTTCACTAGTGCTCTCAGTCCCCAATTTTGAATGAAATAGTTCAATGTTCAGCTTTTTTATTCTCATGAGTGTCACATATAAAGCTGCCTGACTGCACACAGCTCTTTCCAGGAGTAGATAAATATTTCCACCCCACTGTTTAGAAATGTGCAAACCTAATCCCAGGTGTAATGCACACTTCCCCAGGCTATAATTTCCTCTGACCTTCTGGCTTATTATGAGAACAGGGTGATGCTTTAAAGTCTCTCTCCCTCTCTTGCTATCTGTGTGTATCTCTCTGCACCATGACTTGCATGATGAAGAAAAAATCACACTCCTCAGTGTGAATCGGCTTCTCGTGTACTGAGGGTTTCATGTACGATGCTGGAGGAAAAGTGATGAGCGGCGTCTCAGCTTTTCACAAGGACGCAATGTCCAGTGCTGTGTTATAACACTCGACTAGGTGACACACTCTGCGTCTTTTAGTTTACAGCCAGAAATGTGTTCTAGTTCCTCTAATGCGTATTAGTTCATGAGTTTGTGTTAATGAATCATAGATAAGTGTAGAGACCTCCCTGCTCAAAAAAAAAACAAAAAAACCAATAGAAACCCTAATAGAATTTGTATTAATGGTTATAATGGGAATTGTATTGGTTTTAATGGAAACCGCAATGGTCCCGGTGGTCGGGTAATTACTGGTACCCCTGGAGCCTGTGGGGGGTTTACTGGTAATTTGTTGTTTTCCGTTGGTGGCATGTTATGTCTAGTGGATACCATTAAAGACCAATAATGGTAATGGTTTTAGTCGTTAGCTGATGTTTTGTAATAGTGTTTGTAGTGGAAACCGTTAGAATTTCTGTGATGGTTTCTATTGTTTTTGTTTTTTTCAGCAGGGCTCACTGAAATGCATAATCAGATCATCTTTGAATACATTTTACATAGCTGTTGGAACGGTAATTTAAATGTTATTCACGGCATCCTATTGAACTCTTTACAGTGAATAAACCAGAAAGGAGAATGGAGCAGAGGACACGTGGGAGCGATTAGGTGCAAAGAGAAGAATACCGTCTGGGGCTGCCTATAATTACACATGGACAGCATGACATAGCCAGGGATAATAATTCTGTGGAGATCTACCTCTGTGTTAGTCTGTCTGCTGTCATAGAGGTTCAGGAGTACAGCGTCCGGGTTAATTAACGGAACCACAGTTTCCATGTCCGCCAGCACAATCAAGCAAGAAGACTGTAATTAAAGTGACATATGTGTGATCACAATTATGTCCCCTGTCTTTCCCAAGGCAGATGGAAAATGAAGGTGTGACTTTACAGGATCATCTTAACAAATGGATAGTTTCATTTGTGCTGTGATGTGGTGTGGTGTGGTCAGATCTGGAGTAAAATAAGAACTTGATTAATAACTTCATTTGTAAAGGGAAAATTATTTATTGTTTTTGACTGTATAATTTAAACTGTGGTTTAAATTACACAGCCTTATTGCTCGTACAATGAAAAAAAAAATATTGTCAGTCTCAAAAAAAATGTCAAAAATTTGTTTAATGTTATTCTGCAAGGGCATCTTAAGGTTTGGTTACAAATGTAGTTTTCACTTAAGGAAAAACAATACAAATTTCACGTGATCATATATGATGATGCGTGACAAATGTGTAAAGGTGCATTTCACCACACTGTTATGCTCCAAAATTGCATATATGAATTGTGACACCAACTATGTGAACATGTGTGAAAAGCAAAGCCACGTGTCCAACTTATGTAAATAAATGAACATGTGACTAAAAAACAAAACAAAACATGTTTTTCAGCAAATAGAGCACATTGGCCTGGTAAGCTATATAGAACTCAGAGTCAAAAACCAAAACATCAGCCAGAAATAAAGACTCAGCATCATTGTCGCAGAAAGAAAGTAGAAGCAAAACTATGCAATGAATAGCTGGGTTATTTAAAGGGATTTGCATGATTGGTAACTGGTGTGCATGATTAATTAAGAGTCTCAGGCCTGTGAGCAGAGATTTGGGTCATGTGACAAATCAGAGGATTTAATCTGTAGTTCATTAGCTGGATGTGTTCCTGGGAATCCTGGCTATCACAATGATGTGACATACTGCTTCACCCGAGTCACACTGATTCATTAATTGACTCACCAGTATTATCTTATGATTTGCACAAGCCAGCTTGTCTGTAATAGTTCAAATGTTAAAAGTTTAGTTTATAGTAAGAGTTAGCTTTAATAATCATAAGGTTTTTTTTTACACAATTTCACTCACTTGTTAAAATTCTAGCATTTTCGCATAACCTTGTGTTGTTATTAAGCATTTCCAACCATGGTTATGCATGGCCATGAGAGTGTACTTGTGAAACTTGCTTGAATTCTGTGTGATTTTCAAGTGAAGCATCCTAAGAATGGCTTATACAATGTATTATACATATTATATTTTTGGCAGCAGGATGAATGCTTCAGATAGAATTTTATCGTATTCTATCCCAGAGGAAATGTAAGTAGTCAGCGCAGATGCTGATTTCTAGCCGGTTTCTTAAGCAGAACTTAACAGGCGCTGTCATGGAAACAGTTTGCTAATGGGAAAACATTTTCATGAGATCAGATTTTTTATTGTCATTAAGTAACTTTAATACATGCAGATCAAATGGGACTAATAGAGAGTTAGTGAACAAAGATGAATGCAAATTGGCATGGAATTAATAAATTATATATGCATTTATACGTTTCCAGAGAAACAGGAGGTTTTGGACATCAGCGATGCAAGCAAGGGGTTTATATGACTGTAGTGACCTTAGAGTTTCGTGACAGGTATCTGGAAGGTCTAATTAAAAATGTATGGACTAAAAAGTAGGTTTTGTTGATCATGAAAATGTAGGTGGTAGAAAGCTGCTAAATAAATTGAGCGCATTATTAAGTATGAACTTAACACAGTATTATAAATAAATTTAACACAATAAATGAATAAATAAGTATTAATATTAAGTTTTAACTCAGGCAAAGTTCAAACTCCTCAGGATGACAAAGTATACTATTAGTAACAACTTGCTTATGTAAGTTTTACTTTAAGCCAGATAAGAAGCAATGAAACAGACTGAAAGCTACATACTGTATATTCAGATTTATACAGATGGTTATATACAATGGATAATATTTTGGGAAAGGAAGGTTTGGTCCACTAAACAAAGAACATGTTAGTATATGTAAAGCCATTTGACAGCACAATACAACAGAGACAGAAAAAAAAAGAGAAGATTTGCCAGTGATGTGTTGACAGTATCCAACTGTATGTGACTAGTTGATTGATGCCCAGACCTTCACTTTGACCTGATCCCTCTGAAGAACTCCAGATCCTCTGAGTTCTCTGTCATCTGTTCCACTTCTTGCACTTGTACTCACAATCTCAGAAAGATTCTAACCCCATCAAAACCATCCAACCTTTTCAACTTCTTCTCAAAGAAATGTCATTTGTCATAGATAAACTACACTGGGACACACTGCTCTCCAAATGCTGAAGCACAATCTATATTATATGAATGACTTGTCCGTTTATTCAATGTTAAAACTATGACACAATTTATTATTATTGCATACACACTGTTTTCATGTATTTTTATATTTGGGCATGACTTTTTGCACATGGTAGCCCAGTAGTGGTTAAGGTTTTGTACTTGTATGGGTCCTTGACAGAGGTGGGATAAGTACCTACATTCTTTATTTAAGTAAAAGCAAAAGCAAAAAAAGCTAAGTAAAATTAGTCATCTGAAATGAAAGGTGAAAGTTTAAGTTCAGCTTCAAATTCGTCACACAGTTTAAAGTAGAAAAGTATAAACTCTTACATTCCCATGCTCTTACCTAACTATTACTTAAAGTATGAATGTAAAAGTATACAAAAAAGCCTTAAATCACACACTGATCTTAGTTACTGATGGTAAATTAGGGCCTTTTTTCACCAAGGAATCAAGGAATGTGGGAAAATATTTGATAAGTCTAACTACAAACAGCTTTATTCCTAATCTCTCAAATGTTAGCTAGCATGAGATCAACTCTGATGATACAAGCATTCAAGGTCCCCCAATCCACTGTCTGTACCGCTTATCCTACACAGGGTCACAGGGGAACCTAAAGAATTCAGAGCACATTACTATGGACTACTATTGACAATTTGGAAATGCCAATCAGCCTACAATACATGTCTTTGGACTGGAGAGGAAACCGGAGTACCCAGAGGAAACCCCTGAAGCACGGGGAGAACATGCAAACTCCACACACACAGGGTGGAGGAGGGATTCAAACCCCCAATCCCAGAGGTGTGAGGCAAATGTGCTAAGCACTAAGACACCATGCGCCCGATCCCTCACTTCACTGGGATTCAAATGGTTCTTTCTTATATTTATTTAACAAACAGTAAAGAATTAATGATTAGTGAAAATAAGAAACCCTTCACAGACTCCTGCTTTACTGACTATTAGATCATATTATATGTTTATCCCAGTTTACACATGTGCAATCCCAGTTTACCATAAAAGAGGCAGGAGCAAAAAAACTGGGACATTATGGTATTCTTCCTGGTAACTAAGATTTCTTATATAAGGGCTTTTATCCAGGCTTCTCCCTAGACCCCCTAAAGACCCTCCAGTTAGTCTGCATCACCCTAAGAGCCTATCACAGGATGGGGGCCTGTAGTGGCTACAGATCCACTGGTACCCAGTGACCCATATCAGGCTTGTATAAGTCCATGTAAAACTCACTAAGGCCTGTCACTCTACATGAAGTGCACTCTGAGTAGTCTCAATGGACCCATACTGGCTCCACATCCAGGCAAATTCAGACTGACTCTGGGATGCCTCATGAGCTGGACTTGAATACTAGATTAGCCCCAAGAAATAGCATGGGGAAAACTTACATTCTAGTGGGATTCAACTATGTTCTCGACAAGATAGGCCTTACCATTGTAACGTCTGATGGTATCAAACTGATTTCTGAATCAACCTGGGCTTAGCACAGAAGTTTATTTTGTTTCTTTTGAGCTGTAAATCCCTATCTGTTTAATGACCACTCTGGCCCCAGTTTGACCAGATACCTTTGGAATGCTAATGACCAACCTTCCCCCCTTGGTACACACACACACACACACACAAACACACATACATACACACACACACACACACACACACACACACACACACACACACACACACAAGCTACCTACACGCGCATGCACACACACACACGTACACATACACACACACACACACACACACACACACACACACACAAGCTTACCTTACACACACAATGGAGAAATCTCTCTCTTTTCAATGTAACATGTAATTATATGTAATTATTCGATGTCCAAATAGTGTGATGTTTTCGTGTTTGCATATATTGTGTGTTCATGTAACCTAACCTTAATGATTTTAGATAGTTTTAATTTAGGATATCATTTTAAATGTCTGTAACCAGGTTTTATTTGTAATATTCTTTACAAGTCCATCGAATTTGGTATGTAGTTAATCGTCTCGAGATACCCTGATTGATTATGCATATCATATTGCAATGGGATACATTATTTCATGCTTTCTCTTAATTTCATTTATAATATGGTATAAACCGGCTCCTCCCTGGACATGCAAATCCAACTTCCTGATTGGCCCATAGCCAAAGAGGCGTGTGCGTTGATGTTGTCTTTAAAACAACACCACGCTTTGAAACTTCTCTCTCTTTCTCTCTCAGTCGTCGTCGTCTCTTCTCTTCAGTAACTCTTCACTTCTACACTCCTTCCGGTTTCTCTCCCCCAGGGCCACGTGCCCCGGGAAGAGGAAGCCAGGATCTCTCTCTCCCGGACAAAGGATGCAACCGCCTCACGGCACATGCCTTTTTGCAAATGGCACGACGAACCAGCGAACTCTACATGACCTCGTGCGAATTTTCAAACCGAAGCCATGCAAATATAGTTAATGACCTATATCTGCGTTTAAGATTGTACCCCTTTTTACAGGAGATTTAAGTTCGTTGCTGGTTTTGAAAAAGGCTAATTAGTTGTGTTTTTGTCTGCTTCCCTTTTATTTCATTACTTTCTCTCTATGCCTTTTCTTTCCTTGTATATAGATGTACATATGTATGTTCTGCTTAGAGTTAGTTGTGTGTATCCATAGTTACACTTAGTTATTAAAATCTATTATCCCACGCTTGATTTGTCTCTGTTTTGTCACGTGATGAGTCAATTAAACGCTGCAATCTCGATTACCTGCTCGAATCTTTAATAACAAAGTTCGTTGGTTAATTCTTCCTGGCCAGAAGGATAAACTCCCTCTTTAGAGTTCATAATTCCAAACTAGACTACAGCTAATCCTAAAAGCTGATCTAGGCCACATACATAGTCGTAATTAATTATAATCCGTTGTAGTTAATTATCTATATGTATATGTGCACATACATGAATTCCCTTTCATGGCTGATGTATATTTATAACTGGTCACAACACGCATTGATTAGATATATAGATATATTTCACGCCATTCGAGCTAATTCCTTATATAAATTGGAGAATACATTTAAACGTGTTAAACATTTTTTTTAATTCATTACATAAATTGTAACTGGTGGAGAATATTTTTAAACGTTGCAGATTCATCCGAGTTACTACACTTTCTGGTAGATAATGCGGGCACGCTTTAAAACTCGTCTCCTTTAAAAAGGTGCTTCGAATCCAAGCGTGCACTTCTGTTTCGTTTCATGTTTAAAGTTGATCCATTACATTATTCTGGTGGAAAAGAATAATGCTAGTAATGATTGATTCGTTACACCATCAAATTATGCTAACACACTTAAACAGGCAGCGTGCACTACAAGATACATTCTCTTTGGCATCCTGTAGGAGGCATGAGTTAAAGTTTTCACATGATACTGTTACATTTATCAAAGTTTGGTCTGTTTTGAGTATTCAAGTTACCTGAGATTATTTAGTCAGCCTGACTAGAAAACATCATGGCTTTATAATTATATATTAATCATATTTATTTTCAATAAAACAATAATATAAACTAATAATATAAATTACAAACATTGTCTTTGCATACTGTAACGTCTGACGATATCAAACTGATTCTGAATCAGCCTGGACTTAGCAAAGAAGTTTCTTTTTCTTTGAGCTTTAAATCCATATCTGTTTAATGACCATTGTGGCTCCAGCCTGTCTAAGAGCAAACCCCCCCTTTGGACTTCAAAGGTCTCTGAGACTCTCCAGGCACCAATGGGGGGGGGCTTCCCTAGATACCCCTGGTTGGGATGCCCGGAATGCCAATACACACGTGCACACATGCACACACACACACACACACAAGCTTACCTACACGCGCACGCACGCACACACACAAGCTTACCTTACACACACAATGGAAAAATCTCTCTTGAATGTAACGTGTAATTATATGTAATTATTCGATGTCCAAATAGTTTGATGTATTCGTGTTTGCATGTATTGTGTGCCTATGTAACCAAGCTAGGATGATTGTGGATAGTTTAATTTAGAATATGATTCGAACTGGTCTGTAACCATGTTTTACTTTTAATTTTTTTAATCACATCGAATTTGGTATCTAGTTAATCGTCTCTTGATGCACCGATTGATTATGCATATCATATTACGATGGGATACATTATTTCATGCTTTTTCCTAATTTCATATATAATTCAGTTTAAACCGGCTCCTCCCAGGACATGCAAATTCAGGTCTGAGTCCAGACAAAGAGAGTTCATCCCGCCAATAAATCCGGCTTCCTGATTGGTTAATAGCCCAGAGAGGCGTGTGCATTGGCACTGTCTTTAAAAACACGCATTGCTCTGGCTCTCTTCTGTTTTTTCTTCGTTTCTGGCTCTTCTGTTTCCAGCTTCCCTCCCCCGGGGCCACGTGCTCTGGGGAAGGGACCGCGCTCTCTCCCCCGGACAAACATGCAAATGCCTCACGGTCCACGGCTTTTCAAACAGCACCAGGAACCTGCAGACTCCGGCTCGAGCTCGCTCGATTCTTGAACACCTCTTGCAACACCTAAACCATGCAAGTATAGTTTAATTGATCTATAGATGCGTTAAGTTGTACCCCTGTTTTCAGGAGACTAAGTTCGCTGCTGGTTTGAGAAAGGCTAACTGTTGTGTTTTTGTCTGCTATCCTTTTTATTTCATTACTTACTTTCTATACTTTCTCTTTTCTTGTATATATCTGTATATATGTATTGTTTGCTTAGAGTTAGTTGTGTGTATCCATAGTTACGCTTCACTTATTAAAACCTATTTTCACCACGCTTGATTTTCTCTGGTTTTACTCACGCAATTTAAGTCACTTTAATACTACGACCTCGCTATTTGCTCTATTTTAATAACAAAATGGAGGTTTATCCGTCCTGGCCAGAAGGATAACCACCTTCTTTAGAGTTTATAATTCTAAAACTAGACTACAGCTAATCCTACAAGCTGATCTAGACCACATGTATAGTCATAATTAATTATAATCCATTGTAATTAATTATCTATATGTATATGTGCACATACATTAATTCCCTTTCATGGCTGATGTATATTTATAACTGGTCATAACACGCTTTGATTAGACATATAGATATATTTCACGCCATTTGAGCTAATTCGTTACATAAATTGGTGGAGAATATATTTCAATGTTTTAAACACTTTTAATTTGTTACAATACTGATGAAGAAAAGAAGTTCACATGTTGTTCATAAACTTTGAAGTGTACATATCTCCTGAGTTATTTTTCATCTTTAGACTGCCAACAGCCTGTTAGATGACTAGCATGAACCAAGCTATTAACTGTCAGCAGTTTATGGTTGGTGATGTTTGGTGGATTATCTATAGACCTTCACAGACCTTCAATACACTATTTGTATAATCCAGTTTATACCTGATTATTTTTTAAATAAGTAAGTGGCTCTACGATTGGGGTCCACCCATTCTTTTTTTTTTTATTAATAAATTTTATTGTGTTATTGACGGACAATGTCACTTTGAAAGTATAACTCTCTTACACAAATTATAGAATTAATTAAACTTATATTTTCAAATAAATAGGAAAGTAGAATGGCATTATCATGGATATTAATTAACCATATTTTGTGTATTTGTTAATTGAATGATTAAAAACTCAACCCTGTTATTCATTTAAAGGCAAAATGCAGTCATTATCAGCAAATTTTAAAAAAAATAAAATAAATCTAATTTAATTCAAAATTATTGCATGGAATTTGCATCCTTGTGTGAGATTAAATTATTAAAATAAAGTTATAAAAAAATTTTTTTTAAATATTTAGTTGAAGTTCAATCAGCACTGAAATAATTGTGGCATTGTGGGAGATTTAGGACACAAAACATCTACATTTAAAAAAATAATAACAGTGCCTGAAAAGATTTTTAGAGGTGGAACAAAATGGTAAGGTTTTATGATGGGATTTTATTTTAGTTCACTGTGGCACTAATAAAAATGTTTAAAGATCCATCAATCAAAAGGTCCTTTGAGGGATTTAAACAAAAAAAGGTTCTTCTATAATGTAGCATCACTCTGAAAAGTCTTTTTCTTTATTTTATTTTTTATTTTACCAATTATTTGTTATTACAATCTTCGTATTCACAGTGCCTGGTCATGTCATTGCATATTTCAGTCACCTTCATATCCATTTTTCATTTTGTTTTTCATTTATATTACATCATAGAACCTGCTACAGCATGAAGAACAACTAAAATAGACTCAGATGAAATATGTCAACATGTTCATGCTATCATACTAAAAAAATTCCTCACATTACTATAATGAATTGAAAACATTTATATTCTTACAGTAACTATTGCTTTAAGCTTGTTTTTATGGTCCTCAGAAGCTATGCCTCTGAGGTGACTCCACTGAGGAAGCGTATTGATCATGTTCACCAGAGCTGAGGCCTCACTGACAGTCAGATAATGAATGCAGCTTCCCACTGGAAAACAAACACTTTTAATAAGCTATGTGCTGCCCTTCTGACATTTTTGTAGGGGCCTGTGTGTGTTCTCTTGCTGGATGTGAGCAGTGAGGAATGGTAACTGCTTGAGCTTTGTGTGCTCATAAACAGGATAGTGTTTGTGTAAAAAAAGAGAGAAAAGATCTGCTTGAATTTGCACACACATTGGTAAGCAGAAATATGTATTGTGAGGTTATCTGAGAATCAGAAACTTAATTGAGTGTTAATGTACAGTTGCAATCAAAATTATTCAATTATTCAAACCCCATTGCAAATCAGGTTTATTGTCAAAATTTACAGACTTTCAGCTGTTTGCAATGAACAAATCAAACAAAAGCAATTGACATAGTTTAACACAATGAATGCTTCAAGTGGTTTCCCCAAATTCAACTGAAAATGCAACTTATAACGACTTCTCCAGTCTCAAAATTATTCAACCCCTTCATGGCAAGCATCTTTAGTACTTATTAGAGCACCCTTTTGCTGTTATGACCTGCTGCAAACGAGATACATAGCCAGAAACCAGCTTCTGGAAGGGTTCCTGAGGTATCTTAGTCAATTCCTCATGAGCAATGGCCTCCAGTTCGGTAATATTCTTGGGTTTGCGTGCTGCAACCATCTTCTTCAAATCCCACCAGAGATTTTCTATTGGGTTCAAGTCAGGTGACTGTGATGGCCACTGTAGAATCCTCCAGAACTTCTTCTGCAACCAAGACGTGGTGGAATTTGAGGTATGCTTGGGATCATTGTCCTGTTGGAAGGTCCAATGATGCCCAAGCTTCAGTTTCCTCACAGACAGCATGACGTTTTCTCCTAGGATTTCCTGATACTTCAATGAATCCATCTTGCCTTCCACACGCTGCAGGTTTCCAGTGCCAGAGGATGCAAAGCAGCCCCAGAGCATCACCAAGCCACCACCATGCTTGACTGTGGGCAGAGTGTTCTTTTCAGCGTATGCTTCATTCTTCTTCCTCCAGACATACTGATGATACATCGTGCCAAAAAGTTCCAGTTTTGTTTCATCGCTCCACAGACCAGAATCCCAAAACTTCTGTGGCTTATTTATTTGAATTTGAGCCGACTTTTCTTGTGCTTTTGGGTCAGTAGTGGTGTACGTCTTGTGTTTTGTGTGGAGTTCTGGCATGTGTTTAGTATGCACCATACTGTGCTCACTGAAACCTCAGTGCCTGTTGCCACCAAGTCTTGCTGCAGGTCTTTTGCAGTCATTCAAGGGTTTTTCACAACCTGCCTTCTCAGAAATCTGGTTGCAGCTGTTGATAGCTAGGATTATATTCATGGGATTGAATAATTTTGAGACTGGAGAAGTCATTATAAGTTGCATTTTCAGTTGAATTTGGGGAAACCACTTGAAGCATTCGTTGTGTTGAGCTATTTCAATTGCTTTTGTTTGATTTGTTCATTGCAGACAGCTGCAAGTCTGACAATAAACCTGATTTGCAATGGGGGTTGAACAATTATGATTGCAACTGTATGGAGGCCCTGAAACTCAAGTTCTGAAAAAAGTCTGTATGTTGTTATTTCGATTTAATAGCTCAGAATTCTGTAATTTTAAACCTTGACCATACATCAAATGAATTCCACTAAAGCAACACCTTGCTTATATATTATCTGAAAAACAGCATTCAGAATAAGAATTATAAGCTAATATTCCACACATTAGTCTTACTGATAAATTGGCAAGTGTTAAATTAAAAACAATAAGATAACATCATGATATAACAAGATAGCACTTCGACATTTTTTGTGAGGTTTTTTTTGGGGTTTTGAGAAATATTGTTACAAACATATTGAATCCATTAATATATTTAACTCTTCATCAGACTCTTTTGACTTTTCTGTCAGTTTTGGGAACTGAGAAAGTTCCCTGGCATATGCAAAAAATGCTGTAAAGAAAATAATAATAATAATAATAAGAAGAAGAAGAAGAAGAAGAAGGGCACAGTGGCTTAGTGGTTACCATGTTTGCGTCACACCTCCACAGTTGGGGGTTTGATTCCTGCCTATACCGTGTTGTGTCTGCAGAGTTTGCATGTTCTCCCTGTGCTTTGGGGGTTTCCTCCACCAGTCCAAAGACATGCATTGTAGGCTGATTGACATTTCCAAATTGTCTGTAGTGTGTGTGTGTGCAATTGTGCCCCGCGATGGATTGTCACCCTGTCCAGGGTGTCCCCTGCCTTGTGCCCTGAGTCCCCTGGGATAGGCTCCCTCTGACCCTGTGTAGGATAAGCGGTATGGAAAATGGATGGATAATATTAATAAAATTCACAATTTTTCCATAAAAATTCTACAATAAAGAGCAGTAAACTGACAGTATTTGGTCTGCGCACCCTTTAATTATAACAGTCTTTGTGCAGTTTTATAAATAAATTGGCTGGTAAGTCTTACTGAGCATCTTGGAGAATCTGTTACAGTTGTTCTGGAGACTCTGACTATAACACCTGTTTTTGCAGGTAAAACCTGACAGCCTGTGTTATGTGTTGTTTTTTGGTTTTTGTTTTTGTTTTTTTCTTTTTTTGTTAGTAGTGTATTATGTAATGCTTGACTTTTTTCAGACATACAAACGTTTTCTGTAACATTGAATTTTTTGTGCTGAAAAAGTAATGTTTGGAAATCTCATATGTTTTTGTACTGACATAAAATAAAGTCAGAAAATAAACAAAATGTGTATTATGTTACGACTCTGTGCATTAAATCTGGAAAATGACTGATTTTATTTATGTTAGTAGCTAATCTTGTCTTGGTGTCTGTCTGCAAAGATTGTGTTGTGCAAGGAGCTAAACGCAATGGTAAATGCAGTCAGTCTGTCAGAGTGTGATTTTACAGAGAATGTCAGGAGTAGATTAAGTTGTTGGATAGCTCTGTGTGTGCTGTAATCAAATGGACATAACCCTAATTCACCAATTCAGCAGTTCAATGTTTCAATTTATCCAGCAGGACAAAAGTGAGTGAATGAATTAGTTATTATTTCCCCAGCCATGTTAGCGTGAACATAGATCAGTAGACTGAAGAGACGATGACGAGGCTCGCGTTGCCATGAGTGACTTTTAGCTCTGGTGATGAGATAGAGACTGATGTGGATGATGTTGATAATCATTTTAAACATTGCCAAATCTGGCAGCAATGTTGTTTTTTCATTAGTAAATTAAATGTTAATTAACAAATCACATTTGCTTTTACACAAGCAATGTGTTGGTGTCTTTCAGTGGAATTAGAATGAAATCTTTAAATGCAACTTTCTCACTTTTTACTTTTGGGAGTAGCGAGACTAAAATGCTAGCACTTTACTTCTGGTTGAGGTGCATGAAAAAGACATAAAACATACTTCAGTTCAGGAAAGTCTGTAGGTTTCAGAAACATGTATAGGAGACATGTTTGAACAAATGTGACCATGTGAAGAGTTTTCCAAAACTAGATCCAGCTTCAGCCTTTATCAGGCAAACCCTGTGCATGCAGCAGCTGGATCAGGCATGCTGGGACAGTTATCATCACAGGAAGCAAGAGAAAACTCATTAATGGTTAGGAATTTTGCATTCATTTTGGTGAACTGGCTAACAGCAGCACTAACGTGTTTGTGTTCTTGCTCATCCCGTTTTTTTTTTTTTGTTTTGTTTTTTTTTGTTCTTTGCTAAAAACAAGCTGTCAGACAATGAAACAAGCTGTCTGGCTTTTAGTGGCTCTTAAATGTTGCGCCGGCTCTTCAGCTAATTGGTGCCATGTTCATTGGCTGTACGGATAAAAGATGACTTAAGAACTGACAATTACAATCCATCAGAGCTAAAAGGAAATAATTAATCTCATAGGATGTATTGTTGCCTAAAATGAATGAACATTCAGATACTGTGGGCTTTTAAGATGCTTAAATTGACCTAGTTTTCCGACCTAATATATAAAATAGAATATAATATTTTATACCTCAGTGCTCTCTCGATTATGACTGGGCAGAATGTGCACATTAATTTTGTATAGCACATTAAATGTAACTATAAATGGATAAAATGTAAGATATGTCATTTTTTTAAATAAATGAAACATTATGTTACATTACAACATGTTACTGTTGGAAAACTGCTGTGTACGCTGTATAAGAGGGGGAAAACACTTCAGGATGTGCTGTTGCAATCAAATTATCAGCTTTGGAGTTATAATAGCTCTGCTTCACATCAGGATGCTTCACATTACCCCATCATTGATTATTTTCCTATAGCAACATGTTTCAAGTTTTTTATTTCTTAATTATACTACTGAGTCTAGAAAGGTGAGAGCTGGTTTCTGCTCAGCTTTGTACTTGGTTTTCTTGCAAATTAACTACCTGTTCTATTAAAGTAAAATGAAGACATATAAGGAAAGGCAGAAGGAGAGTAGGGCAGGAAAAGACCATGACTGCTTTGGGAGAGGAATTGAGCACTAATCAACACAATATCCTACAATATTTGAGTCGCCAGTGTTGGGCAATGCATTCGATTTTGTACAAATGTCACAAAATTAACTCACAGCACCGTGGTGTTGTAATTGGGCCGGTAATTTCCCTAGTAACGTTAACTATTCATTTGAACAGCTCATCTTTGTGATTTCTCCCTCTACCATGTCATCAGAGAAAATGGACACCCATAATAAAATAGAGCTTCTGTGCTTTCTGTGTGGGTAGCTCTCAAATAAAGAGTTGTATGGATAGTACGAGCTTTATTTTAAAAGTAGACCAGAGGTATTCAGCTACATTTTGTCATTTATTCAGATATGTTAAGTATTTAGCCAATTAACAGCTCATCATTAACACATACATTTAAAACCCTGCTTGAAAGATGCTAATATTTCAGAACTTTTGTCAATTCGGATATATGTTCAAAAGGATTATTCCTTCTCAGTGGTCAGAAACTTCACAGTTAACAGTTCATGAATGCATAATTAGTTACTTAAAGCTGGCAAAGTCTCCCAAACTTTGCATACAACCCCAGAATCTTCAGGTTTCATGTGAATCCTTGCAAACAACCATGAGTTATGGCTGTTTGATTCAATTAAGCTCCACCCCTCTATGATTGATTGGCATGTGGCAGCCATATTGTTTTCAAACCTCAACATGCTTTTGATCATGTTTGAGGTATAAAAACTACTGTGAATTTTAACCAATTTTGTGAAAAAATCTTAGGATTAGTTTGCAAAAGTATGTGTAGCATATTATGCAAATTGAGTGGGTGGGGCTAAATGAGCATGTTTTAAGGCTTGAGGAAACAAATCAGGTGAAAAAAATATCACTGTACTCTATATATATACATGACATTGTTTTTGTTGTTGTTGTTGTTGTCTTTTTTTCAAAAGCATATGTAAAATCCGAGTGGCCAATTTGAGGAAGACAGATTTATGACAATAACTCAATGTTGACACGGAAATGGCTGATGGTCAGTGATGACCATTTGTCATCTGTTTTTCAGATTTTTGCTAACACAGTCCAAATGCTGTCCAAATGCTAATATCTTAGCTGGTGAGCAACTCTTCAGTGATAACTTTACTTGCTTCCTCACACAGCTGTCACACTTTGATTATGTGATCATGCACTGTGAGAACTGAATCATGGGAACTGTCGTCAGACTGACGCAGGTCGGCTAAGAGCTACTGACTGTTAATAGAATTTTGGGGAAGAAAACCACAGGGAAAGTTCAAGTGTTCAAGTGCTGATATTGTTGTTAGTATTATTGGAATCTGTGGTGAAACGGTTCCTGTGAGTAATTTCTAAAATGCTGTTTTGTTAAATGTTCCTCTGCAGCACCTATCCACAGTGCCATTTCACTTGACCTTTACTATGGACTGACTCGTAGACCAAAATACACTTGGCAGGATACTCGCCAATATTGTGCAAATTGGACTTTTACTTTTATACAGTGTCTTGCATAAGTAATCACCCCCTTTGAACCTTTTCTACAATTTGTAGTGTACAAATGGATTTAATTAAGATTATATGTCAGGAATCATCACAAAATAGGCCATAATATTGAAGTGGGGGGAAATCAACATAGTGTGCAAAGCTATTTACAAATTAAAAACATAAAAGTTGGATTGCATAAGTATTTACTTTAGTATTTGGACACCACCTGTGTGCAAATAAAATGTCATGTGATATAAATATATTACACCTGTTCCTGGAAGACCCCATTGTTTAACAAATAGCTTTCTGACGACCAGTGAGCTATCAAAACAAAACCAGGACAAGGTAATAGAAAAGTGTCAATCAGTGTTTGGTTATAAAGAAATATGCCAAACTTTCAACATTCTACAGACCACCATTAAATTTATTATTTATTTAAAAAAATTAAAAATAAAAAAGGAAACAATATGGTGCAACTGCGACTCTGTCTCGTGCAGACTGTCCACCAATAGTTAGTGACCAAATAAGGAGGGCATTAGTCAGAAATGCAACCAAGGGTACCTCTCAATGTGATACTACCACCACCATGCTTCACTGAGGTGATGGTGTTCTCAGGGTGATTAGCAGTGTTGCTGGACACTGTGTGAATAAGGAATATAACCACCTAAGAGCTTTCAACAGAGTTTTTGAAAGGTTTTTTTTTTTTTTTCTCTCTCTTTTTATGTCTGCTTTGGCTTCATGTTTAGGTAAGGCAGCAGAAAACCATATGGATGTACCTTAAGCATTCCTATACAAATTGCAAATTGGCTGTGTAAATTCCATATGCGAAGGTCATTTTAATCCCGAGTGGCCCTACTCCCTCTTGTGATTGTTCTTAGTGTTCCACATTCTCAAGACAAGTTCAAGTCTGTGAAAGTTATCTAATGTGAGAATTTTATGGATATTTGGCTCTAAAATCAGGCCTTTGAAGTAGCATTAGTATTGAGCATCTCCCCTGCATTGATAGAAAAACAAGTCTCCTTTTCTTTTATATTTTTGTTTCTAAAACCCATGGGTAAATTTTTCATTACACCTAGATTATAACACGTTTCATCACATTCTTATCAGCTGGTGTTTTCTTTCCTATAATGTTTTAAATATCCAGTGGACTACAAGCAATGAATGAATTAATTATTTATTTTGTGCTTAAGAACAGTAGTTCTCTCTCTCTCTCTCTCTCTCTCTCTCTCTCTCTCTCTCTCTCTCTCTCTCTCTCTCTCCACATAGCAGATGTCTCCAGATGTGTCATCAGTGCCCTCTCTTGGAGTAACTGAATAAAGATTAGCCAGTAAGAAAATCGTGAGCCAGAGAGATGGTTAAGAGAAACAGATAGTTACCCATGCATCCTTAAGCTATAGTTATTCAAAAAGAAAGAGAAAAAAATGATATATGGATATAAAGAACATTCATTAGTTCTAATTTATTACTATTTATTAGCATTTATTGACGATTAAATTTAATATTAATTGTATACCACTTTCAGTAACAGGCACTGACTATTCTCAATCTAGCTCCCTATGAGTAAGCAGGTGACACTGGCAAAAGAAGAAAAAAAATAATTAAAAAAATAACTCTGAAAGAAGCTAGACTCAAAAAGGAATCCATCCTCTTCTGGGTGCCACCGGATAGCGGGATTTAGATAATTACAGTTTACACTCATACAGTGAAAAGGCAAAAAGTATGAAATGCATTGAAATTATACAGGAAGTTGGGTGTAAGCACAGAAAGAACAGGCCATATGTTATCACGTTGCAGAATATTCAGTCACACAGTTAATGAAAAGACACAATTATTAGCCTTATTCTTTTTCTTTACAGCCACATGCTGAGTGTGAGCAAAAGGGAAGTGAAGTCAATTTCTGTCTTCTGTATTTCGAGGTTTAATGTGAGTGAGTGAACCGGCTCATCGGACATGCCGTAAGAGTGAATTTGAATATCATGAGCCTTTCTACATAAAAGCTCAACTAGCTCTGTGAAAATTTCAGGAGATGATTGGGCATCTGTCACATGTTCATCATTTAGGATTTAAACTCCAGCTCAGTGTCATCGCACTGCATCTTTCTAATAGTGCTGTTTGGAATGGTTTACTTCCACCCATTACTCTTTTCTCCTAACATTTCACTGCTTGAACACACCGTTAAACCTCTGGCACAAGCCTCCGGTGGAGCACTAAATGGGTTTTTGCTCAGAGACCCTCTCTCTCTCTCTCACTCTCTTTATATCATTATCTCTTAATATAACCTTCTCTACCTATTTCTCACTCTCTTCCTCGCACCTTTCTTCAGCTCCAGGCTTGCTCTCTTCCTGAAAGGTTTCTGAGCGGAGTGGCTCAGAGCAGATGTCAGTTTGTCATAACAGTGTCTCTTAGAGCCTGGTGCTGTACTGTGAGAAAATGGTCTAAAAACATCCACCGATCATCCATGCGACATAGAACACTCAACTCCTCTGCTCTGTCATTAAAGCTCTGTGGCTGAAATTGGAATCTATAATTATTTGAATTAAAAGGACATTTTTTTTAGTATGTTTATTCACCTTCAACTATTTGAGGGGCCATGAATCAATTCAGCTGAGAGCCTGAAGCAGTGATAAGTGTATGCAGTGACAGTTTGTCATGACATTGAATACAAGAGCTAAAAACGTCTAAAAAATCTATCAGCTACTCGTACTACTATTATAAACTTGTTCTACTGCTTCTAGTTCCTTCTCCAAAGGCATTTTGAAAAAGCAATGATTGGGAAAGTAATACACCTCGTTCCTTTTTATTACACCCGCTGTTGTCTTCATATGTGTGGTATGGATGGGTTGACAAAGCAAGCTTAAATAAATTAGCGCATTTCACAAAGATATCTTAGCAAGTGAATTTTAAGCTTGACATATTGTTCTATTGGCAAATAATTGTGATAAATTTGAAGTATTTATTTAGAAAGCAACAAAATGATCTGCCAACAGAACAAGAAATTTTAAAGCTTGAAATTAGTAAAAATGCCTAGAAATTAGATTTAATAGTCATATATTGGGTTTTAATGCAATCTCATAATAGGAAATACTAGTTGAGTATATTCAATATACTTTCACTTGCTAAGATGTCTTTTTTTTTTGCATTACTTGTTGATATCTTTATACCAGTTCTGATGCCCAAATAAGTAACCAATTTAGTATTACTCCATCAGGGGCATCATGGAAAGTTTTATTTTAGTTGTATCTTTTTAGGTTGGTTGCTGTCATGTGTTGTTAGCAATGAACTCCTCCTGATGAGTTTTATATTTAAGATGTTATAGCATTTAAACAGTGTCTTTAATAGAGGCTGTGATTGATCTGAGAGCACAAAGTTCTCTATCAGTGAGCGTAGTCAATTAAAAATAAGTGCAAGGTGCCATGCAAAGTGTAGAGAGCCTGCATGCTCACTTCACTTCAAAACCAATGTGTGTGTGTGCAATTCATGGTTTCTTATGCTCATTTTAATGAGCAAGCTTAAAAATACTGCTCTTTGCCCTCTGGTCAGCTGTTCTTATGCTTTCTGTTGAAGACACTGTTTAAACACTGTAAAATGTTTTACACGTATTGTTACTCGTATTGTAGGAAGATCTAGTAGCTCCTTTGCTTTGTCTGCTTAGCCTTGATTACCATAATTAATCATGAAATACATCCAGATCACTGTCACTTGATGTCGTCGGTTCAATATCACAAGAACGTACAGTAGGCATGATACCACATAGTGTCAAGTGGTATCGGATGCTGGTATCGGTATTAATGCATAATAATCTGTGTGAATCTACACTCTGGGCTAGAAAGAAATCAGTCCCAGCCTCTACTTCACATCACTTCATACCATGTTTATTGTTACTTATAAAAGTTGGTGCTGATGTTGTTCTTGGTTTCACAAAAGTAAAATATAATCCACTTCAATCCATATAATCCAACAGAAATTAAGATCATATGGATCCCAAAACCCTGTTTTTATGTATTTTTTTTCCTTGAAAGAGAGGGAAGGCTCGGCCCTACCAGCCCATTTATACCAGCTAGCTCTGAATGTATGGGCGTGTGCGAAATAGAGAAGCAGACAGATGTACAGGTGAAAAAAAGCCATATTGTGTGCTATATAATAAGTCTAGAGGACTAGCCAGAAAGAAATAAAACAGAAATGAAAAAATCAGAATTCAGTCAGGATGAGATCTTATTTGCAGCAGACTTCTCAGTCAAAAGGAGTTTATTACTTGTATGATCCTCTCTGCCTTATAGCCTGTCTTCAGAAAGGGCCTTATCTCTTTAATTTTCTTCTCACTGGGTCACAACGAGCGTTCCTGCTGTTTGCCAAATAACATGAGAGAAAAGTGTCAGCTGAAAAGAGCCCTCTTTGTCCATTTGTTATAAAAGGCAGAATAGTGATTGGGTTTTAGAAAGGACAGGAGGGTGCACGTGGTACGTTTAGAGCTCAAGTACTTCACACGCCTGGAATAGTTTCTGTTTAATGGAAAATAAAGCACTATGGATTGCATTTGAGTGAAGTGTCAGGGTGAAGGAGGCTACAGCATTGAATACATAATCGCAGAAGCTCTATCAAAAGCAGCTGGCTGTCACCAATTTCCAGCAAGTAAGGCATAAGACTTCCATCTGCTACACTTACTGCTCGGTTTTTAGTTTCTGCTTTTAGAGTGTGTTAAGACACTGGCAAATCTGATCAAAGCTTTTCTTTTCCTTGAAGTCTTTAGGCCTACAGCTTACAGGGGAAAAAAAAAAAAAAAAACTTAAAAATCCACATTGAGTTTTTAATGGATGTAGCTATTTCAGTACATGATCACATGATCAGTTTTGGGTTGCATGCATGATGTGTTCTGCATATTTGGACCAACAAACAAAAAAAGAACATAAATGCTGGATGTGATACAGAAAATGTTTAAAACAAATTATAATTATTTGGATATTATTTAACTAATAATTAATTCAGCAACTAGTCCATGTTCTAGTTTTAGACCACTGTGGTGGCCTGCAGATCCCCCAAGAGGAGCTGGAGTCTGTGTCTTAGGATTAAGGAGTCTGGACTGACCTTCTTAGCCTGTTGTCACCACAGAAACAAAAAAATTTAAAAAGAAAGGAGGAGAAAAGCAGAAGGAAAATGAACGAATGATGAGTGCACTTGTATATGTATAAGAAAGAGAGAGAGAGAGAGAGAGAGAGAGAGAGAGAGAGGAAAACAGAACCACCCATAAACATATAACATATTGTTTAGAATTAGTGTTAGAATTGGAATTAGAATTAAAATGGGAAATAGGATTGGAATTGGAATTAGAATTGGAATTAAATTGAAACCTGGAATTAGAATTGGGATTAAAATAGGGAAATAGAATTGGGATTGGAAATAGAACTGGAATTGGAATTCAAATGGGAAAAAGGGTTGGAATTGGAATTAGAATTAAAAGGGGAACTAGAATTGGAATTGGGATTAGACTTGGAATTAAAACGGGAAATGGAATTGGGATTGAAAATATAACTGGAATTAGAATTAAAATGGGAAATAGGATCGGAATTGGAACTAGAATTGTAATTAAAATGGGAACTAGAATTGGAATTGTAATTAAAATGGGAACAAGACAGAATTGGAATTACACTATGTTCACAGTCTGGAGATGTTTGTTGGACTATGTGTAAAGTTTTCATCTAAACTTCACTGAAACTTCAGATAAACTCTGTGCCACCGCAGGTTAAAAACACTTTGCTTTTAAAACCCAAGGATAACACTTTTATACAGTAATAATACATGAAAAGGCAATGCCACTTGCTAATCTGGGTATGGGCTCACTTTTATTAACAGAGTGGCGTTACCTCTCATGCTTACAGCGAGGGCCACAACTTCACATTCTCTTGCCTTTTCTGAATTAATGAAAGCGTCTCGATCAATGTCAGCGTCTTTTCTCATTACCTAGACGTCAAAGAAAACATTTAGCATGCCGTGAATACGTTATTATTTTCTTCGTCGTTTTGTTCCATCCTTCGACCAGTATGTGTAGGCGACGTGCAACTGCCAGGCGCAATAATTTGAGGGGGGAAAAAAAACAAAAAACAAAAATTCAGCAAGAAAGGAACCTTTTCAATCAGAGACGTGAAGGCTGCTCCTGATTGTGCAGACAACGCAGAGGAAGCGGATCCAGTTTGAGACGAGCGCATTGCAAAACAAAGCACGCCTCGATTCCCAGCAAATAAGTGCCGCTAATACTGAGCGAGATCAGCAAACCCTGTCACATCCGACATAGCAGCAGCCTCCCTGAAAGTTTTCTTTTGCATTCCTCCTCGCCCTCGCTTCCTTTGTGCGAGCATGTACAGAGAAACAGAGGAACTGGGAATGAATGGAGAATTTTGTACTCACGCAGCACTTTCTTCATCTTCCACCCGAGGCGGGCGCTAGTTTGACTGGAGGAAGTACTAAACCTTTTAGCATGCTTATAAAAGCAACAATGCCTGAGTGTTTTCTGTGTTTTACAGTTTTATGCAAATTTGGGCCAATGATAAAATTTTTTATGATATTCATTCTTTTTAAAATCACACTGAACGCTTTGCTGTGATGAGCCCTTTATGATAGTAGCAAAGAAAATTGAGGCTGCTCTCAATACGCCAGTTGATAAATAAGTCTTAAATCTTTTGAAGTATAGCAGATGTCAGATAAGACTTAAAACGTATTTCCAGCTTTATTTAGTGGTTACATAATTTCTGCATGTAAAATATTTCAGCTTTAAACTTTTTCCTACACATTTTCTCTAACACTTTATCATAATAAGCAACAAATCAATAATTAACTAACGCTTTCATAATGATGAATTAATACATGCATTAATCAGGAAATAATGAAGTGTTTACATTAACAGCCTCTGAGTCATACATGAATAGCCATTAATAATGATAATAGTTAAGCATTAACATGTTGTTAACTCATTCTGTTAATTAATATCATGACTTATGCATTCTTATTTTAAAGTACATTATTAAATATTTACATTTACATTATGAAAAGTCTTTTGAATATTTGTTTTCCAGCACTGCTAAATTCCAAACTAAAACCTTTATTAAACATAAAAATGAGATACATATTGTTAAAAATGCCATCTATGAAGTGTGTTTTCATACTTGGTTCTGCACTCAGGGCTGACTCTAGGTTTATTTGGGGATGGGGCTCATTATGGCCAGTTTGCGGTCACATTCCTTCCCAATCCTGGATTGATTGCACAATTCCATACATGACTTTTGCACATGTAGGTTTGCAAAACAGTGGCACTAGATTCATTCAGTTTGCTGTTCAGATGTGGACCCAGCGATGGACTTTCAGGAGATCCATCCGAGCATTTAAAAAGTACTGTAACAGAACCACTAACTTTTTTTTGAAACATGAACCATTTCCAGTTCTACAGCAGATCTGATGCCGCCAATCATATACAGTTATGTAAATGAATTAACTGAAGTTCAGAGAAAGATAAGAGTTTTCAGAGAGATTTACCCTCTCTGGTCTAATTAGTGAAGTGACAACATGGTTGATGACATACCCCTGATCTATATGCTGAGTGTCACTAAGGGGTGCTTAGATGGCTCTGTTTTCTTTGGCTAATGATAAAAAGAAAACACTCTAGACTTTCCCCCAGCTCCAGTCACTGCTAATTGGGATCCTGCAACTCAGTCGATCCTACTAGTCCATGTATCTATAGAGCCATCTACTGGCACCATAGAGAACTGCACCCCAAGCTGCCAAACACGTCAACTCCAGAAAATTAACCAATGACATATGCTAGAATGTTCTCTCCATATCTATGTGGGTTTCCTCAGAATTCTCAGAATCCTCAGAGTTCCCTCCCAAAATCATGCCAGTTAACTAATCAAAACCATGCCAGTAGATGGAGTGGCTACTATAAATTGCCCCAAATGTGGGTGATTGTGTGTCGATGGTACCTTGCAATGTTCTGAATTCCTATCCAGGGTGCATTCCCACCTCACGCGCAATGTTCCCAGGAAGTGCTCCGGATTCACTGCAACCATGACCAGGATAAAGCACTTACTGAAGATGAATGAATGAATTAATGAATGAATGAACTGGTTAGAAGGTCTTGACAGTTATCGTTAAAGTTATCTAAGATGTCATTTTGAGTGTTGGGAAAACTTAAATCTGCTTTTCATCACCCTTAATTCACAGCCAAAGTGGTTCTAGCAAAACTTGGACCTCCAACCTCAAGTCTTTCACAAAGTACAGAAAACAAAAGAGGGAGAAAGTGGAAAACTCATAAATACAGTTGCACAACGTGACCTGTTCCTGTGAGATTTTCATGGCCTGCACTAAAAATAGACAATGATATTTGTGCCTTTAGAAACACACTGTCATAGTACTTTTAATTGGGAGGTTTACAATAATAAAATGTTCTTATTTCTTCATCATTATTCTTTCAGAATGGCACATGATATACATTACAATAAACTTTAGGGAAATATATAGGGGCCATTAGACCTGGCTCTGTTCTGATAAACGACACCAAAGCAGCTGAAACTGTGTTTGCAGACAGAATGCCAAGTCCCAAATGGTGTAATCGAATTTAACTGTATACTCATGGGTTTAAATGAATGCTTGGAGGAAAAGTGAGAATAAATATATCAGACAAGCACAGTTCTTTAGCTAAAGCAAAAAGGGTGTCTGTGTAATGAAGCGACTCAGGTGAGCATTTGTTTGCTGTAATTACAGACATGCTTGGTGTGCAGCATTATCTGCAATGCACTAATGGTCGGTCTGTTGAGTGCATTCATATCCTCATTTATCTTTTCTTTTTTTAATAAGACATTGTTTATGCTTTACAGAGAGTTTCATAAGCTTGAAATGAATCAAATGAAAGGTGACAATGAAGCATTTTTAATTTAAAGCTTGGGATCTTTTGATAATCCACATTTATGTGAGAAGCACAGACTTGTAGGCGGTATGTTTAGCAGGTTAATGATGCTCATGTTCTTAGACTTCCTGCGTAAAAGAAAGCAGGGCTCATTCTGTTTTACATGCGTGCTCAAACACTATTGAACAACAACAATGCTGACGTGATTTAATTCCATAGTTACTGACAGGTTAATTGCTAACTTTGCTGATGTGACTAGTTGTTTACTCAGTTATATGGATAATACACATTTTGTAGTGAAATCCTAAAATACACACATGTACCCTCATCGACTACAGTCATATCAAGAGTTTAATTTAATATTCACCTCAAACATCAAAAGTCAGATCTCTGTGACTGTGGCATTTTTGTTGGGGCGTGGGATTTTTATGTACAATGTCAGGGATTTCCCCCAAGCTCTGCATGTCTCTGTTTATCTTATCACATGTGATTTTGTTTTGGTAAATGTCCTATCTCCACCCATGTCTTGTCATTGGTTGTTTCCCTCACGTGTCGTAATCATTCACACCGTTTCCTGTTTCCCCCTTAATTAATCTGTGTATTTATACCCCTCTGTGTGTCCTCCTGCTTCGCACAGTATTGATTCAGTGTTTCACCGCCTGAACTTTACACAGCCTTTGTTTCCGTGTTTGTTTCCTCGTTTCTTGATCTTGTTTTCAGGCTGAGCCTGCCAGTGGGTGAAGCTTCTAGTTGCCATGGGAAGCATGGGCCTAGGAAGCGTGGCCGAGTTCGTCTGCCTCATGAGGGTGATCTACAGTAAAGCGGACTTTGAATTCAATTTAGAAATTTTTTTGGGGAGGGCCAGTCTGACAGTCGAGGGTACTCGGCCATTCACCATCTTCTATGAGGAGAGGAAGCCTGAAGTCAAAGAGGAAGTGGAGTCACCTGCAGAGCTCCAGCCAGAGGCCAACATGGTGGCCTCACCTCCAGAGCTCCAGCCCGAGACCAACGAGGTGGTCTCCCATGCAGAGCTCCAGCCAGAGTCCAACATGGTGGCCTCACCTCCAGAGCTCCAGCCTGAGAACAATGAGGTGGTCTCGCCTGTGGAGCTTCAGACAGAGGCCAACGTGGCGGCCTCACCTCCAGAGCTCCAGCCAGAAGCTGACAGGGCGGCCTCCCCAACCTGCTGGAAAAGGAAATCAGCATCTCCATAAAGCTTGTCAGCAGATGGAAGCATGAAGTGCTCTAAAATCTCCTGGTAGATGCTGCATTGACTCTCGACTTAAGAAAACACAGTGGACCAACACCAGCAGATGACATTTTTCCAGTATCTCATTTCCATGAGCTGTAAGCCATAATCATCAAGATTAAAACAAAAAAGGCTTGAAATATTTCACTTTATGTGTAATGAATCTAGAATATATGAAAGTTCCACTTTTTGAATTAAATTACCGAAAAAAATTAACATTTCCATGATATTCTATTTTTTTGAAATGCACCAGTATACTCAAAGCAGATCGCAGATCACATGGTATCTCCTACCACTGGTATGCTGATGACTCAAAACTTGACTTCTCCATTCACCTTCAAAGTCACTCTGAAGACATTGGGTTTCCTTTCTGGTTCTCTCAGTTACCCTCAATAGCCTCACAGTCCATCTGGCACACCCAGCTAAGAATTTTAGTGTGGGTTTAATTCTATGAAAGCTCTCTTAGATTTCTTCTTCACAACATCTGAATATAATGACCTTTACTGACTAGAGAAACTGAAAATTAACAGACTCTCTATTAATTTTGCTTAAGAAGCTCTATTAATTTTGAACAGACTCTTTTTCCATTTGTATTCATTTTTATATTAATTCATTTTGAATAGACTCCTTTCAAATTTTGAGTTGACCCCTGCAACTCTCAACTTGCTGATTTTCCTTCATATGCTGTATTTCTTTTTAAAGACCCTTTTAAAATTCTTGTGCCTGTATTGATGTCATGCCACTGCAGCAAGAATCAAATTCAAAACTCTGTTCTGATGTTTTGGTTCAGCAGCATATAGTATTATCTACATATGCGGGTTTAGAATTATGCAGCATTGGCAACTCAGGTCATCAACCTTAAGGCTTCTGTCATGATTAAAGCAATCTCATAACATGACATCTCAGGGAATCTGGTGGAATGAGTTTCTCCTTCTAGTCTGACCCACCAAGTCTCCATCTCTGACCCACCAAGTCTCCATCTCCATTCCTTCTGAAAGATCTAAAGATTTACCTTATCACACAATAACTAAGATAATGCTTTGTTATTTGCTCTGCTCTGACTTTTGTATTAACTGTCTTTACATTACTTCTTAGTTAGATATCTAAATTTCTTTGTGATTACTTTCTGTGCACTTCAGTTTAAAAATGTTTTTTTCTTGTTAACAACTAGACCAGTCTAGCATCTGTACAAACAAGCATTAATCTCTAGACTAATCCCTTAGTACTTGCTGTGCTTTTGGCATGCTGTTGGCATGTTCTGTAAGTCACTCTGGATAAGAGCATCCTCCAAGCAGTGTTGCTACCTCTATCCATGGAAAATAACTAATAAAAAGTTCAAAAAGTCAAAAAGTTCCTGGAAGTCACCAGATGATGCTTTTGACTACCTGCCATATTCATTTAATCATCATGCTATCAATATCAAAATGCATATCAAAATGTTTTACATGGAGAATGCAGATTTTTTTGAAGACATCTTTATAATAACTCTCTTTTATAAAATTGTCTAGAAGCAGGTTTGAAGGCCAAATAAGTGGGCTAAAGAATAATGATCAGTGAATGGATGTTGGGATGAATAGTGATTAGTGATTGTTTATTGGGAATAATGGTGATTAGTGATTGAATGTTGGGATGAATGGCTATTATGGATTGGTCATTGGGAATAATGGTGATCAGTAATTGGTTGATTGGAAATAATGGTGATCAGTGAATGGTTGTTGGGAACATAGGCTCGTGCAAGCATAATTCATTCAGGCTTTATACACTGGTGGTGAGTCGACTAAACAGGCTTTCTCAATTTGTTTAACCAGCAGCTGTGATGGGTGAGATGGAGAGCTGTATGAGTGAAGGTGAGTTGCTAACATCAGATTTAAAAAGTTTTTTTTTTTAATAAAATTGCTAAAGAGGTCTAAAAAGTGACCAATTTCTAGCAACAAAGTCAACAGGTTGACAACAATGATGCAGAATAACGAAATATATCTCCAAAATATATGAGCAAAAAAAAATCACCACATCACTGCAATAATGTCTCATACAATCAAGAGCATATGGCAAGAAGCTTTTGAACAATAGTAATAACAACAACAGCAACTGCTCTTCTTCCAATCAAGCATTAACAATATAGGATATTTGTTTTTTGTACAGACCAGTGGCCACTGTGTTGAAGCTATTACTTTCCTGCAGCTGCACAGTGTAAGAGTTATTAATGACATTAGCGCAGCTGGAAATAGCAAAGCACTGGCACTGCTCTTCTCAATAGCTGGCGGGTGACAGACTTACTTTGTGGGCTGTAAGAAGGCTAATTAGTGTTTTTCTATCCCAGAGCCAGCACTCATGAGGCGTAGCCAGACGTGACTGAAAGAGAAAGGCCAAATGGCAGCACTGGCGAAGGGTTGCGATGACAAATGGGTCCATCATGAGCCTTCAGAACAGTCTGAGCTATCTTTTTTTTCTGGAATAAGTTTCTTCTGAAGAGGCCATTGATCTTTCAAACATGACTTTATATACTCATTATATCGTGATGAACATGTTTGAAAGTTCTGTGACATCTGTCCAGCAGATGGCACCAAGGGACCAGTAGTTTGCAATGTTTAGACATGTCCAGCTCTTCTTGTCTGTGGCACACACTTCCTCTTGCTCTTACACACATCTCCAGGTGGCTGCAGATGGAAAGGTTTTTGCTCATGTGTATATCGAGATTTAAATATTTGGGTGTGTCTGTGAAGACAGAATGATTAAAGCATAGTCTAAACTAACATTCATTCATTCATGTTCAGTGAGTGCTTTATCCTGGTCAGGGTCATGGTGGATCCAGAGTCTATCCTGGAAACACTGGTCTTAAAGTGGAAATACACCCTGAATCGGATGCCAGTCCATCACACGAAATCATGCATGTACTCACTCGCACCTCAAGTCAATTTAGTGTATCCAGTGACGTGTTTTTTCAAGGTGAGCAGAAACTGGTAAACCTGAAAGAAACCAACAGAGACATGGGCAGAACATGCAAAACTCTGATGAGGGAGTAACCCAAGCTCAGGATTGAACCAAGGATCCTAAAGCTGTGAAGCAGCAATGCAACATTTTGCACCACCATGCCATCCCTAGGCTAAACTTCCAATGAGAAAAATTGCTATTAACAGTATAAATGATATAGTATATTGACTTATTATCCATACAGGAAATAAGAAAGTAATCTTTCTACTTTAACATATTTTGGCTTGTACTGTTACACGCAAAACCAGCTCATCGTGATCAGCAGGCATATTGGGTGCCGTACAGTATGTATTGTATGTGTGTGTGTGTGTGTGTGTGTGAGACGGTTAGAGAATTTAATGTTTAATTAGAGCTTAAGGTGCCTCAATGGCCCTGCAAACAGTCTACCTTGCAGTTGCTGTTAGTCCATGAGATAGAGGCTTGAAACCATAGAGCTCAGCAGCAGCTTTTATAATTCTCAATCATAAATGTGCAACATGTGCTTACACAGCCCTGAGAATGTGTTGTTAATTCGAGCCGACTTCAACATTGTCCTCGATTGTGGACATGGAGTATTGCCCAGCTGCGTCTCTGTGCAAGTGGTTGCTCCTGTTTCATTGTGGCCCTCAGCTTCTGAGCTCAGGTCAGATGGGAGGGGGAAACGCATGTGACGCCAGCCAGTCGCATTCTGGAGATTTCAACTCTGCACATAAAAATGCTTGGTCCAGGCTTGCCAAAGTCAGAAGGAACGTAACTACAAAACCCAGTGGCTGTCAGAACCAGAGTCCCCCATTTCATGAGAAAATCTTTAACTGTGTATGCAGACATACAGTCCTCGATCCTTTTAGTTTTACCATTTGGAGTCAAGCTCGCTAACTGTCAGTGTTTGGGGCCATTTCTTCGATGCTCGATGACCCCAAACACACCTCCAAGTGCTGTAAGAGCTATTTGTAGAATATAGAGGTAAATGCTTTGTTTAATGGAATGCCCTACTGAGGCATCCAACTTAATTCCAATTGAGGCGCTCTGGGAAGGTGTGATCAGGTGGTGTCCAACCAACTGTCTGTCCTGCAACAGACATTTTGAACTCAGTTAGTCATCAATTGCACTGTCACAAATGATTCACTTCTTATTTCCCATTTCAGGCTTCAAAGGGATGCTAACAAGTGCCCTCAGTGCATGCTTGCTGTGCCCTTTGGTGAAGCCAGCACTGATGCAGACCAGGCAGCTGTCTCTTACCCAAAGCCCTTTGCGATTGTTAGCGAGCATCAGTGACAGCAAATGGGTTTGTTAAGAACAGAGCCTTACTGTGTCTTTTGTTATTAATATAACATGAGCTGCATTAGGGTTACTTGCATGAAATAAACAAATCAGTATAACTGACTAAACTGAGTATGATCAATTACCTAATTTAGGTAAATGTCTAGCTAATGCCTATAGCCTACACATGTTTTTACTGTATATGGAGCTTCTGATTTTGCCAGAGTACATCTTTAGAATTTGTCAGTGTACATTTTTTTGTTTAGGTGAAGGGATTCATGTTTCCAAAATGCTTTATAAGTTTTCACTGGTCATTGAATAATCTCTCTACTAGTGTCGCTGAATGGTGAGCAATTGAGAAAGCACTATGTTGAACACTACAGGCAACACCAAGAATGTGATGAAGTCTTGGGAATTTACCAAAATTCTCACTTTTATACCCTCAAGCCTTCAATCTTTCACACGAATTAAATATCACAACATGTGGACTTGGAGGATGACTGCAGGATATAGTGTACCATTTGGGACAAGCTGACAATATTGCAAACCAACAAAATGTTTAGGTCTTCAAAGGTTTGGAGCAAATGAATGAATGAATTATAATTTACATTTATTTCATTTAGTCATGTGCCATGCATTCTTCTCCAAAGTGGTTAAAAGAAGGCTTAATAGAGTTTCACATTAACCTGCTTGTATGAAGGTTAATGGTTAATATGAAGGTTAGAGTTTTTTTCTCTATATTTTTTATCATTAAATTGTTTCTGTGGGTCCAAACATGCTTCCTATTGAACATCACGAAGTATGTCTTTAAAATAATGAGATGAGGTCTGGATTGCATGTTAGATTTGTCTTGTTCTTTTATTCCTTATATGATGCCTGGATTATTAGCATTTCGTTTTTCCCTGGCCATTTCTGCATTTTTTGGAATTTTAAGACAGGTGCTTGGTTGTTCGCTATGCTGAATCATCTCTCTGTCTGTTTGGTTTTGAGAGAGAGTCCCGTGGCATTCACTCTGGCACATGTTCCCCAGACCTCACAAGTAGACTCATCAATCCCATCCAAAACTTACCCTCCGCAAAATCATAATATTTTTGCCCACAGTGGTGAGGACGTGATGGCAGCCCATCACCCTTGCCCGAACTGCTCCAAAGACAGCCTCTCCACCTGTCAGGGGTCAAAGGTTAATGCCGAAAGATTAGAGGTTGTTTCCATAACGACCTGGGTGGAACTTTTGCTTTCGTGGTTTGACATGGTTGTTACATGTGTTGAAAGTCTCAGTCAACAGCCAGGACTTATGACATATCTATAAGAGTGGGAAAGGTCAGAAAAGTGATGGAAGGTTGGGGATAGATTTTTTGGGTCACATCATTTGGACATGATATGTTGCCATTTAAAACCTCAATGATAACCAAGTGGCATTTGGGAAACTTGCCTACCACCTTTAAAATGTAAATACCATTTTGGTTAGTAGTTATCTAAAGTAAATGTGAAATATGTTTGTCATTAAGAAAAATACTTTGCTTTAAATAGAGCACCTAACTGCCTTTGTCATTTAAATAATGGCATTGGATTCCTGAACTGGATGTTTGTGGCTCTGGAAATATCAAATGCGAGCCCATCTATTACCAAGCTCAAAGCATGTGGCCATCCATCCAAACCATCTGAACTAACAATGGGCAATAAAGATTAAGTGGACAATGCAACCTCCCCAATGGTAATGCATAACTGCTGTGATATCTGTCCGTTCCCCATGCTGATTGTTTAGCCCCTGTTGATCACCAGGACACTGAATGCCATGGACTTGTAAGGATCTCTTCTTTATGCTACCAGGACGTGAGGCTCCACTTTTAGCTGCCGCGCCACACTGGGATCGAAGGCATGAACGAGGGCCAATTAGGCCGAAAAACAATAGCCCTACGTGCTTCTGTACAATTGCCATGCCTTTGTACGGCCCGACATTGTCTCTGTGGCTCCTATTACCAGCTCCTGATAAACAGGGGGCTAAATTCGAAGCACAGTTGTTCCCATTGTCCTGCTTTCCTTGATACCCAAGCCCCCTTGGTGCCTTGGCCAGACCTAGAAGGGCCAAGGGTCTCTGTTGGAGGCTAAATGGCAGGATACATGACACAAAGATTCGAGGGAAGAGGGGAGGCACTGTAGACATTTTGTCTCAGATCATTCACTTGCACTAGTAATGGTCAAGCTAATTAAAAGAGGAACAAGCTTAGTGCTGCACTTGATGTGGTGATCTTAATGTTATGATGGATGGCGTCAAAAGTGATTTTTGGCTTGTGTGTAGAGGGGGGAGACAGATTAAGCCACAGCTGTTGGCCTGGCAAACGGGGTCAATGAAGGGCAGTAACGAATCATCTCAACCTCCACTGATGGAGCGGGTTTGTTTAATGGATATACTGTAATTAGAGAGTCATTCAAAGACACAAAGACAATCGGGAGATGTGTAATGCATGCTTTGTTTTGTTCTCAAGGTAATCATGAGAGCAGGTTATGTTTTTGTTTTATATAATCTAGCTGGGATCTGTCCTCTTGAGCACATGTGGTACAGGGATCTATAAGAATGTACCTTGCAGGATTTAAAAGCCACAGGCTTAACAGATAAGTGGGTCTTTAAAGAGCAAATAGGCTTGTGCATAATTAGTCCACAGGGAAAACCAAAAATTATTCACGCTCCACACAAGCAATGCCTAGAACTCCTCAATTCCCTTAACAAGCAGCACACTGACTTTGATTTTCTCACGCATGTTTCCATTCTCCTGAACAGGTCTGCTGAATGTGCTCCATTGTCTAAGCTCAAGCTGTGCGTTCGCAGACAGGAATGATTTACTGCCGTGTGGTTCACGTGGATCAAACTTGAGATATTTTTGGCAGAACATGAGTACACATGGAATAAAAACATTAGTGTAGCATGACTTCCTCTGGTAGATTTTATAGAGAAAATATTCATAAGACACAATCAGGTTCCAGCATGCAAAACTATGCATGTGTTTTTCCTTGCTTTCCTTTGGAAAGGAATAGCTGTCACGTTAATCAGCTACACCTTCTCTCAGATAAATAGCGAGTAATTTATCACCCAGTAAATTCCAGCATAGAATTTTGGGCTCAAATCTGGAACAAAATGCTTAATTTGAATAATTTTATTTCCTATGTAAGCATCATCTCAGAAAACATGAATGTCTAATACATTTTGAACGAAGTAAATTGAACAATTACATTTTTGGATTTATTTATATGTTTTCCTTTCATGATATGTAATGTACAAATAATGACCGAGGTCAGTAATGCATCTAATAAAAGATCATTTAAGTATTTATTTAAAATTATACAGTGACTCAGAAGTTTGGCGGCTGTAACACAGTAAAAGTGATCTCTCTGAATGTGTGTGTGTGTGTGTGTGTGTGTGTGTGTGTGTGTGTGTGTGTGTGTGTGTGTGTGTGTAGGGTATTTTTACCATGCTGGCTTCAAAGAATAGCTGGCACAAAGTCTTGATTAAATTACAAGCAGTCTGACAGAATGCTGAAGCTGATATCACTGTGTGTGTGTGTTTGTGTGTGTGTGTGTGTGTGTGTGTGTGTGTGTGTGTGTGTGTGTGTGTGTGTGTGTGTGTGTGTGTGTGTCTTAAATGCACTAAGGGTCAAGGCCAACCAGAAGGAGCTTGATAAGTGCCACTGGGACCACCATAAGATCTGTGGAATATCAGTTCATCATGTATCAAGCATGTGCCTCTCTCCTTTTGCCCTTTATTTTTTAATGAATGACAATCTCATTTATTCTCTCTCTCTCTCTCTCTCTCTCTCTCTCTCTCTCTATATATATATATATATATATATATATATATATATATATATATATATATATATATATATACAGCAAAATCCCCAGTGTTGAATTAACACCTAGAGTGTTGAATTAACTCTTTCAGTGGTCATTTGTGTCAGTTCAATGCTCAGCTGTGAATGAACACTACAGGTGTTAATTCAACACTGTGGATATTACTGTATATTTAAACAGTGCGCATTAATAAAGGTGATACACTCTATCAAATGACACATTTTGTAGTAATTCTCACAATTTAAATGAACAAAAAAACAGATTGGTCACATGGAAAATATAAGTACACCCCTACATTTATCACACCTTCAAATCCATAAAATTAGAATCAGGTGTTCAAGATTGGGTGCCAGTAATTAGAACCTGCTTAGGGAGTGAAGGTGGAACCTGTCTTATTTACCCCTGTCATATCTAGTGTGTTCCCTTTGTTATTGAGGTGACCGTCTGATGCAAAAAGAAGTCTCCAAGAACCCCAAAATTTCTGGCCAACAATTTCCATGGGGTGTACTTATTTTTTCAAATTACTGTATATATTCCTCTCCTTTTCTGTCCCGCTGTATTATGTCTACTAAGTTGCTCCCCCAAGTTGCAGAGGCATTCAATTGTGTAGAAACCAAAGACAAATAAAAATCAACAAAAATTCAGGACAGTTCAGCTCAAGGGGTGTGTCCATCTGTCTGAAAATGTCACAGCTCACTTTGGACATGGGCACACACTCACACATACACAAAATACCCATTCCTTAGTCCATCTAAGTCCTCTTGTCATCAAGGCAGAAATAGACGGTGCAGTTTGTTTAGGCTCTGACAATTTATTTTTCACTTCATATAAGTATTAACCCATCCAGGAAAAATGACATTTTGAAATTGAGATAACAATGAAATTAAAATAATTTTTAACCCTATTTAATTAATGTTGGGTAAAGGTTTATTTAACACCTTATTAACATTATTCTGAAATTGTTCCACAATTTGTAGACACAGTTTTTCACAGATTGGTGAATCTCTGCCCATCTTTACTTCTGAAAGACTCTGCCTCTCTAAGATACTCTTTCATGTTACTGACCTGTTGCCAATTAAGCTAATTAGTTGCAAAATGTTCCTTCAGCTTTTTCCTTTAATAACACTTACTTTTCCAGCCTTTTGTTGCCCCCGTCCCAATTTTTTGGAGACATGTTGCGGCCATCACATTCAAAATTAACTTATTTTTTTTTCTTAAAATGGTACATTTCCTCAGTTTTAACATTTGATATGTTTTCTGTGTTCTATTGTGAATAACATATGTGTTTATGAGATTTGCAGATCATTGCATTCTGTTTTTATTTACATTTTACACTTTTGGAATTGGGGTTGTAGATATTGACTTCAGATTTGCCATTTGACTGCAGTTTCAGCACATCAACATTGTACAGCCTGTGAAGAGTGAAGATGGACTGATCTAAATGGCTCTTTCTTCTAGAACAGGTAGGATTATAAAATTTGTTCGCTGTTTGGTTTGGGTGTTTGTGAAGGGGAGAGTCTACAATAGGCTTTGGTGCTGTTTATTTGGGTAAGTGTGGTTAAGCATCAGGCAAATGCTCAGAGCTCAGATCCCAGTATTCACAAGTAATATGCCATAACACTGCACTCATATAAGAAGTGCCAGTTTAATTTTGATAACACATGGATATGCACAAAAAAATCGTATGTGAACCCACAACTGGACTATTGAGCCAACGATTTGTGATGTTAGGGATGTGTTCATAACAGACTGCTGAATTCAAAAGTCACAAATGCATGTTTTGTATAATTAGTAAAGAAATAACACTTGGGACTGTGCTGTTATAGGACAATCAATGACGGAGAGGTGTGATGCAATCCAACACGGACTTACTGTTACCACACTGAAGTTGAATATTTCCCAATAACAGCATACATGCAAAACAATATACTGTGCATGCTGTATCATGATGCAAATCTCTCTTTCTACCACATCCCAAAGGTGTTCTGTCTGGTTCAGATCTGGTGACTGGGGATGCCACGGATGTACATTGAACTCATTGTCCAGTTTGAGATGACTTGTGCCTTGTGACAAGATTTATTATCATTTTAAGATGGGTAAACTGTGACCACAAAGGGATTCATGTGGTCTGCAACAATACTCAGATAGGTTGTGATATTCAGATGATGCTCAATTAGTATTAAGGGATATAATATGTCCCAAGAAGACATTCCTCTCACCTTTACACCACCATCACCAGCTTAAACTTAAAGTTTGGCCCATGGATTCATGCTGTTGATGCAAAATTATGACCCTACCGTCTATATGTCACAACAGAAATCAAGACTTCTCAGATCAGGCAAAGCTTTTCCAGTCTTCAAGTGCCAAGTGTTTATATACATGCTGTACGTTTATGCGTTTCGTTTTATTCCTCATAGCATCTTATCAGAAGTCAAATTTGAATAGGGCAAAAGTGATGTAATCGGATTTGGGTTGATTTTATATGAATAAACAGAATAGCAACAGAAAAGCAATGAAGGTTTCTAAACTATGAATATGATGTATGAACTGCTACAAATGTCAGCATTTGAGACCATGTTGCATATATCACAATCCTTTATTTTGTATCTGCAAGCTATCTAATGTACAATTGAAAAGAGTACTGTTCAGCTCATATACTGTTATATGGAGTATTCAAAACATATATCATTTTAAAGTTATTAAAACACGTTTTGAAAGTACAGTATCTGTTTCTGTCCAACGGGCTTAATTTAACTGAATGGCAAAACCGTAAGATTTCAGTCTGTCCATTTAGGCATCTGTGATGCATCATTGTTGTTATCATTATTGCCATTATGTTATGATTTACATTGCATCAAATTACAGTACCAGGGCTTGTATAAACCAACAGTGGTGGAATTCAACTCCCTAGAGCCACCCCTCCAATTTAACCTTGGCTTACAGATATGCAGTATCTGTAAAATATGTTTTTCTATTTTTTATTTTTTTTTATTTCTGTTTGTTACAAGATGACTCAACTTGCAAACACATGTGGAGGAAGTCACAGTGCCTCATTTATTCACTGTGGATAACGGAATGGTTAATGAAGGGTTATCAAATGTTACACGAAGGCATTCCTCCTCCAGCACACCTGGAGTTGCATCACTGCGATGCCTAATACATGGAAAGGAAGGGAAAGGAAAGGAAGTATTGCCTGTAGCATGGCTTACGGTCACTTCCAGCTGCTTGGTTTACTGATGGGTTGGACAGACAAATGAGTGTGTACATGATTGTTATTCAGACATCTATGATTCTGAAAATCGCTATGCACTTGATATCAGTGAGTCACACTTTGTGGTGGAGGACGAAACAAACTGACTATTGAAATATTTACAACGGCACTGATGACAATGTAGTTACCCAGCAGTCTGGCATCTGCTTTGCTGGACTGTCCTAGAAAAGCCCAGTAGCTAAGGAGACTTGGCTTGTTTAGGTTGTGTGAGGGCTGTAGTTAAGAAACCATGCGCTGGTGCCATTCAATTCCCTTGGCTTCTGCATTTCAAAGGCTAGCAGGAAAGAAGCGTTAAAGCTCTGGTGGTGACCGCAGCATATTGTCTAGCTGTAATAAGGGAGGCTCGGGTGTCCCAGGGCCTAATATAGGCCTCAAATTGTATCCATAAATGCCTCTTTGCTCGTTGCAAGGCTAACGAGCTAGCAGATGACTTCTGGGACTATAGTAGAGAAGAAGATCATTTTTAAAAGTGCCCTAGTTGACTTTGGTAGATTTAGTTTGGTAAAGCCAGAACCGTTTTTCAGCTTAATAGTGATTAATGCAAGAACTGCCAGTAAAATGAAATCATTTCCATACTCATAATTTCATCTAAATTAAATATCTTCAATAATATTTCACTTCTATATACACTTAGAACAGGATTATTAACAGTACTAATAACTATTTTCTCGTAATACACAAAATTTACCCAGTATACAAACTATTTGAAAAGTTCTTGGTTCCTTGATTCACTGCAGTAACGCAATAAAATGTTTCTCATACACTGAATATTTGCTTCAGAATATGTGAGCTTCCTAAAATTGCGAACATCCTTTAAACTAATAATTAGCAAATGCACTACAGCACAGAAAAAACTAAATCAAACAATAAACATGTTCCTCACTGAAACTTTTGCCATCCTGCTTTCCCTCGACTCTCCTTCAGGATGCCCAATCGGGCTTCAGGTCACCAGTGTCGCATTAAGCTGAGCCCATCCATGAGGCACCAGTAGAGTAGTGAGGGTGGTGATGGGGGGTGTGAACAGCGGCAGAGATGCCTCTGGGGTCAAGCCTTTAATAATGATTACAAACTGGAGCGGGGCACGGGTCCTGACAGGCTGCAGCTGTGGGGGCGCCCGCCGCTTTGAAGTGACCCGCGTCACCGCATGAGGAGACGCTACAGCTATGCACCCGCTTGTGGGAAAGAATGTCCCGAGACGCCACAGTGACGGCGCGGGTGTGGACGGCACCAAGGGGCAAAGGAGATGCCAGTTAACAGTCCTTCTGTCACAGCTACTCTGAGAAAGGAGCATGATATAAAGAGATGTATTAGAGAAAAGGAAAAAAGAAAACAAGGGTCGTCTATTGCGCATTTCATTTCATTTCGGAATCAAGTGAGGGATTTTGGTCTTGTCTGAAACCCAGCCAGTAATTCTATGGGTGACTGCAGATGCTGCAATAAACCTTAGATGGTACTTCATATACTTAATATGCAGACAAATTGATAGTCATTTACAACAATATATATATTTTTTAAATGTTCTACTACAGCAGCCATTTAAAACCCTGGTCCTGGAGTATCTCTACTCTGCATATATTTTATACTTAAACAATATCGCTCAAGCAAGAGTGAATATCGCGCAGCTGTGATTCGGTCAGAGGCATGAGGCTACAGGGCAAGTGCTGCAGGTAATCATAGCAAGTGCAATATTTGTTTTATACAACAGTTTTATAAATAAGAAATTAATATTGAATAACTGACATTTCGGACAGGGGGCACGCTGGTTAGCACACTCGGAGTTTACACGTTCTCCCTGTGCTTCGTGGGTTTCCTCCAGGTACTCCCGTTTCCTCCCCCAGTCCAAATACATGCGTTGTAGGCTGATGGGCATTTCCAAATTGTCTGAAGTGTGTGATTTGTGTGTGTGTGTGTGTGTGTGTGTGTGTGCGATTGTGTCCTGCAATGGGTTGTCACCCTGTCCAGAGTGTTCCCTGCCTTGTGCTTGGGACAGGCTCCAGGCTCCCCACGGCCCTGTGTAGGAAAAGCGGTATGGGAAATGGATGGACATTTTGGACACGATATGGTCAACTAATTTGTTTCTTTTTGCTCCATGAACAGAAATAGTTCCTGGCTACCTAGCTCACAATTATTTGTACATTCATGTTAAAGGTGCATTTCATGAAATTGGCTTCATCATCTGATGAGCTTTCATTTTTAACATGTTAGAAGTTATATTCATGAAAAATGTATTGTTTGCCATGTCCGCTGATGATGTCGCTAACACTACTGTAGTTACCATTTCACTGGGACTCTTGCTAGAATTGGAATTTTATGTGGTGAACACAGATGTGTTACTGTTACTGTTATACTAAATATAAGCATTTTTGAAACACCATTGGTCGAATCAAATCAGTGGACCGGAATGAAATGTTGTATAAATACATTTATACCATAGCACTCTTCAATTCTCCATTCTGATTGGTCAGATGGTGTTGATTAATTTTCTATAACAGCAGACCTGGCTGTAATGCAAATCACATTAATGCACCTGTATATTACTGTTTCTAAACAGCTATTTTTATTTGTATGGCGGGTGCTACACAAAATCTAAGCCTAATAATGAACAGAATTGTAAAACAGAAATGTGTTGTTTTTTGACAAATAAAAAGGTATGATTGTTGATATTGTGAGGTTTTCTGTAAGTAGACACTGAAGTCTCCAGTGTCAGGCTTTGTAACCTCTGTATTCAGAACAGAGGATTTTGCACTTTCTGGTTCATTAATAACATGACTTTTACTGACAATAACTGTTTTTGTTTTGTTTGCTTGTTTTTTTTTTTGTTTTGTTTTGTTTTTTACATGTTTATAGCTGCTATAACATAAGTGATAACAGGAACTAAGTTCCTGTTTCATGGATGTTCCACAATGTTCTAAGTAACTACAAATGGACAAGAAGTAAACAAAATAAAAAAATTGTTATTGTTGAAAAATTACTGTGGTATCAGAGCAACAAAATCAATTGGGGATGCTGTTATCAGAAAATAACCAGCTTCTGGGGTGGTAACAGTGCTCAGCTTCACATGTACTATATCCAACATGTCTTCTACTTTTTCCTACTACATACCTGTGTGATCTCAACAGCCACGATCATGACCTGGGTTTAAAAAATAATATCTCTATGACCAGGCATGACTGTACTATAGGAATGACTAAAATTAATTATTATCTCCAATTGTGAGGAACAAAATATTAGTCTTAATTAAATGATTCCTGTATTCATTAATTCATTTATTAGCAGAACATGATATTATGCTACATTAAACCTCCATTAATGGCTTAATGAACTTGAATGAGAATCACACTCATACAGAGTGTTTATCAAGCTGTGTTGAAGATTTATATGTTCATAAGAAAGTGCAACAGAGGCATGTTTAATACCTTTTGAATCATGTTCGCATGTGCCCCTACTCAGAGGAATTCTATAAACAGAAGAATAAAATGTACAAGTTGTCCCATTGAGTGAGTGAGTAAGAGGAAGCCATCTCCCTCATGACAGATTTATTAATTCACCTGTTAAATGATAAGTGTCAACCATAAAAATACGGGCATATTTTCTACATCTTTTTGGCAACAGACCAAACAATTACATCTGAAATAAGTGAGGAGAGAGAAGAGGGGAATTATTTTGAGCATGCTGCAGTTACAGGACTATGTAATCGGAGAACTACTGTTGCTTACTCTTTTTGTATTAATACGTAAAAAGGTGTGTAATTGTTGATATGGTGAAGTTTTACATAATGAGATGTTTCTTTTTCATGTTTTTATTTTTCAGTAAGTATTTTCTGAGGAGTTTGTGTTTTGTGTTTACTCAGTAACACAATAAGCTGATTTTTTTTTTACTATCATTAACTTATTATCTTTATTATCTATTAATTTTTATCTTTTTGTCTTATAAACTTCAAGAGAAAAACTACAAGAGTAATAAAAAATAGGCTGGCAAGGAAACAATTGTTTATAGCTGCTATAAACTAATTTCATGGACATCCCACAACATTAAACATGAATATGAACAGATGAAAAGTACAATGTGCCATTCTTTAGTAAAGAAAAATGGTTAATTTGTTGAAATTGCTGTGGTGTATGAGGAATAAAACATTTTGGGGAGTGCTGTTATTGGAAAATAATCAACATTTTGTAGTGATATCAATAACTCTGCTTCACAACTAAATAGATGCGCTCATTTATTCCAATTACTTTTCATTACAGCTATCTTTCTGGCTCTCAAGTTTGCTTTTTTCTGGATAATACATATGAATAATTTTCTATAACATAATGACCAAATTATGGACAATAGAGAAATGCTGCAGATTTCAGTGTCATATTCAAAATAACAGTGTTCAACATCAGAATAACATGATCACATTGTCTTCATTTTAATAGGAAAGAGTTGGGGGAACCTGCCAATAGGACATACTGTAGACATGATTTCATAAAGCATAAATATAAATTAATCGTTTTTTCCCTTTCAATTAAAAGTGGAGAGCAGAGGGAGCACTACTCGGCCTGGGCTGTGACCTCATCATTCCATAACAGTGATACATGGTGGTCCATGGCCAAGGCTACATGGCAATTGTTGTCCATAAGTTTTATTTGGCATTTTATAGCCATTAGGTCATAGTCACTCCTGATGGCTGAGGGTGGCTGCTGACCATACGAGAGAGAGAGAGAGAGAGAGAGAGAGAGAGAGAGAGAGAGCATACACACTGATGAGAACCTGCTGTGCTTCATTGTGGATCTAAAATGATTTCTCAACATTATACACTTTCTCTTCTCATAATTAATTTGTTTTACTTCATATGACCTCATATGTGGGGAAACATGGGAAAGCCCTTCACATGCTAGTTTAGAAAGTAAATACATATTTTCCACATTATTTAAGCCAAATATATTTATGGTTTCTTAAAATTGAGGTGTCAAAGTGGGCATGAAAAAGTGTTATGTTAAGTAATACTGTACAGTGGGTACAGAAAATAATCACTCCCCTTTAAAATAATCACATTTTGTTGCTTTTCAGCCTGAAATGAATACGGACACAGTTTTTGTTTTTGTCCAGCTGTATTTACTCAGTGCAACTTATAACATCCAAGTGAAAGATATAACACCAACATGTCAGAGATTAAAAAAAAAAAAAAAAAAAAAAGATCACTGAGTTAGAAAAAGGATCACCCCCTTGCTTTAATTTGCCTTATTTTTTTATTACAGCCTTTAGTCTGTTGGGATATGTCTCTACTAACTTTGCACATCTAGACTTTGCAATATTTGCCCACTCTTCTTTGCAGAACTGCTCAAGTTCAGTTAAATTTGATGGTGACCGTTTGTGGACTGCAGGCTTCAAGTCATTCCACAGATTTTCAATGGGGTTTAAGTCTGGGCTCTGACTAGGCCATGCAAGGACATTCACCTTTTTGTCCTTCAACCACTGTGTGGTCAGTTTTGCTGTGTGCTTTGGGTCATTGTCATGTTGGAAGGTAAACCTTCTTCCCATTGACAACTTTCTGGCAGAGGGCAGCAGATTTTCCTCAAGAATTTGACAGTATTTTGCCCCCATCCATTTTCCTTCTATCCTGACAAGTGCTCCAGTCCCTGCTGCAGAGAAACACCATCATAACAGGATATTACCACCTCCATGCTTTACTGTAGGAATGGTGTTATTTGGATGGTGAGCTGTATTGGATTTCTGCCAGACATATCGTTTGGTGTTGAGGCCAAATAATTCAATTTTAGTCTCATCTGACCATAACACCTTTTTCCATGTGGCCTCAGAATCTTCAAGGTGCGTTTTGGCAAAGCTCAGTCGTGGGTGGCTTTTTTCTTGCAACCCTCCCATACAAGCCACATTTGTGGAGAATTTGTGATATTGTTGTCACAGGCACACAATGACCACTCTTTGTCATAAATTCCTGCAACTGCTTCAGAGTCGCTGTTGGCCTCTTGGTAGCCTCTCTGACCAGTTTCCTCCTGGCTCTTTCATCCAGTTTGGAGCAACGTCCTGATCCAGGGAGGGTCTGTGTTGTACCAAATACCTTCCACTTCTTAATAATAGACTTCACTGTGCTTCTAGGTATTGATAAAGCCTTTGAATTTTTTTTTGTATCCATCTCCTGACTTGTGCCTGTCCACAACTTTATCCCGGAGATCTTTTGACAGTGCCTTGCCACCCATAGTTGATTGTTTGCTTCAGTTGCACTACCAAGGACTGAAATGCTCCGGGAAAGCTCTTTTCATGCTGAGCTAATCAAAATGACCACAGCTGATCACAGTTGAAAGTCAAATGGCTTTGTGTGCCATTGAGAAGGTGATTAGCTACACATGATTGAGTTTACAAGTCATTTTTAGGAGGGGGGTGATCCTTTTTCCAACTCAGTGATTGTTTATTTATTTATTTATTTATTTATTTATTTTTTTCTGACATGTTGGTGTTATATCTTTCACTTGGATGTTATAAGTTGCACTGAGTAAATACAGCTAGATAAAACAAAAGCTGTGTCCATCTTCATTTCAGGCTGAAAAGCAACAAAATGTGATTATTTTAAAGGGGGGGGGGGATTCTTATCTAGACCCACTGTATACAGTATTGCTTTCTTTACTGACATACATAAATGTTTTCTGTAACCTTTAATTTTTTGGTTGGAGTTTTTGTTTTGTACAGACTCAATAATGCATAAATTTGTACTAAAAAAAAGGTGCCTACAAAGACTGTGTATACAGTAAATTAAAAAGAATATATTCAAATTCAGGTAATTCTACTACAAAAGACTTAAGTTTAAACACATATAGGTCAGTTATGGAAATTGCACTGTTAATGGTCCAACACTAAGCTTTTTTTTTATGGCATTTGTAATCTGGGCCAAAAATGGCCCAAACAGAACTAACCATATCTAATACATGTGCAGAATTTTAATGCATATGAGTTCATTGCTGTCAGTCCACAGCTGTAAATCTGGAGGCCTGGGATATCATTCATTCGCCTCTGGCATGCCACTATGACAGGATGCTGCTGGTCTCAGCATGCAGCTTAGGCAGTTTACATAGGTGACAACCAAAATAAGTTCACATCAAAATGTTTGCTCAGGTTTTATGTCTCTCATTTGTACGTGAGATTTAGGGCCCTTGCCTAAAGACCTCTGGTTCTTTAGGAAAGGCTGAAATGGAATTTGCTCACACCTTCCTGAGTACCAAACAGCAGCAACAAATTATGTAACACATTTTGGAATTCTGTAGATGAAATATTGTTGATATACAGTAAGAATCATTAGGCTCTATTGTTGTTGTTGTTGTTGTTGTTGTTATTATTATTATTATTATTATTATTATTATTATTATTATTATTATTATTATTATTATTATTATTATTATTATTATTATTATTATTATTATTACTATTATGGGGGGCATGGTGGCTTAGTGGTTAGCACATTTGCTTTGCACCTCTAGGGTTGGGGGTTTGATTCTCGCCTCCATCCTGTGTGTGTGGAGTTTGCATGTTCTCAGAGTGCTTCAGGGGTTTCCTCCGGGTACTCTGGTTTCCTCCCCTAGTCCAAAGACATGTGTTGTAGGCTGATTGGCATCTCTAAATTGTCCATAGTGTGTGAATGTGTGTGAGTCCCCTGGGATAGGCTCCAGACTCCCCATGACCATATGTAGGATTAGCGGTACAGAAAATGGATGGATGTATGGATTATTATTATTATTATTATTATTATTATTATTATTATTATTATTATTATCATAGTTGTAGTAGTAATATGACTTTTTTAATATAACTGAATTATGGTTTGTTTTGTTCTTGTTAATGTCATTGTACATCACATCAGTGGTGCACTGATTTCCCCATCCAAGTGCATGACAGTTGAACTTTTCTTTCTCCAATTCACTATACAATTATTTTTCTCTTTTTAACAATTACAGCTTGCCATGTCTCTTTAAATCAAAGGTGCGTATAACTGAAACTTTTAAACTGAGCATGTTTAGTCTGGTGAAAATTACAGTCTTAGGTCTTAATAACTTATTATTAGTATTTTAAGTATTTTAATCCCTTGCTCTCTCTCGCTTTCTCTCTCTTTTTACAACCTGCTTCATAAGGGAAGCCTTTTCTCCTGTACACTGCCCAGAATCTTCTCTAGTGACTTATAACTGTTATGTGTCCATGTGTGTGACTCAGAGGGACAGAAATTAATTTGTGTGTCCGGACTTGGCTGTGGTCAGCCACCTCAGCTGAAACACACTGAGCTGCTCTGTGTGTGAGTGTGTGATTGTGTTTAGTCACACTCTGTCCCTTTTAATAGATCCCTCTCCTTCTATTAAAGCCAGTGTCCTTAACCAAGTCATTTCCAGAAGTAATATCGCTCGTCTTGGCACCCTTGTCTGTTGACTTTGACTCAACAATCAGAGTATGCTTGTGCACGTCGTCGTATGAGTTTCCACGGTAACTCGGACTGTTTGTTTAATCCCTCATCAGACTAAGTTAGCCACGATCATATTTAGCTTAATAGCACATGTGGACTGTTATTGAATCTGGCTTGCTTTTATCAGACTGACGTGGAATAGTGACTGTTCACAATCCCTAAGGACTACATCTAGGTATTTTCCATTGCCTGCTTTTCATATAAGTCACTCTTGCACACGTTAAGGCATATAAAAGTAATTGTCCACTTAATCATTTTCATTATGCCAGGTGAAGCTCGTAGGTTTTATAAGCTGTCTTTTCCAAAGGTGGGGCACATAATCTTTTTCAGTAACCAATTTACCCACCTAATTCCCATGCAAGCTATTCAAACATTTAGCAGTGATCGTTTACCTGATTGAAGAATGAATCTCTGTTATGATAGATGTTATTCAACTTCTGCTTTGATTAATAAGTAACTACTTGCTCTGTAATTCTGAATAGAAAGCTTTGGAGAAGGGTGGATCTGTGCTCATTCTGCACCTACAAGTACAGGGGAAAGGGGTGCATGTGAAAATAAATACATAAAAAAAAAAAAAAAAAATTGCTATGTAATTGTATAGTGGAAGAACACACAATAAAAACTATACACACCTTAATTTTAGTCAGACTTGTCCTCAATTAGACCAACCTGATTTCACGAGAAATTCATACAAATTTGAAAGACTGAGTGAGATGTGGTTGAATTTTGACAGTTTCTTTTTTCTTTTCTTTTTTTATAAGAATGAATACTATCCCTGATATAACTCGTGCTAACCCTCACCCTGATCAGCATATTCTCATTGTCGAATTGTACAACAATATTTCCTTTGTTAAGTCAATTAGGGTGTCTACTTTATTTCCATAATGGGTCATTTCAAAATAATAGCTAAGTGACATTTATTTCAGCTTGTATTTACTATGCCAGAAGCCACTGCCCGTATACAGCCACATATGTGCTCCCAATTAAATCCTAATTCAGACAATTGTCCATTCAGAAGCTTCTAAAAGTCCTTACATCAATTTCTGGAATCATCTAAACTGTTCAAAGACAGACAACTTGGTGTATGTGAATGTTTGAGAACACTTTTCCAATTATAAACATATAATTCTTTACAATGTTGCAGTAATTGTGTTTTCCCATAGCTTAGAAATGTAGTGGTAGGTGGTCAAAAATTCCAGCAAGCCTGGTGGACAATTATGCAGTTATTTCTGCTAAAGGGGGTAATACTAGCTTCTGAGGCCAAGGGTGTACTTATTTTTTTCCACAGAAGAATATCACATATATTGATATTTCTTTTGAATAAATGATTGAAAAAGTTCATTTTCCTTGTGGTTTTGTTCAAGTATATCAACTTCATTAATGGGCACGGTTTCAAAAATGATCAAATTTTGCTTGTCCAAATATGTAAAAAAAAAAATTAAAAAAAAAAGCCAATTTCCACCCCATGGGCAATTTCCATGGGGTGTACTTATTTTTTCACATGACTCTATACTCTAGGTTATCTATTTTACATATGTGACTAGTTGTTGTTTTAGTTTGTTTCTAATAAAATAATATCTTGCCCAGTCTATTGTATCTTTGTCAGAGTAAAGTCCTGTCTAGACTCAATTGAATGTGTTTGTCTTGCTGTTTCTCCGCCGGCTCCTCACACGTCATGATCTATCCTTTTTGTTACACTCCCTGTAATCTGCTCATACACAGCATCTGGGCACATAATCACTTTGCTTTGTGTTAAAAAGGACAGCAATTGAGGTAAGTTTGGGTTGGACTTTGGGGCAGGGCCAGGTTTAGGATTTGAGTAAAAGAGAACTGCTTAAATCATAATTTCTCTGACGTAAAACTGCTAGATGTTATTCAAAACCTGCTTTAATTTATAATAAATTATTTACTCTGTCGTTCTGAGTCAAAAGTTTTGGAGGGGGGAGAGCTGTGCATAAAGAAAGAGGTGTGTGTGCAAATGTATGTATTTATTTGTTTGTTTGTTTGTTTGTTTGTTTGTTTGTTTGTTCAATTATTCATTCATTTATTTATTTACTTATTTATTCATGTAGGCTTGTCCTCAAATAGACTCACCTGATCGCATGAGAAATTCATACAAATTCGGAAGACTGAGAGCAGTGTGGTTAAAATAAATCTTAATAATACTTCTTTCTATTTGAAGAATAGCCTTGAGCAGCATTTTGAAAAGATGCAGATGACTGGCTTCACATGTTCATGGGGGAAGCATGTGTTAGCCTTCACCCTACCCAGTTGGTAGTTGTAATATGATAGGGGAGAGCTAGCTGGTGGGTGAGAATTGTGGAGAAGACTGGGAAGAAAGAAAGAAAGAAAGAAGGAAGGAATGAAAGAAAGAAAGAGAGAGAAAAGCCATGGATTTTAATCAGTTTGTCATCAGATACAGACTGTCAAAATGTCCACACTGTCACATTATCCTCAAAAGAGAGATTTTGAGAGCGTTTACACACTTTGTACAGGTAACAGCAGACAAGGTTTTTACATATAGAAATGACAAAAAATAAATGTAAATATTTAGCCAAAAGAATTAAACAGATTAAACCAATCAACGATTATTTACTCACCAATGTTAGCATGAACAGATCAGTGGAGTGAAGAGATGGCATCAAGGCTTGTGTTGAAATGCAGTGAGTGACTTTTATCTCAGGTAATGAGATCTGACTGATGTGGATGATGCTGATGATCATGATTAAAACTTGTTTCCCATTTTAAACGTATAATTCTTTAAAAGTTAGCAGTAATGTTATTTTTCCATAAGTAGATAAGGTCATAAATGTAGAGATAGGTAAGGCATCTTTCATTGGAATTTTCCCTTTTCCCTTTTCACTTTTGGGTGTAATTAGAAGCACCACACACATATATAGCTAGATGTTGTGTATTGTATGTGCAGAATGTGACTAGTTGTTTTATCTTGCTTCTAACAAAATAATAATAACATCACAAATTAATAAAATGCTTGCTGTACACTTTATCTTCCTCAGTCTATTGTATCTTTGTCAGAGTAAAGTCCTGTCTAGACTTAACTGAATGTGTTTGTCTTGCTGTTCCTCCACCGGCTCCTCACACTTGACGCATCTATACTATTTACACTCCCTGTATTCTGTTCACAAACAGCATCTGGACACATAATTGCTTTGCTTTGTGTTAATAGGGACAGTAATTGCTAGTTAGAGTTTGGGTTGGCCTTTGGGGCAGGGCCAGGTTTAGAATTTGGCTTAAAGAGCATTGCTTAAATCATAATTCCTCAGAAGTAAAAAACGCATGTATCTGCATGTATAATCTTTGTCCACTTGCCACTTGAAACATGATTCATGCTAAAACTAAACTTCTACTGGATAAAATAAACATCAACTTCAACCTTTGACAAACTGGCCATCGCTTCAGCATGTACTTTTTCACACACGACTGAAATCTTCTCATTCATGAAGAGGCTTCTATGTGCAGGTGACCTGACCAGCTCACTCAGTCTCAGGACTAGCAATTAGTGCACAAGAATCCATTCAGTTCAGATTTTTGCTGTAGTTTAGCCCAGAGGTGAGAGCAGAGATTTACTGTGCACTGAACTGTTTGAACATAGATCTCCTAGATTGCTGCAAATCTTCTCAGGTTATTTAGTATGCATACAGTCTACAGTTTGAAGAGAGACAAAAGCATGCCTCATCGTAGCTGAATGGAGGGTGTGGAAATGAATTCTGTGCAGAATGGCTCACACCTGGATGCACTTTGCTTTTAACACCCTGATTCAGTGTGCAAGAGTATATGTACTGCATCTTTTGTATAACCGCAGCTTGTGTAAACTATGTCATTCATGGGGGATAAAAAAGAAACTCTAATTATTCTTGCTGTGATACTTGATCTTTCTTGCTGAAACCCTCATTCATGCTTTACTCTAACAATTACACTGACTGCCTGTTTCATTTATTCATCTTCACTAATCACTTTATCTAGGTCTTGGTGGATCCAGAGCCTATCCCAGTAACACTGGCCATGAGGTGGGAATACACCCTGGAAGGGATTAAGGTACCCACTTCACAAAGAATCAAATACATACTCCTACTTGCCACTTACAAAGCAATACATGGCCTCAACCCACCTCAGTTATACAGACCTACACCCTTGCTTGGACTCTCAAGTCCACCAACTCTGGTCTACTGATGGGACGATCTAGCCCCCAGTAGAAATCTTTAACACCATCTGACAATGGCAGAATTCCTTGGGTAGTTATGGACAATCAACTATCATATTTCTTCATATTTCTAACCTGAAGAGTATCCTTTATAACTTATTTCTATCAACAGAGGTCAATCAGGTCTTTGTTTAAATGATAAATTTATATAGTGCCTTTTAACCTTTTGCGGTTCACAAATCGCTTTACACTGTGGCTTATTCACCCATTCACACACACACACTCATACACCAATGGCAGCAGAGCTTCCATGCAAGGCACCTGCCTGCCATCGGGAGCAACTTGGCGTTCAGTGTCTTGCCCAAGGACACTTCAGCACATGGAGTCATGTGGGCAGGAAATCGAACCGCCAACCCTACGATTAGTGGACAACCCGCTCTACAACCTGAGCTACAGCCACCCCCTTTGTGGTTTAGTTCCTTGTCATCTTGAAATTGGAATACAGCAGTTTGAACCTGGTAGATCTTCCTCTGCACACCATCAGGCTCCTGAAACAGATCCATGATCCAGCTGCAAGACTTGTTTTCAACCTCATAAAGTTGTCCCACACCACCCCACTGCTATATTCTCTCCACTGGCTTTCTGTAGTCTCCTGCACCAGATGCTTGCCTACAGACCCAATGTGCACCATGCTATGCCCCTAGGTGGCCCAAGTTTGCTCTCTAAATCTTTGGTCCCATGCAAACGTGGCCTTGTGTGGCCTCCCTGGCCATTTTTTGGCTTGTGACCAGATCACATATGCAGACAGACAGACTGCTGCCACCATGAAAGTGTGGCCTTAGCATGGATTGAGGATAGGGCAAGGATATTTATTATGTGTGTGTGTGTGCTTGGGAGACCTTAGAGAAACAGACATCAGGGAAAAGAAGGACTTGATTTGGCGTGCCTCTTTCCTCCATCAGTGTGGCGATGACATGGGCAATTGGCAATGGCGCTGGCAGGGGGCATAGCGACACGCTCACATGAAATGAACCCGCCGATTGTTATGTTTCACCTGCTGTGGTGGCGGCCATGATGAATGGAGAGAGAAAAAGAGAGAGAGAGAGAGAGAGAGACTGTGTAACTGCCAAAACAGCAGAACTATTTCAACTAATATTACATCACCCTCACTTGGACGCATTCCAGGCTTTGCTTGGCTGATGTACTGCACCTGGCTCTCTCTCTCTCTCTCTCTCTCTCTCTCTCTCTTTCTTTCTCCCTCGCTCTCACTCTCTGAATCATCTCAGTGTTGTTCTCTGGTATTTACAGCATTCAGACCCACACACTGTAACATTGTAGTCAGCAAATCACATACATTGTGGATGGTCCAGTTAATGTATGACATTCCATCTGACAGGTCATGTTTAATTTATGTAATGTTTCACCCTGCATATGTCAGGTGTGAGATGCATAGAGACATGTCCTCCTGACTGCTGGCATGTATGTCATCTCTGAATAAACAATACTAGGGAAGATGGGGTTGAAAGATGCCTATCTGCCTCTCTGTCACTGTAAATAAGTCGATCAGTGAAGAGGCGCCTATGAATGGTTTCTTGTCCTCACTTCCTCTTAGCGTACGTTTCTCACACTGAACTAAGAGACACGGGTACCTCATATAAAGTTACAGTAAGGTTAATACAAAAACGTCCATTATAATGAATGCCACATTATTGGAATGCATGATATTCATTACTGGGTTTTTTTTCCACCTGTATGATCTCATAATTGCAAGTTCAAAAGAATTTGCGCAAGTGAGCTTGAATACATAGTTACAAACAGTTAATTGTTGAGGAATGGGGCAGGGTTAATATTAGATGTTCTTTAAAAAATAGCAATTATAAGATCGAGATTTTTGTGTGTATGGAGTATACAGGTATAAAAAGTAAAATGAGTTTCATAAATACTTTCAGGTTCCGCTGAAATAAATCAATTCAAAAGAGGATTTACAAAAGATTGTGCTTTGAAACAGCTAAAGTCATTTTGAAATTTTATTACTTTACATTATAATTTATAGCAGTGACAGCTGGACATGATATTGAATGGGACTGCAAAAAAATTCTAGCACCTATTGTCATGTAAATACCGGAGAAGGACTACGATTCCCATCAGCCACTGCACCTTGTCACATGTCTTGTTTCAACTGATTCACGTTATTGGCTCATTAGCACTTATGTATATATAGTCACGTTTTGCACTGCACTGGTTGTTTTGCGTTGTTTGGTCTGTCTATTTGTACCATGTTATGCTCGCTATTGTTTTATGTTTCCTGTGTCTTTTTCTTTGTACTTTGCCAAGTGTTCTAGAGGTCTTGTTTTGTGTTTTGTTTTTGTATATTATTAAATGTTCCACTATCTTTATCTGCACTTGCATCCGTCACTACCTACATACGTGACACCTATGAGTAACTCTACATTATGATGATGATGATGATGATGATGATTATTATTATTATTATTATTATTATTATTATTATTATTATTATTATTTAATTCTCTTTGAGCCTTATAGCATGGAATCTCATCACAGACATAAAGCTATTACGCATTCATATAGGAACCAACACACACACATTGAAAGATGTGATTTGTGATTTCCATAATCTTGCCATGTTTTTCCTGAATAGCAAACACTGTAAACAGATAAGCTGTGCTTACAGTTATCCAGCTCTTATGTTCAAGCTAGACAAAACATATGTTTTGGTTGTTTTTCCTTTTGCATAATTTGTACTTTGATTGGATGTTTATCAATGTTTATTTTGACTATTTACATTTAGTTTCTGTAAAGGCATTTTTGTAAATACAAAATGATCAAAGTAATCAATCATGTTCATGTTTGTACACCTGCTACTGTGTTGCACATTTACTCAATCACTGCTAATGACAGGTTATTGATGTGACATTAAAACTATCATAAATAAATTGGTCCCAATGCACATGAAATATAGGGTTGTTTTTCACTCTGTGTAATCATTTGACATGACTGTTACTGATCGGCTGCGCGAATCTACAGTGTGGGCTAGAAAGACATCAGCCCCAGCCTCCACTTCATACCATTCTGTGTATTTTTTTTTTTACTTATGACCATTGATGGTGCTGTTGTTCATGGTTCCAAAAAAATAAAATAATAAAACAATTTAAGACATTTGTTAACAGCAAATAAAACAATGTGGAAATCAATAATTAAGCACTGCTAGACCATTTTTACCCTGTATTATAGTATATTTGAGATTTGTATGAACTTACCACACAGAATAGTGTGACTGATTTGCAGGTAAAATGATCAATTAAGCAGCAATTTATCCAGCATTTATAGAAATATGAACTGAGAGCATTCTTTGTGCAACCTAATTTTTAATACTACAGTTTTTTAAGCTGGTCATGCATTGGCTGTGGTGCAGGTTTGGCTCGTAGTGATGAAGTCTAAAGTTCAAAAAGGCTTTGACAAAAGGAACTACTTTGCCGCAAATGCTACACTCCTGTCAGTTTAGGTCAGATCTCAGACCTGAGCTGGTCGCTTGCTTATCTAGGCATGTCATAATGTTTCCTTTGTCCTCACCATGTCGTAATTGTATTATTTCCATTTTGTTTCCTAGTAACCTCTTGATTGGGCTATGAGGCAGAAAGGTTAAATGAAGCGTTCAGGTGATGAGAAAAACAGCAAACCAGCGAGTGACAGCTGCCGATGATGCATGGCCTTTAAGCAAAGCAAAGGTGTTCTTGCATGCATCAAAATTCTTTTATGGAGCACAGCTCACCTTTTCAACCTTCTTTTCAAAAAAGAAAAGATGATACAAGTTCAATCCTGCTGTCTATCTTATCTGGACTGACACACTCGTTTTCCCTCATAGGAAATCATGGAAAATTGTTAATGCGTAGTGACAGGCTGTCATATGTTTCAAATTCTTGGTGAAATATGTAATGTTATGTTTTGTTTGAGCTGAATGTGGGCTGTTGTTTTGGAAACCGGTTGCGAAAGGCTTACTGTGTTTTGAAACGTTATCAGTTTTACTTATTATTATACTTACATGCACTAATTTGGGCATCATACTCGCCAAACATGTTTTATTGTGTTGGTTTAATTGTTACTTATTGTGAATGATTTGCATAATGCACAATTTCAGGCAATTTTGTAGTCTGTAGTAAATATTGTTTTCCTCCAATGTGCTATTCAAAAGTAATTACAACGTCCATCCAAAAACCATTTGAGCTCTGTTGAACAAGGAAAATGAATTTGGAGGATTTGTGGCTTACACTACTTTACCCTAATTTATTACTCACCAACTTGAGAGCCTTTCTGACACTTCATACTTTATCTCTGACATGTGAAGGTGTTTTAGCATCATGTATATGTTCCCACTTGAACCATGCATGTGGGAGTGTCTTTTTTTTCCCACCACACAGCTGTAGATTGATTTACACACAACTGTTTTCACTATCATTAAATTATCTGTTCTGACTGACAGACAGGAGGAGGGATGAAGCAAAACCCAAAACAGATCAGCTTTTGTGCAGCCACGAGACTATTTTTAATTTATAGTGCTACGTTGCCTTGGAGCGAGCATTGATTGTGCAAAATGTTGTGAAGTTACCATCGTGATAAGGAAGGACATTTTTCTAGCATGTGCTGAAAGATTTGTATGTTGTTTTTTATTATTGTCTGTTGAAGCAGAAAATAAATAAATTATAATGAAACGTATTAACGAGAGACACGCCACTCGTTGATATCCAGAGTAAATATCTTGGATGGAAATAAAGCTATGATGGAATCAATAAATTACATCATGTAACCAAATGCTTGGCACATTTTCCTGTTGAATTCATGATTGTGATTCTTCAGAAAGTGTTGATTCATTTTCTATAACAGCACCGTTGATAACTGCACTATTGGCATATGTTATTGTTTCTATAGTAATGGCTAAGACAAATAAAGACAAATAATAAATCAGTTTGAAATATGTCATTATTTAACAAAGACAAATATGTAATCATTGATATGGTGAAGGTTTCTGTAAGGACATGTTTATTTGGCATTTATGGAAGTAGAGTCTACAGTGTCAGTTTTTTTGGAACAGACAGAGGTGAAGCTGTAACTTTACATCTTACACCACAGGAAAGTCTTCGAAATGGAGGAATTGGCAGTTTCTTGGTAACAAGACACATTTATCTTCTTAATAGCTTCAAGAGGAACTAACTTGTTTCATGGATGTTCCATGACATTTAATGTAACTATAAATGGATAAAAGTATGAGGAAGTTTTTTAATGAATAAAAATTGCAAGTGTTGGCAAAATGCTGTCGTATAAAAGGAGCATAACACTTGATTTATCAATTTGTTTTTAAAACCCTTTATCCTTCTTCTCAACTGTTTGGTTGAGCACATTTTGAGTCACTACATCTTATTGAAAAATGTGTTGAACTTAGCTCAACTTGATTGAGCCATCTCTACAACTCGGTTTAGGTATGTTATGTTAAAAATATTCACTAAATGTTGCTGTGTCCTGAAATAGTGTGCCTTTTCAGTTTGCCTCCTTACAGGAAGTTAGCAAAAAGAAAGTCACTCCAGACATCCACCTCTGGGTTTTATTTGACTCTTTCTAAAAGTTTTTGGTATTTGGTAAATGTATTTACCATATATTATACTTTTACCATGAAGTGACTTATGGCCTATACTAAAACGGTCATACATCACCTATACTAGGCCTATAGTAAAAAAAAAAAAAAAAAAAAAAAAAAAAAAAAAAAAATTAAAAATCTGTGGGGTCTGTTAAAATACACACTGATTGTTGTTGTTATTGCTCCAAGGAAATATAAAATGCATTTTCCATTGCTTTTTTTTTTTTTTTATTAGTGAGGATGTTAAAGGGTTAAGAGTTAATAGAAGTATACAACCTAAAACATAGCAGTATGCCAGGCTATTACAGACTTTAAGATCTGTGTTACTTCTAGCCCCATTAATTCTAACCAGCTAGTAGTATCATGTCATCTCTGACTTTCTTAGAACAAATGACTCATCACCCCCATAGCATTCGTGCTGGTTTTAGATACAACAATGCACTGTTGTATGTTGTTCAGCAAATACGGGCATGATTCATGACCACTCCCCTCACACCAGTTAACAAATTTGAAAGTAACTGCTGACACTGTAGCAAATTCTAACAAAAGGCTTTGGAGTTAACTGTGCCAAAAGTTCCAATTATATTGGAATACAAAGGGAAGTTAAAATGCAAGTTAAAATGTATTCTGAACATGGTATATTGGGGTAATACTTGGTCAAATAAAAAAAACAACAATTAATAAATAATTTAATGTAGATCTTGAATATTGTTCATATGTGTCCAACCTAATATGTGTTCAACTTACTGAAACACTGTTCTTACCCATATTACTCCAATCTAAAAATAAAGTGTACCGGGCACCCGCTGTATTTCTTTTCACAAATGTTAGAACACATGTATGATACTGGTCATTCACACAAAACTGGTTTTAATGAAATGTAGCATGGAAATATGTAGCATAGACAAAAACTGAAAGTAGTTTCGGCTATAAGGTTCTAATATGTTATCATTTCTATAGTAACAACTTACACAGGCAGAAACACTTTACACCAGTCAAAGGTAAGGCTGTTAAAGGTAAGGTTTCCTGGTTCTCAGGATGAAGGGTCTTACACTTTGTGGTTTCTCAGTAACAAGACAATCTGCATTTTGTTTGTCTTATTAACTACATTAGAGAGATAAGAGGCTGGTGAGAAAATGACTGTTTAGAGTAAAATGTAAGTGATAACAGGAACTAAATTTCCGCAATTTCCGCAATTAAAGTTCTGCAAATGTAATTATAAATGGATAAAAAGTATAGTGTGCTGTTGGATGTGCTGTTGTGCTTCACATTTGTGCATCACAACATTGATTATTCTGTTAAAACAGCATACCCTGTTGCTTTTTTTATTCCACACTTAAATACCTTTTGCATGTTAGAATTTCTACCAAACCTTCCATTAGATTGAATTCGTTTACTTCATAGACTACAATGTCTCAAAATTCCATGCAAACACAAACATGTACTCAGCATAAAATCAGTGTTTGTGTTATAATACAGTTGCTCAAACAAATGTGAAGCTACGTTTCTGTATCATATGCCACTGTTTCATGCTGATTGGCATTGTACACCTCAGCAGTGAGGTAGCCAGACCACAACAGGAAGTCCAGATGTATTTTGTTTGAGGGGAAAGATCCAGGGAAATTTTAGGCTTTATGAAATACCTCGGAAATATATGAACAGCATAAATTTCATTAGTTTAGGAGTGCACATGAAAGTCTGGTTTTGATTGTATAGCCTGTCAAAAAGTGGCTCACCAGACAAGCTGGGTGGGCAACAGAACGGCCAATGGAACAAAACCCTTCCATGTTCGGTGTGTTAGTGATTTTAATGGAGGATTATTAACTCCTACATGGCCCTTAAATCTACAGGGTCCCGTGACATTTGGCTTTATTACCATTTATAATCACTGCCATGGCATTGATGCAATGTATCCATTCCTCCCATATTGATTTCGGTTATGTACTCAGACAAAAAGCCTTTTGTGCGAGCAACAGAAGCGGTTTTTGTGGTATTAGGCTGATTACCATGTTACCATGGTGTGCTGTTTTGTTAAGGGACATCAGGATGAATTCTATGTTGATTGAGCTGACACCAAATTCAAGTTCACAATGTTCCCTTTAGATAATAGAAGGTTAGGAAGGGGGTTTTGACATTATGTCATTGCATAGATTAGTGTATTCTTTGCTCTGACATTAACTGGTTCTTCACATCATCAGGATTTTTGTGTAGCAGGAGTGTTAAGGAAAGTAAAGTGTTCAGGTATTATCCTCCCTTTTTGAATAGCTAGTTTTGTTTCTATAAGCAAAATTTCTGAATAATATATATTCAGATATTATATATATATATAATGTATATATAATGTATATATAATGCTTTGAAGGATAGAAATAGTCTAAAAGCAGCTTTATAGAAACCTGGATGTAGATTTAGTTCCTTAATGAGCAAGGCCAAGGCGACAATGGTGAGGAAAAACATCCCTGGCATCATTATAGACATTAATTCATGCTAATAAATGGACATATAAGTAGTGAATATTGCAATTACCTAGCAACAATAGCAGTTTATTAGTATTTATTAAGTGTTCTTATTCTCTCACCACATACAAGTGTTAAGGCCTCAGCATACTGCATGCAGACATGAGATTTGGCCAATACCCATGAACAATATGAAGTAAACTGTGAAGCAAACCATGGCATCTGGGTGCACTCTGCAGACAAACACACTACATGGCCAAGCCTCTGATTATAATAGCGCCACCTGCAGTACTGGAACACATGTAGGTGACGGCCAATACAAAACCGCAGAGGGTATGCAAACTTGTAAGCTCTTGAAGATGGTTTCATCATCTCCACATTAAGTATGCGGACCAACCAAAAACATATAAAGAGATGACATATCATAAATGACAGCTCTTAAAGGGGGAACCCTTAAAAGCATTGTTTAGAACCCTACAACAGAATGTTTCACTATCAGAACGGGTTCACAGTAGTATTATTCAACAATTTAAAATATTGGTGATACTTTACATTGATGTTACATGCATTTACGGATACTAAGGTTAGTAGAGAGAAGGCAAAGATATTAGAAATCTAAATAAAATACTAAGTGAATGTTAATGTTGCCAAATAACACTGTTATTCATTCCTAATATGCTATGGATTAATGTCTATTATATCACAATACTGCTGAATTCTGAACTGGTCAGAAGGTGTTGATTAATTGTCTTTACAGTAGCTCTGACAGTAGTAATTCAAATCACAAGGTTATATTAACATGCTTGTTCTAAAATGTGATAATTTCTATAGTAACAACTTACACATGGACTTCCTTACTTGAATGGCAGACACGCATCTGCATAAACAGATTTAAAACAAAAAAGTGTAGTTATCGATATGGTAAAGGTGTCTGTAAGGAGATGTTTATTTAGCATTTATGGAAGGAGTCTCCAGTGTCAGTGCTTAGTACCAGTCAGTGCTAAAGCTATAAGTTTAAGTTTTTCAACACAGTGGTTTAGTGGTTAGCACGTTTGCCTCGCACCTCTGGGGTTGGGGGCTTGATTCCCGCCTCTACCCACTGTGCATGGAGTTTGCATATTCTTCCCGTGCTTCGGGGGTTTCCTCTGGGTACTCCAGTTTCCTCCCCCAGTCCAAAGACATGCACTGTAGGCTGATTGTCATCTCTAAATTGTCTGTAGTGTGTGAATGGTTATGTGAATGTGTGTGCAATTGTGCTCTGCAATGGGTTGGCACCTTGTCCAGGGTGTCCCCCACCTTGTGCCCGGAGTTCCCTGGGATAGGCTCCAGGCTCCCCAATGACCCTGTGATAAGCGGTATGGAAAATGGATGGACGCATGGAATATCTTTGAGGAGTAAAAAGGCCTGGTGATGGACCAACTGTTTATAGCTGTTATAACATAAGTGTTATAAATGATAACAGAAACTAAATTATTTGTGGATGTTCCACAACTTTAAATGTTATTATAAGTTAAATAAAAAGTTGGATGTGTTGTTCTATATTTAATTATGCAAATTGCTGTTATTGCTGTGCAAGAGGAAGAATGCATCATGCCACCCCATCATTGATTATTATTATTTATTTATTTTTCTTACACAAGTGACCCTCTATAGCGTAGTGGTATCAAATTACCTGTGCTACCTAAGACATGAGCTAAGAGTGACCAGAAAATGCCATTAATTTTGTTTATTTTTGTAGGAATTATATCACTGTTATTTTATTTCTTTTAGAATCATTAGTTTTACTATTGCATACATTCCTGTTAGTATTATTACATGTCATTATTTTTATTCAGTATTTTTTCCACACGTTTATATTTCTTCAACCAGCCCATTAATTAGGCTACTCCGTAAGCCCACTGCTAATTATGGGCTTATTAAGTGCCATCAGTAATTAGTCTACAGTTCTGTGTGTTTGGCATGGAGTAACTCGAACCCCACAGAGAGCTTTTCCAGCACAGTGCACCTGCAAAACACTAGCGTGCTCCATCTCTTACAGTGATTAGCATCATTAGAACAGTTCATTCACACACCTGGGCCATGCACTTGGCCCTGAAAACCACACATACGCTCACACATACAGTTCTCTGGGGAGGGGTGCTGCATTGAATGGGTTTATTAGAACCTCCGCCATCATTTCAGCTCCTTTAAAATTGGAGCAGCACTTAGCAGTGTGATGAAGTAATACGAGGGCCATTAGCTCACGCCGACACTCGCAGGGTGCCGAGTGACATCGCCGGCAGCTGCGGACGCTACGTCTTTCACACACACACACACATACACACACAAACACGCACACACACAATGTGCAGCTTAGCTGTACTGCCATATTTGTAGATAATGGTTACTTATTTGTGAATTTTAAATACACTCCCCGTATAAAGTCCTTGATTTTTGTACTGGGTTCAGTATTTAATTTTTTTTTTTGAAAGACCTGTTAGGACAGCAACAAACAGTGTAGACGTGCAAAAAAAAAATTCCATCATGCCGAATGTATTACAGGCATGAGGTCTGAGAGTCTTGTGTGTAACTCTACCTGTCATCTTTCCCCAAGTGCCATTTTCATTTTAACCCTTCTGAGGCTTTCACTTTCCAAATGGTGTGAAAGAATGGCCTGATGAAAAACATGCGCCTTGGGTTTCTTTAACAGGCCTTTGAAATATCTTGATTGCCGATCTCTGTCTCTTTCTCCATGAATGAATCTGAATATGCCGCTGCACACATTTTTTTTTTTGTTTCTGTTTTTTTTTTTTTGCTAAATATTAAATGATTGACTAGGCCAGGGTTTGTCAGCTGGTGGACCAGCAAAGTATCTCAGTGGATCGAACTTAGCATTGGAAAAATATTGTAGCAGAGCTAATAAATATATGGGGAAAAAACTGTTAATTCAGTGTCTCAGGTTTGTAAAACTTGAATTGTGGCTTCTGTAGCAGATCCACTATTGCAGCCAATTAAATACATTTATGTCATTTATTTACCTGGAAGAAGGAGTTTTTGCAAACTTTCTCTTTTTTTATATTTGTTTTCCTGTCTCTAAACAGATAATTGGGACAGAGACAGAATTGGACAGAGAAGTATATGTTTATTCTCTGCTTCTAAATTGAGCTGATCAGATCAGAGTCTGTGGTGCTAGTAGTGGTAGCATCACTACAAAACAAAACATAACCCCTTTAAATTGTCTTATTCATAGCCATGAACAAATCAGTAATGGTTAATGATTAATGGTTAATGCTTATCCAGGTCTTTGTAAGCAAGAAAATTGATGTAGCTGGATCTTCATAAATTATATTTGAATACTCCTGGATTAGTCTGTGTGTTGAATGTGTGTAGCATGGACCAGCAAGAGAAGGGAATGTGTAAGTGAACGCTGAACTTAAGCACATATTCTATTGCATGCTTAACTTGTAATTTACTCTCAGGTATACACTGTACTCTGATTGCATCCCTGTGTGTGTGCTTACATTTGTCATCTGTAAGTATGTTTGAGGGTGTGCATGTATGCGTGTTTGTGTGTGTGTGTGTGTGTGTGTGTGTGTGTGTGTGTGTGTGTGTGTGTGTGTGTGTGTGTCTGTGTGTCTGTGTCCCTCTGTACATCTTAGGTATGTTTTGATCCACCCGGGTTAGTGGAATTGAATCGAAACTGGACTGTGAGTATCGGCTTCACATATAAGCACGTGTAACCTGTGCAGAAAAAAAAAAAAAAAAAAACAGAGAGAGAAGAGAGAAATGAAAGGAATGAAATTGAGCACATAGAGACTGGATCAATTTGTACAGGCATATCAAAGACATTTTTTTTTTTGCTGTCTGGGGAGCAGATGTTGTAGATAACCTCTTGTGCAGAGAAATAAGCCTATTGTGTATTGCTCAACCCAGCCATAGGCAGGTCATGACTTCATATCTAGGCCTAATTAGTCCTCAGCAATAAAACGTGGCAGGTTAAATGGCAGCTTTCTGTTGCAATTTCCTTTAGTAAGGATTGTGATAGTTCTTGTGGATCTGACGTGAAACAGTTTATTTGGTATTCAAGTGAATCTGAGGCTAGACTGTACTTTACTGCCTTGAGTGACAGCATAATATATGAACAAAATGCTTTACCGCTTTAGCATTCCATACCAGTAACCACTGATGGCTCATCATGATATTAGATATGAGGCTAAAATTTATCAGCAGCTGGAGAATGAAACTATTAGGGTTGAGCAGTGCATTAAATCACAAGATACCATCAATGGCATTAGGAATAAGAATGATATGGGCAAACTATTAAACACACTTAGCACATTGTTCACGTTCATTACAGCCACAAATGTATTTCATGTGCACCTTCTCAATCACTGCTCAATGATGTGTTACAGATGAGTCAGTGAAGCGGCCAGGAAATATTAGCTAAAATGGAGATTAAATGGAGATCTAGTGATTGTGTCACTCTGTGACATGACTGTCACTAATAAGGTGTATGAATCTACAGTCTGAGCTAGAAAGAAATTAGCCCCAGCCTTGCTTCTTCATACCACTGTGTTTATTTTCCTTATGAACACTGGAGATTCAAACAAAATGTCCCAAATAATCCACATTTGTTAACAGCAAATATATGATGTGATAAACTGATGCCAAAAGTTACATCTTATATTGACTGACTTTTTATCTTTGAAAGAAATGGGAGCTTAGCCATGCTAAGCCATTTATAGCATACTAGTCGTAACCCTACCTCCTGAGAGGTTAGCAGAACAAGGTAAAAAGTAAAAACAATTAGCACTTTGGAATGAGGCTTTGGATGATACTTGGCTCTGTTTCCTGCAAAACTGGCTCTTTAGGCCCCGTGGACGAGTCACCTGTCGCCTCAGGCTGATTCACACAGTCCTCTCAGCCCATCACGCTGTTTGTTTATCTCTGTCCTAGCAACGGTGACTTGTTTTGCTGTTAACACAGAATTTTCTTTCACTCTTTCCTTCTTGCTTATTACCTGTCCTGCTTTACCATCTGACAAGTGGTGTTAATAGCTCTATTATTTCTCATAATTTACAACTATGCAGAGAAGAAAATTGAGACAGCCAGACATTACATCTTTGCAGCTGAAGTCATTGCTTTTGTTTCCTCTTGTACCATCCCTTCATGACTAAGATAGAACTGCCTAATAATTTGCACCTTTAAATGGTGCAGATATAACTATAGCCCTAACAACTACAGTATTTATAATCCACAATGGTGCCAATATCATGCCATGCTCAGACCAAATCACAAGGCAATGCATGCCAGGCCGGAAGAGATTCGGAAATAATATGGCTTTAAAATAATGTCATGATGGCTGCATACACACCGACTACCACAGCCATACACCCAGGCAAAGCAAGGCACTTTACCCTGCATTAAATTAGGTGCGGCCGTTTTAGAACTGTGTTAAAGTACACATTAAGAGCAATAGGTGTGTAACTGAAATTCATCATGGTTCTGAAGAGGATTAAGTGTGTTTATGGTGCACAACACAGGTGAGCCATAATCCCTTTCACAGTCAGGCTAAGCCACAGCTCAGTGTAAATGACATTTAACAGGGTGGTTAACTTTGGCGTCAACCCTGAGGCTGCTGACTGGGTTTAACATATTTTGCTAAAATCAGATACAAAGATGCATTAGATAGTGTCTGTTTATGCTAGTGCAACTTTTGCCAATTATTCATTCAGGCTGCAGGAGATAAAGGAAAAGCCTGAGACAAACAGGCACAGACAATAACCCAAACCAAAGAATCCAAGACAGAATAAATAAAAGTATGCCAGAGAGCAAAAACGGTCATAAACAAGAGAGAGAAACAAAACAGCTTTTAAATGCGATAATGACATTGAGGAGCAAGATTTGGACGAGGAAACCCTTATATAATCCAAGTGATGAACTGAGAGTTAACAGGAAAGAAAGTGTTAGGAAATAAATATGCCAGGGAAGATGAATGCTTAATAGGTGCTTATGCCCAAGTCTCACCCTTGCTTCAGTTGACAATCTCACTGGGATACTGTAGATTTGTACCTCTGAACTGCTGCTGTAATCATCATGACTATCCTGTTGACATTTATTCACATTATGCTCATACACAACATCCTTTCAACACACTTAGTACTTTATGCCTTTATAGGACAGAATTGTGGAAGAGAAATCTATAATCCGATGTCACCCAGAAGAGGATGGGCTAACTTTTGAGCCTGGTTCCTCTCAAGGTTTCTTCCTTCCACTGCTATCTATGGTTCACTCATTTGGGATCTAAAGCTACATCCAGATTTCTGTAAAGCTGCTTTGTGACAATGAGGAGCGACTTAACCCAGCAAATGGTCTTTTGGGCTAATAATGGCTGGACCAGGGTAATGTTGGTAGAGCCATAATGCAGTCAGGTCCATAACTATTTGGACAGTGACACAATTTTTGTAATTTTGCCTCTATACTACAGCACTATGGATTTGAAATGAAGCAATAAAGATGTGATTGAAGTGTAGACTTTCAGCTTTAATTCAATGAGCTTTACAAAAATATTGCATTAACTGTTTAGGAATTACAGCCAGGATTTTTTTGCAGAGTCCCTCCATTTTCACAGGCACTGGACAATTGACTGTTAAGCAGCTTCATGGACAGTTTCCTCATTATTTCATTACAAATTAAGTTGATTCCAAGTGTTGAATTTGCATTTGGTAGCTGTTCATGGGAACTCTTAATATGTGGTACAAAGAGGTGTTGATGCAAGTGAAGGAGGCCATCATTAGGCTGAAAAAAACAGACCTTTCAGAGAGATAGCAGAAACTTTAGGAGTGGCCAAATCAATACTTTGGACATTTTTAAGAAGGAATGCACTGGTGAGCACGGGTTAGGGTTAGACAACTAAAATGGATGATCACAGAATGATTTCCTTGGTGAAGAAAAACCAAGTCAAGAACTCTCTGGAGGAGGTAGGCATATCATCATCTGGTTTCCTCCCCGAGTCCAAACACATGCATTGTAGGCTGATTAGCATCTCTAAATTGTCCGTAGTGTGAATGTGCATGTGATTGTGCCCGGCGATAGGTTGGCACCCTGTTCAGGGTGTCCCCTGCCCTGTGTTCCCTGGGATAGGCTCCAGGCTCCCTTGGATAAGTGTAGGATAAGCGGTATGGAAAATGGATGGATGGATGGATGGATGACATTATTTTGACTTAGTACCTCATTATTCTGACTTCATAAAACATGAATGCAATTACCAGTCATTAGATGTATATACAGTATACAGAATAGTATTTGTCATCTGAATTCCTCTAAACAATGCCGGACTTATTTGTTATCAGAGAAACAGCATTATAGAATTATAGCATTATAAGCTAATATTTAAAAAATTAGCCTTGTTAATAGATTGTTAAACATGAAATAAGTAAAAAGATTTTGAAATAATGAGTTATTACATGGAAATTAAGACATGTTAAGTTGAGATAGCACTTAAGATAACACTTCAATGTTGTTCTTGTCTCTCTTTTTTTTTTTTTTTAATTTAACATGCAACCTGGATTGATAATGCAAGCAGAATTTAGTAATTTTCTTTAATCACAGGTGTATCATTAGAGGATCTTCATCGTATAATCTGACATGGAGAATTATTGCATTGTGGCAGTCTGTTACACAATTCAGGCAAGATTTTATAGGGATCATCTCATCTGACATGTAATAATCATAAAAGAATGCTGAAATCGCACTATAATTATTGCAGTAAATATTTGTATTTAATATAAAGCATTTCCAGTATCTGTAATGCTGTGCAGAGATTCGGTTATGAAAACAGACCTGGATTTTATTTTTTAAATAAATAAAATTTATTGCATCCGAGGTAATTACACCTAAATCAATTACAGCAAGTGGCTTACGTCTGTTGGAGCAATATGATTAAGCCACAAAGCAACTCTTCAAGTTTATGATGATATAGTGTACAGTATGACAGGCAGGTGGCAAAACATAATGATGTGCTGCTTTACTGTGTGTGGAACAAAATATCCCCCACTGAACATTTTAATGATTTTAATTACATTAATTGCATTGGAAAGGCAAACGTTTATTCTCGAATAAAAAGAATGTGTTGTGTAAATTGCTACTTGTGGGTCTGAACATGCAGCTATCTCCCTGGAGAGTGTGTTTCTCTCTCTCTCTCTCTCTCTCTCTCTCTCTCTCTCTCTCTCTCTCTCGCAGCTGTGGACTAACAGGTGCAGGCCCAGCGTCACTGCGTCGGGCCCGGGGTTCTCAGCAGCCACGGGCCCTGTGCATAATCTCATTAAAGCTCCCTGTAATTCAGGAGGATTGAGTTCTTCAGATGAGCTAGTGGAAACCTCCACGTCTGTGTGGGAGTTAACAGGGAAAAACTGGCCACACTTGAAACACACACACAGGCTGCCTTTCTTCTGCTCTCTTTTTGTTATCTAGATGACCGCTGAGAAGAAGAGAACTAAAAAAAATCTGCTTCTTCACATAGCTACTGTGGCTCGGAAAATATTTTACTCATGCATGCCTTAAGCTTTGGTTAGATTTAGAAAGAAGCACAAACTGTGTGTGTGTGTTTGTGTGTGTGTTTGTGTGTGTGTGTGTGTGTGTGTGTGTGTGTGTGTGTGTGTGTGTGTGTGTGTGTGTGTGTGTTGTTTGTTCTGTTTTCATTCATTTCACACCTGAGTCAGTGTATTTCACCATGTTATGCCGCTAAAACTGTACATGTTCATCTGTGACTTTATGTGAATAATATATGATAAATAAAACCACATCTGGAAAAAATGACATGAAAAAAAGCAAAAAAACAAACAAACAAACAAAAAAAACAAAAACAAATGCACTACGTGTGAAAAGTCCACATATAAAAAAGTGTGAAACATAACATGTTAAGTGATATGTTCATGTGTGTTTTCTGTGAGGAGCACAGGCGCAGATAATGTATATAAAGGAGAAAAATATTAATGACGCATAAGAAAGGATAAAACCTGTCACTGACAAATTCATTCATTCATCATCAGTAAGTGTTTTATTCTGGTCAGGGCTGCGGTGTATCCAGAGCATATCCAGGAAACACTGGGTGTGAGGAGGAAATTCACCCTGGAATAAATGCCATTCAATCACAGAGCACACACACATTCAGAGCCAGTTTATATAATATGCCATCCCACCTACTGGTATGTTTTCGGGAGGTGGGAGGAAACTGGAGAATCCAGAGGAACCCCACATGGACACTGGGAGAGTATGTAAAACTCCACGCAGACAATAACCCAAACTCAGGATCAAACTAGGGGCCCTGAAGCAGTGAGGTGGAAACTCGTCCCACTATGAAAATAAGAGATTAAAAAAAATCCATTGTGAGTTGGAGTGATTTATTACTGCAATAAAATGAACAATTTGGAACACAGACTTCTAATAACTGTGGATCAAGATGAGAGTGAATGAGTAAAGCATTTGTATTTCTCTTATTTTACTGGAGGGTATATGCTTTTTTTTTTTTTTTTTTTTAAACTAATTATAAATGAAAACAGTTTTGAGATGTACTGATACAAGAAATAGTCATTTCTTGATGATAGCTAAGGGCCTTAATACCTTGAGCTTCCTGATTTAGCGAGTTCAAACATTTACAATGTCAAAGCATATTGTGCAGACTTAAGCTAATAATTGTAAAACTGCTTCCTGTAAAATGATTTGCAATGAGCATTTTCCTAAAAGTAAAGACATTCAGTTTATGTGAGGTGAACTTATTTTAAGTGAACTTATTTTAGTTGGATATTTAATGAGGGATAACAATTTATGACTTAAATTAGACTTGTTACATTATTAGCATGGGGATTTTACCAGCAATTCTCATGCGCCGGCTATGAGTTTAGCTGAATGACAGGCAGAGAACTGTGGTAAAAAAGTAATGTTAACTGAAATCTGACCTGAGACCTGTATAAATTAGATATGACATGTATTTGTTTGGTATAATGTGCAACATTTTTTGCACCCTGGGTTTTTACAGAGCTTGATACATCAACAGTGACTCATTTTAGGAAAGACACATTTTAAGCAGTCAACTATAAAATTAGTCAATTATTTAGAGTAAAAAATGCAATTCAATGTGATTATTTATTGTGCAAACAGCTTAGAGAAGAGCCTCCTTCACTGTGACTGACAGGCACAGGCCATGCCTCCTTTAATGGGACAGACAAGTACAGAGACTGTGTCTCCTTCACTAGGACTAACAGGTACAGAGACCACACCTCCTTCGTTAGGACTAACAGGTACATAAGCCACACCTCCTTCATTAGGACTAACAGGTACATAAGCCACACCTCTTTATTAGGACTAACAGGTACATAGACCACTCATTCTTCACTTGGACTAACAGGTACAGAAGTCACACTTCCTTTACTGGAACTAACAAGTACAGAAGCCACACCTCCTTGCTAGGACTGACAGGGACATAGATCACACCTCCTTCACTGAGACTAACAGGTACAAACACCACAATCCTTCACTGGGACAAATAGGTGCATAGGCCATACCTCCTTCACTGGGACTGACAGGTACAAAAACCACACCTCCTTCACTGGGACTAATAGGTGCAGAGGACACATCTCCTTACTAGGATTGACAGGTACAGAAGCCACACCTCCTTCACTGGAACTAACAGGTACAGAGGACACATCTCCTTCAAAGGGACTGAGACATAGAGAGAAGTGTGGAGACGGATGCAATTCAGTTGTTAATATTGTACTTCTAAATAAAGGAATTTGTTTAAAATGGTGTAAAAGTTCCTTAACTTGTATGTAAATTTATGCACTTAACTAAATTCTCTTGTGGGTTTCTACACCCTCTGCAGGCCATTTGGCCATTATAACAGCATTATAGGAATGGTTTGTGTGTTTTTTTTTTTTTTTTTTGCATGGACACTGGGCGTGATGGATAACACGTGAAGCTTTGTATGGCATGTGTTTTGACAGAAATCTATCAACATATACTGTATTATTTGGCTTTAATCCAGCATTTCTTGCATTATCCTGCCTTCAATCCTATCAGTGAACACTTAGTCTTTATGCTCACAGTAACTCACTGACTTGAAAATGGAACTTGGACAGTGTTGCTAAAATAATTTAGCCATTTTTTCATGTTTAGTCATGTTTTAACCCTCATCCCTATGACTAGGCACTACAGGAATGCCACATTCTGTTTTATTTTATTTTATTTTATTTCAAAGTTTTTTTTTGTTTTTCAGGACATCCTAGACTCCACAGATATGTTACCACTAACAACTAAATGCTATCATTTGATAAGTTAAAACTAATACTAAGATAAAACTTTTTTTTTATATTACCAGCAATATTATTAGCAATAAATAACTACTTTGCATCTCTTGATATCAGCACTTTTTTAAATGTATACCATAAAGCTGAGATATCGTTTTAGATAAGATAAAATTATTGTACTGATATCCATGTATCCACTATTTTTCATACTGATTACCATACTTTGATAGCAAATAAGGCATCTTATTTTTCTCTGGGCCAATCTGACTACTTTTTGAAATTTGTAAAAGAATTCTGAATGACTTGTGAATTTACTATAATTTGAAATAATTTGAAATTCAAAAAATAAAATAGAAAATTATTTATGTTTACTTTATCGGTTAGGTGTGAAATTGCTCTTTCTCTCTCTCTCTCTCCCTCTCTCTCCCTTGCTCTAAAACAAAATGTTTTTTTTTTGTTTTTTGTTTTTTTTTTTAGAAATGGTGAAAATAAACAAAAAGGGGAACTTCTTTTTTCTAAGGATATGTCTTATTTATGATTTATAAAGTTCTAAGGGTTTAAAAGAATTCAGATGGAACTATAAATGTAATACACTATAACACTTTTTGGCAACTCAGAGGCAATTAAAGAAGGTTAAAGGTCAGCCTGAGAAGGGCTAAGCCAGGTCAGGAACAGTTGTAGAGGGCATGAGGCTAACATAACTAGGTAAACACAGCCTGCCTTATTTCACTCTCATCTTTCTCACCTCTGCAGCTCACTGTGAAATCCCTATGGTGTCAGAGAGGAGCATGAAATCCCAAGGGCTCCAAGGGGTCATGTCATGTCATGATTGTGTAAAATGTTTTGCAGGTTATTCATATGGAATTTAAGAAATGGAATTTAAGGCAATTCCTTGGATAGTATACAGCCATGGGTTAAATTGTAAATATACACTTAAACCCCTGACCCCACCCCGTTCCTTGATCATCCAAGTATACCTGGCTCTTGGGCCCAAGTTTGACTCTTACAGAAAGAAATCCATTAATTGAAATCCATAGATTGAAATTTATGGGGGTGGCAGCATCATGTTGTGGGTGTGTTTCTCTGGAGAAGGGACTGGTGCAAATCAGAAAATAGATGACATCATGAGGTAGAAGGATTATCTAGAAATACTGAAGCAACACATCAAGAGATCAGTCATAAAGTTAAAACTTGGTGACCACTGGGTCTTACAACAGGACAATGATCCTAAGCAAACTTCCAAAAGTGTAACTGGCTTAAAGATGACAGTAGTGAAAATATTGGAGTGGCCATCACAAAGCTCTGACCTGAATCCCAAAGAAAATTTATGGACTGAAATGAAAAGGCATGTCTGAGCAAGGACATCCATGAACCTGACTCTGTTACACCAGTCCTGTCAGGAGAAATGAGGTTACCCCAAGCGTTTGATTCAAGTTCAAACAATTAAAAGGCAATACCATCAAATACCAAGTGGATGTAAACTTCTGACCCACTGGAAAATCCATCCATCTATCCATTCTCTGTACCGCTTTTCCTACACAGGGTCGTAGGGGAGCCTGGAGCCTATCCCAGGGGACCCGCGGCACAAGGAGGGGGACACACTGGACGGGGAGCCAACCCAATGCAGGGCACAATCGCACACCCATTCACACACTACAGAATATTCTGAGATGCCTATCAGCCTACAACGTATGTCTTCGGACTGGGGGTGGAAACCAGAGTACATGGAGGAAAACCCCAAAGCACAGGGAGAACATGCATGCTCCGTGCACACTGGGCGGATGCAGGAATTGAACCTCCAACCACGAAGGTGCGAGGCAAACGTGCTAATTAACTAATGACTTAACACAGGAAATGTATGGTTACATGAAATGTGTGAAGCTGTGAAAAACTTTGTTTGAATGTCTTTAGTCTTGGTGTATGTAAATTTTGGCCCCAAATGTTATTAAATGAAACCTAGAGGACAGAAATTTATTTATTGAAAATGTCCATGATGTAAATGTAATTACATTTCCATGATGGTACTGCTAAGAATACCTTATAATACTGTAAAATGAAACTGGAACCCAAATACATAACCCATTTTTATATTTTCTTAATGTCAAATAGACAGCATTATACTGTATATAATTCAGTAAAACTGACAGTTTGCATAAGAGTAACATGCATTTTGGCAAAAGTTAGTAGTACCAAGTGCTCCCCTTTTTCACAATTTTCCCACATTCTGAGTTTATTTACTAGAAAGGCCTGCCGTGTGAGCCATGATTTATTTCAGTGTGTAAACACCATGAACATGTTCATGCGGAATTAGTCATAATTCAACGTCATGGCTGATCTTTTCATCTAGACTCAATCAGGAAGTGTCTTGTCTGAGATTATTAAGGGAAATCAAATCATTACCACCCACTCAATAGGAAAAATAAACATGTCCATGTACTAATGCATTTGGGAGATGAAGACTGGAGCATTTCTTCTGCACTGCCCTAAATTTGTCAGGCTCTCAGAGCTAATAAAATGCTTTGACCTGACTGTTTTTGTCAATATTACATCCTCAGGCATGTTAAGGGAAATCTAAAAAGCTAAATTGGCTAACAAGGAATGAGACAAATGAGACTAAGAACATTTTATTCACTTTATTTTCACTTAACTGGCTATTATTGTTCACCTTTACTGCCACATTACTTTTACATTATATTTATATAATTTTATTTATTATATTTTTACACACTATTTCTTTTATAATTAAGTATTTAATTTATTTAAGTATTTCAATATTTCACATAATATTTAAAACATTTTACATATTTTTTTATATTTTACCCTTTTCTTCTCTGTCTGTTAAATGCCTATTCTATGTATGAAAGCAATGTATACATATATTTTGAAATATTGTATTATACATTTTTAATTTATTAATTTTTATCATCTAACATCTTTTTTTTATGTTATGCTGGTGAGGTGTGTCTTGGCAATGATGCCAAGCTGGACAAAATATCTTTATAATAGTTTTTCAGTGTGCTCATCACTCAAGTTTTCACAAAGCAGCTAAATATCCATCAAGCACCAGTGCTTCTGTATACACACTCACACACGCACCAATCAAAACACTCAGGCACAAACCTGTACATATCTGTTTGCTTTTTCTTGTCTTAGTTTCATCACAGTTAAGTGGTTATAAAAATCCTGCTTGTTGGTGGTTGGCTGAAAGCCTGTTTTCCTGCCTGCGGCTTTTAAAGCGCTCACCTTTTCAAGGACATGGCCACATGAGATCCATGAATGCATGGCAGGCTGCCAAAGCACCAGCAGATAACATCTTGAAGAAAATATTACAGTATTGCATACTCAGTGTAAATTACCTGAATGTTTATAGCAACCAGCAGCAACACGAGGCCTGGGGCAGGACGAGGCCTCAGGGCACTGGCTGTGTACCTCACAGGACTGGAAGTTTGTGATGATTTGATAGGCATTCAGGTAAATTTGACTCACCTGAGTAGTCAACCATGATCTCTCTCTCTCTCTCGCTCTCTTCGTGTTTGTTTTTTGACACACATAATGGGCTTTTTGTTTTGAGTTGAAGTGAATGTACAGTACATATGTCATTTCATAAGTTATGTGCTAATAATTGTAAGGCTGTGAGTTCAGACTTTAGCTGCTTTGGTTAAAAGCCTACGCCAAATAATTTAATATACAGTGCCCTCCACTAATATTGGCAGCCTTGGTAAATCACATCTATCTCCGAGTTCAAATCTCAACTTAAAATGTATCTGCTTCTCAGTGTTATTTGTCCTAATCTGTTGCTTTGCATTTTGCTCTCAATGACTGTACTATCTGTACTGTGTTTTTCATTTTTTTGTGTTTGATTGTTATTGTTTTTCACTTTTTGTGATTGTCCATGACTGTTTATTGTTTATGTATTATTGTATCACTATTGTAAAGCGTCCTTGAGCTCTGGAAAGGCACTATATAAATTAAACATGTTATTGTTATTATTATTATTAAATATGAGCAAAGAAGGCTGTGAAAAAGTGTCTTTATTGGTTAACCTTTTGATTTTTTGTTCAAAACATTCACAAAAATACTCTGCTCTCATGGATATCAAAGAATTGCAAACAGAACACAGGTTTATCAAAAAAAAAAAAAAAAAAAAAATCTGAAGTCAAAATAAAATTCGTTAAATATAGATGTGCAACAATCTATACATTAGGCACCCCCATGAATTCATATATTTGAAGTATATTCCAACTGATATTTTAAAAATTTTTAGTACACCTGGGTGACTAGGAACAGGAAATTATTCAACCATGACTTCCTGTTTCACAGGGGTATAAATATGAGGTAGCACATTGGCCAAATTCCCTTCATTATTCATAACAATGGGTAAGACCAAGGAATATAGCTGTGATGTGCGGCAAAAGGTTGTTGAGCTTCACAAAATGGGAAGTGGCTATAAAATAGCACAAGCATTGAAAATGCCCATTTCCACCATCAGGGCAATAATTAAGAAGTTCCAGTCAACTGGAAATGTTATGAATCAACCTGGAATTGGACATGTGTCTATATTGTCTCAACGCACTGTGAAGAGGATGGATAGAATTGCAGAAGTTAGTTGTGTCTTGGGGTCAGAAAGTTTCAAAAACTACAATCCGAAGTCACCTACATCACCACAAGTTGTTCGGAAGGGTTTCAAGAAAAAGCCTCTACTCTCATCCAAAAACAAACTCAATGTCAATGACAAGCGTCTTCAGTTTGCCAAACATCAAATGGGATCGGGTTCTATGGTCAGATGAAACCAAAATAAAGCTTTTTGGCAATAAACACCAGAGGTGATTTTGGCACACACAGAGAGGTAGCCATATGGAAAACTACCTCATGAGCACGGTTAAATATGGTGGTGGCTCTTTAATGTTTTGGGGCTGTTTTTCTGCCAGAGGACCTGGACATTTTGTTAGGATACATAGCATCATGGACTCTATCAAATATCAACAGATATTAAATGAAAACCTTACTGTCTCTGCCAGAAAGCTTAAAATGGGCCATGGTTGGATCTTCCAGCAGGACAATGATCCAAAACATACATCAAAATGAACACAAAAATGGTTTACTGACCACAAAATCAAGGTCCTGCCATGGCCATCCCAGTCCCCTGACTTGAAACCCATAGAAAACCTGTGGGGTGAACTGAAGAGGAGAGTCCACCACTGGAGAGATTCTGTATGGCGGAATGGTCTTAGATCCCTTGCCATGTATTCTCCATCCTCATCAGGCATTATAGGAGAAGATTCAGAGCTGTTATCTTGGCAAAGGGAAGTAGCACAGTATTGACTAAAAGGATGCCAATAATTGTTGCACACCTATATTTAACAAATATATATATACATATATATATATATATATATATATATATATATATATATATATATATATATATATATATATATATATATATATATATATATGGATAAACCTGTGTTCTGTTTGCAATTGTTTGATATCCATGAGAGCAGAGTATTTTTGTGATTTTTTTTTTTAACAAAAGATCGAAAGGTTAAACAATAAAGACAATTTTGCAAAGCCTTCTTTGCTCATATTTACCAGGGGGGCCAATATTAGTGGAGGGCACTGTAAATGTACTAGATCAAGTCTAAAATGTGAATGATGTTTCCAGGAGAACAGTTAATATACCACTTACCAGGGTGTACCACCATTTCACTGATACCAAATATTTAGAAGTTTTTAATTTTTGTTATTAAGTATTTTGTCCACCCTAGTCAGTACATTTGCTGGTCATAAACATAGCAATGCTGTGACAACTATGAACTTTTACTTGGTTATGTTCATTCTCTCTGTCTTATTTTCCTTATTCAGAACATGAGCTAGACAGTAACTTAACTAGCCAGTAGCTTAGCAAGTCAGGAATTTATCTATTCAGTACCTTAGCTAGTAAGGAATCTAGCTAGGCAGAAACTTGGCTAGTCAATAATTTAGCCAGTCATAAACCTAGGTAGTTAGGAACCTAGCAATGCTGTGATAACCATCAACTTTTACTTGGTTATGTGCATTCACCCTGTGTCCTGTATCTTCTTTTCCTTTTTCAAAAACATAGCTATTCAGTTACTTTAGCTAGTCAGTAACTTAGCTAGTCATGAATATAGGCAGTCAGTAACATAGCTAGTCGGAAACTTAGATAGTCAGTAAATTAGCTTGTCCTTAATGTATCTAGTCAGTAATTTAGCTAGTGAATGTTGCTAGTCAATTACTTAGCCAGTCAGTATCTTAGCAAGTCAGGAATTTAGTCAGTAGCTTAGCAAGTTAATAGAGTCAGCAACTTGGCTAGTCGGGAACTTAACTAATCAGTCATGTAGCTAGTCAGGAACTAGTAGCTAGCCTGTCATTAATTAATCTAGTTCCAGTAAATCAGATGGCCAGGAACTTAGCTAGTTGTTAATGATCTAGTCATTAACTTAACTACTCAGGAACTTAGCTAGTCAGGAATTTTCTAGTCAAAAATTTGCTAGTCAGGAATTTGCTAGTTAGTAACTTTTAGCAACTTTTAGCAACTTTTACTTGGCTATGTTCATTCTCCCTGTCTCTATCTTCTTTTCCTTTTTCATTACTGCGAAGAGAACAACATTTCAGGAAAATTGAAAGAGTAAATCTGCACATACACAACTCATATGAGTGTGTCCTCCTTCCTTGTGGAGTTCACTTCAAACTTGAGAAAACAGCCCTTTCAAACTAGAGAAATAAACGTTTAGTCATTCCTACCACTAAACTCATGAATGTGATTTTAACCTCTTATTTTTCTTTCTTTGATGGAGCCACAGTACCCGTAGCTGGAGCCGTGGGAATCCTAAAAATATATGAGCCATTTAATTGTGTTGATCAGGAGGACAATCATGTGCAGACGATGACATAGTAAAAACTGGGTTGTGTTTTTCTTTAAAAGTGTATTTTTATATAGATTTCTGTGGTTACTAATCCAAACGTCATTCACGGTCGTGTTATTTTAAAGTCCATTAATTTGAAGGTCTCTGTAAATCTTCAAAAGTGTGTGTACGTAAAACTGCGCATGTATGCAGGAGTTTGTATGAATCAAACTGAACTCTGGCTCACCTGGTAGGGGGTGTGTGTGTGTGTGTGTGTGTGTGTGTGTGTGTGTGTGTGTGTGTGTGTATGGGTTCTGAGTAAACAGCCCTCCAACTATTTCTAGGAAAAACAAAGTTAAAGTCGATTTCTTTCCCTATTTCTTGAGAAACTTTCCTTCCAGCATTGCCATTTCTTGAGCTCTATACAAGTCCAACTAGCTTTGGGGCCTGTCAGTCAAGCTGAGTGATTCTGCCCATTGGCTATCCTGTGACCTTACACTGACCTCTGATAGGAACAGCCACTTCAATGAACCAGGTGCCTGTGGAAACAGTTTTGACATCTGTCTCTGTCATCTTTTTCAAAAGGAGAGAGTAAAAGCTCTAAAAGAGAGAGAGAGAGAGAGAGAGAGAGAGAGAGAGAGAGAGAGAGAGAGAGAGAGAGAGAGAGAAGATACTTTACGCATGTCAGTGAAACATCTTTAGATTTTTTTCCAATTCTGTTGCACCTCCAGTGGAAAAATAAATCATGCAAAACACACAGGAATGGATCAGTGGAAATGGAAATGAAAAGAATAAAGGAATTTTACCTACTGAGGCAATGTTTATTGTTGCTGTTGTTTTTTTTTAATAAGGTATGGCCACAAGTTAATGTTTCAGAGCCACAAGACACCAAAATCTTGTTAATGCCACTTAATATGTTGTGAAAAGTCATCAGGGTACTCGTTGATACCAGTATTAATTATGATACTGAAATTACATAGTATCCTATTCTTAGGCTTATACTTAATAAGCAAACAGGGGCATCATGGAACAATTTATCTTGGTGCTCAATACTCACAGAAGTGAACTGCTCTCTCTCACATGCAACAATTTCTCTGTATGCTTTTATTGCACCACACTTGCAAATACCTTTGTGTGTGCACAATTCACAACACCTGGATTATGAAGGGGCACAGTGGCTTAGAGGTTAACATGTTTGTCACGCACCTCTGGGGTTGGGGGTTCGAATCCTGCCTTTCTGCATGGAGTTTGCATGTTCTGCCCATGCCTTAAGGGTTTCCTCCCTCAGTCCAAAGACATGCATTGTAGGCTGACTGGCATTTCCCAAATTGTACAGAATGTGTGTGTGTGTATGAGAGATTGTGCCCTGTGATGGGTTGGCACCCCATCCAGGATGTCTGCTGCCTTGTGCCAGCCTCCAGGTTCCTCGTGACCCTGTGTAGGATAAGCTGTACAGAAAATGGATGGAACATGGTTTATCAGGTTACTTTTTTTGAAGGAAATAGTACTATAGTACCTATACGTAACTATAGTACTATAGTAACTGTTTCATGCAGTTTACAGTCTGCTTTGCTTTGCTTTGCTTGATCATTAATCGTGAAATACATCCACATTTCATGTGATCTAATTAGCCTGGGAACATACACTAAGCTTAAGAAAGATAGTATCAGGTACTATCAGACATTGGTATCACAGCATTTGTGAGTTAATGAACATGGTATCTGACCAATACCCAAAACCAGTATTGGTATTGATGCATCTATAAAGATCACATTTATTTTGTGGTCACCTATTAATTATTTCGTGGGCATGGGGAAAAAATTATTTAGAGAATTCACTTAAGGTGATGCAGCTAATCCTGTAGTCACAATGATCTAATTCAATTGACTTCTCTGTCTCTTTCATTTTAAAATACAATAGTTACCATGAGTTAAATAATTTACATTTACATTTACGGCATTTAGCAGATGCCCTTAACCAGAGCGACTTACATTCATATCATTTTATACAGCTGAGCAGTTGAGAGTTAAGGGCCTTGCTCAAGGGCCCAACAGTGGCAGCTTGGCAGTGCTGGGATTTGAATTCAGGACCTTCAGAAGTCAGAAATCAGAAGTCCATTTAATCGCCAAGAAATAGAGCTTGAGAAATTTAACTCATGGCTTTAATTGATAGAATTTGGCATTAGATTTAGACAGTTTGACATCCTCTAACACTACTTGCCTTGGGTCAAAATGGTGAATGCTCCAAGATCCAGTCCACTGACATGAGAATGCATGAGCAGAGGATTAGTGTCAAGGTGCAAGTCATACATCTAACAGGCTTAGCAAAAGCATGCACTGTTTGCAAAAGCGGGAAATAATATGGGTGTTCTTCACATTCCCATCCAATGGAACGAAACAGAGCCAATCAGTAGCGATTAGGTCCCATTGTGACTTGCAAACATTTTATCAAGCTCCAAGTACTGAGTTTGCAGAGATTAAGTCTGTCTTTTGGTGATGTAAAGTTTACTAAAAAAAAAAGTGGTTGGGGGGTGATGACTCAACTGCGCAGAACAGGCCTTCAGGCTGGATTTGCTCATGCATGACAGGAGCACGTTGCCTGCACAAGGAACATTTTCTATTGAAAGAGTGTGTCACCAAATACAGGTGCATCTCAATAAATTAGAATGTCGTGGAAAAGTCCATTTATTTCAGTAATTCAACTCAAATTGTGAAACTCGTGTATTAAATAAATTCAATGCACACAGACTGAAGTAGTTTAAGTCTTTGGTTCTTTTAATTGTGATGATTTTGGCTCACATTTAACAAAAACCCACCAATTCACTATCTCAACAAATTAGAATACTTCATAAGACCAATAAAAAAAACATTTTTAGTGAACTGTTGGCCTTCTGGAAAGTATGTTCATTTACTGTACATGTACTCAATACTTGGTAGGGGCTCCTTTTGCTTTAATTACTGCCTCAATTCAGCATGGCATGGAGGTGATCAGTTTGTGGCACTGCTGAGGTGGTATGGAAGCCCAGGTTTCTTTGACAGTGGCCTTCAGCTCATCTGCATTTTTTGGTCTCTTGTTTCTCATTTTCCTCTTGACAATACCCTATAGATTCTCTATGGGGTTCAGGTGTGGTGAGTTTTCTGGCCAGTCAAGCACACCAACACCATGGTCATTTAACCAACTTTTGGTGCTTTTGGCAGTGTGGGCAGGTGCCAAATCCTGCTGGAAAATGAAATCAGCATCTTCAAAAAGCTGGTCAGCAGAAGGAAGCATGAAGTGCTCCAAAATTTCTTGGTAAACGGGTGCAGTGACTTTGGTTTTCAAAAAACACAATGGACCAACACCAGCAGATGACATTGCACCCCAAATCATCACAGACTGTGGAAACTGAACACTGGACTTCAAGCAACTTGGGCTATGAGCTTCTCCACCCTTCCTCCAGACTCTAGGACCTTGGTTTCCAAATGAAATACAAAACTTGCTCTCATCTGAAAAGAGGACTTTGGACCACTGGGCAACAGTCCAGTTCTTCTTCTCCTCAGCCCAGGTAAGACGCCTCTGACGTTGTCTGTGGTTCAGGAGTGGCTTAACAAGAGGAATACGACAACTGTAGCCAAATTCCTGACACGTCTGTGTGTGGTGGCTCTTGATGCCTTGACCCCAGCCTCAGTCCATTCCTTGTGAAGTTCACTCAAATTCTTGAATCGATTTTGCTTGACAATCCTCATAAGGCTGCGGTTCTCTCGGTTGGTTGTGCATCTTTTTCTTCCACACTTTTTCCTTCCACTCAACTTTCTGTTAACATGCTTGGATACAGCACTCTGTGAACAGCCAGCTAATTTGGCAGTGAATGTTTGTGATTTACCTAGTGAACCAAACTGAGAGACCATTTTGAAGGCTCAGGAAACCTTTGCAGGTGTTTTGAGTTGATTAGCTGATTGGCATGTCACCATATTCTAATTTGTTGAGATAGTGAATTGGTGGGTTTTTGTTAAATGTGAGCCAAAATCATCACAATTAAAAGAACCAAAGACTTAAACTACTTCAGTCTGTGTGCATTGAATTTATTTAATACACGAGTTTCACAATTTGAGTTGAATTACTGAAATAAATGGACTTTTCCACGACATTCTAATTTATTGAGATGCACCTGTAAGTAATTGCACAGCAATTTCTAAAGATGGTTGATTCTTGGCGCGAAATACTAATTCCCAGAGTGAAATGAAGTGTGCATGTTTCATTTTGCTTTGATGAAATGGATTAGGAGGTTTTTTTTAATAATTAAGGGAAAAACACAGAGAAGGAGTGGCACAAGAGGCGGTAATGCCGGAGGGCTAAAAGGGCATGCAATGCTTCTTCAAAAAATCATAACAGTGTGTGTGTGTGTGTGTGTGTGTGTGTGTGTGTGTGTGTGTGTGTCCATGCATCCTATCATGAACAAAGAATTAGGATGAAAGGGTTTATACTTTTGGATCTATACTAGATGGAGAATTTGGGATTTGAGGCAAAAACAAAGAATTAAAGCCCTGAACTAATGTGTGCTGCAGCTGTACTCCAAAAGACCCCAAAAGCCTGGAGCAGAGCAGAACATGGATATATTCTCTCTTTTTCTCTCTCTCTATCTGTGAATCTCTGAAAGAGATGTTGACGTCTGGATGCAGCTGTGCACACTTGGCAAAATCATACAACTTAATGAATTATATCATCAGCAGTTGTGTGACAGTAACAGTAACAGTTCAAGCTTCTTCTCCTCCTCTTGGTCCATCCCTCTTCTCCACTGACACTTGATGGATTATTCACATAACCAAACTACAACTGAGGTTAATGTATCTTACCCTACACTGTATTACATGTAAGAAGATGTTTATGTAGCATTTTTGAAGAAGACGTCTCCAATATCGCTGCTTTCTAATCCCAGGGGTAACGCTGTAACTTTAATTTTAAGATGGGGGGCTTTGCTTTTTGTTGTTTCTCAGTAATACAAGAAGTAACTTATTAGTAACTTCAATAGACAGAGAAAAGAGAGGCTGGTGAGTGACCGTTTGTTGCTGTTATATCAACAAGTGATAACAGGAACATTCCACAACATTAAATGTAACTATAGAAAGATAAAAAATGAATAAGAAATTGTTAGATTTTACAATTTACTGTGGTATAAGAGGAATATACAACACTTCAGGACATGCTTGGCATTGGGTCGCATCACACCTCAACATTGTTGATCATGTTCCACATCCCACTGTGTTTGATGCCTTACATATTAAGCATGGCAGTATTACAGTTTAACATATCCTAGTCTCAGCATCAAATGCTCCACCAACAGGATACCGAGTGTTTGAGTTTGTTTGCACACTTTTCTGGCAACAACCTTCAGAATCCTGAAGGCTGCAATCTTTTGTGTGCTGAAAAACAAACTTTTGAGCATGATATAGTCAGTGGACTTCACAGAATCCCATGTTTAAAAGTTATTAAAAGGATTAATGTGAAGAACTTAGTGGTGACTAAATGAGATAATCATGTTTGCTGACAGGATGTGGGAAAAGGTCTGGGGTTGGGCATCAGTCATGTCTATCAAATGGCCGCTTTCTGTGAAAAGTAGGTGGTTCTTGGATGTGATTATTGTCACACCCGTAAACAAAGTTAGAGCTAGTTACCATGAAGTACCATAGTAAAAGTATTAGGTTATATTAAAATCATACTGAGGAGTAATACATTTTTATAGGGTTAGTAAATAAGTAAGTGAAATAGTAGATAAAAACACAAGGAGTGAACCATCCTTGTACCTTGATTATAAAAGGTAACTATAATGTGGCTTAAGAAAGCTATGGTTTGTGGTGCTTATAGGTTACTTCTTCCCTCGTCAGTAGCCTTGACGCACATTATATATTTCCTTGGTGCTTCTTGTAAATCCCTTAAGAAATAAAACTGATTTATGACCTAAGGAAGCCTATGACCCTATGTGTGTGTGGGAGGCAGACGCCTGGCAGCATGCTGACCTGTGTATCGGGGTTAGCAGAGACATGCGGGGGTGGCCGGTGGTGGGCTAATTGCTACTTTAAATACATTAGCTAAAGCTCTGAAATAAACGACAGCAGCTGCACTAGCAGAACAGCATTACGCTGCTATTAATGAGGTGTTGGTGGAAGGAGAGCGATTACAGTCCATGCCGCTGATTGCTTAATTATAGGAAGGGATTCAAAGGCAATCAGCTTGATTGGGCCTCCCCCACATATGATGTCAAGCTGTATTTAATTTGGTGGAAATCTTACATTTTGGAGAGTGTGGTAATTGGATTTTTTGAGATGGGGTAAAAACATTTACACTGATAATTGTTTAATGTCATGAAATAGCCAGAAATAGTTTGCTGTATGTCAGAATTATTATTGTAAACATTTTTAATATGAATATAATAATGTAGATTAAAATGTATGGGTACATTTAATGGCACAATATAATGAGTATTATTTAATTAAGAACAGCAACAATAACAAAATAAAACAGTCAGGGTATACTGTTATAGGGGTGGGTGTGATGTGGCCCCAGACAAAGCAAATTAATCTTACCACCACAAAGTTGATTATATTTTCCAATAACATCACATCCTGAACTGTTTTATTCTTTTTATACCTCAGCAATTCACCAACACTCACATTTTTATTTGTTAAAGAATGACATCCATTTCTAGTTGCATTTAACATTGTAGAACTTCCACGAGACAAGTTAGTTCCTGATATCACTTATGTTATAGTAGCTATAAACAGTCATCCCTTCACCAGACTCTCTGTTTTCATCTTTCTTGTAGCTAATAATATAAAAAATGCAGCTTGGAAATGAGTTATTACTATAGAAACCATAACGTATTCGAATGAGCGCATTAATATATACCTGTGATTTGTCTTGCAGCCAGAACTACTGTCAGAGCTGTTGTTCTGGCCAATCAGAATCAAGAATTCAATAGTGGTGTTGTATTAAAAAGGTGTAAAACTTCATAAATAAGTCTTATTCCACTTTGTATTTATGCACATTAGGAAAAACGCACAAATCAGCACAGTTTTTAAAATATAACGATTGGTTTGTTTATTGTTTAATCATACCCATTGCTTTGTTTTATTCAGTCCAGATACAGCGCAGTGAGTTTCGACTTTATGCTCATGTTTATGTTAATGACAGGTTTTCATCCTCTGCGGTGGAAGACAAGAGAGTCATTGTTAGTTTGGCTTAGGGGAGGATCCTCTGCTCTGAATGTACTGCGGTTTCAGCGCTTCCCCTGTCATAACAGAGAAAGAGGCGGACATGCGGATGTTTGAATGAGTTTTTCTTTCAGTGCTGATCTGTAAGTTAAGCTGACAGGTGAAGGTGTGCAAGTTCAAGGGGTTTTTTTAGCAAGAGGGCAGTGGGTTGGAGAACTGGATGGTGGGGTTGATGTTACAGCTCCTCATCTGACTCTGATCTGAACTTGAGGGGCCAGGAAAGAAAATTACAGCCTCTTCAGTTGGGGCTGTTCTACCTGTAGGCTGTTTCCATAACCTATCCTTACCTTGCTGCACAACTATTACCCAGAATGCCACAGGCCTGCTGAGGCCTGCTGCACCAAAACACAATTATGAGACAGACCCCTCTCTTCCTCTGTACTGGAGGATCAGAGTGATATATGTGTCAGTCATATGAAACCTTAAGGGGCAGTAGTAGCTTAATAGTTAAGGCTCGGGGTTCTGTACTAGTGGCCTGAATTAAAATCTCAGGACTGGCTGAGAACCAATGATGGGTCCTTTAGCAACCATTAACTGCTAGAATACACTCTCTTAAGAAAGGACTCTCAAGGGTTCTTGAAAGATTAATAGGTGTAGTTTTCTAAAGAGTTTCTACATGGAACAATTTCTGAAAGGGAATACCTTTATTGTAGGGAGCTTTAAAGGTTTTCCCCCAACATAAACAAATCTAAGAATATTTAAGGTCCTCTGTGGAATCTTTTTGTTCCTGGAGTGTATGTTTGGTTTGGATTGTGCCTCACATGTTAAGTACTTTGGATCAAAGTAGCTTCCAAATGAATAAAACCAAATGCCATAACTCTTAAGTCATGTTCTGAACTTAGCCGTCTCAGTGCTAATGCTAATGAATATAGAAACCACTCCATTTCAGACAAGCATACACCTGCTAGGTGATCTAAATTTAATTATTTGAAAACATCCACTGGCTGATTGAGAGGATGATTGTCATATCCAAAGATGTTGAAGAAAATAAACATTTTGCTTTCATATGATTATGAAATTGCATTCCTGTCAACATTATGATATGGAAGGAAATTAAATTGGATTAAGGCCATTTCATTGTGTCAATCAGAGAGACTGAATTGTTTGTTCAATTCTGAGCTCAGGTTACAGTCTGTGTAGAGTTTGGCACGTTCTCGTGGGTTTCCTTCAGGTTCTTAGGGTTCCTCCACCTCCCAAATATATGTCAATATGTTGATTGGCTAAGCTAAGTTGTCCCTAGGTGTGAATGAGTGTGTGCTTAATGCCCTGTGATGGACTGGCATCTCATCCAGGGTGTGTTCCTGCCTCATGCCCAGTGTTCCTGGGATAGTCTCTGGATTCACATGATCATGGCCCTGACCCAGACCCAGTCACAGGGTCTTAATGAAAACTGCAAGCATTTTTATTGGCTTTGTTGGGGGTAAACTGTGCAACAGTGAATAAGTGTTTCTGATATAGAGGAGTTTGGTCTGTTTGGCTGTTTGGTCTGTTAGTATGTAAACGATGTTAGTAAAGGATACATACAAGTTTTTTTTTCTTATACACTTTCAATTGAATCCATTAGTTCACCAATTCAGGGATCCACACCACCCATTTACAGCTGAACGGCCTAAGCAAATTGAGTCAATGTGCTGAGGTTTGTTTTTCTCTCTGTACTCAGTGCATTGAGCTTCACCATTGTCATGAGGATGAAAATGGTGCAAAGCCTTCCAGTGAAGTCAGCTGTTTATTCTCAGCTTAACCTCTGATTCTTAGCTAGGACTCACAGCCAAAACCAACAGAGGCCATGCTGCCAGTGGCTGGTTATGGTTGGCAGTTGTCACCATGTGGACTTGCCCTTTTTTTTCTTGCAGCAGGTATGCAAATACTAAATATTGTCTTGCTTATATACACATGTGTATTGTAGTGCTTGTGTCTCTGTTCTGTGGCGAAGTCAAAGGAAAGTCAAAGTTACAGCAAGAACTTGCAGCAAGAACTTGCTGTAAATGTGAGGATGGAGCATGAGGATTGTTGTGAAACATTTTGTGCATGCAGAATTGTGTAGAAAGGATGTGATTAGCATGTTTCATCCTACCACATCTATTTATCTAACTAGAAAACATTTAGCCTGCATTGAATAGCTTCCAAAGGAGCAAGCTAAGTGAGAAGCTAGCCAGCCAACATTTGTTAATTTATGTTAGTGTAGCAGAAACCCAAAGTTATCTTAGTAGTTAATAGAAGTAAAGAAACTAATTCAGAAGTGTAAGAAAATTGTGCCTACCACAGAAAGCTATAAAAAAAAACTTTGCAGAATCTTGGCAGATCAGGTTAGCTCACAGTCAGTGGGTCAGATTTGTGGTGGTGATGTCATACATTTTCCTTTTTTTTTTTTTTGGCTGGTTTTGGTTGTTCACCCTGGGTTTTTTCAAAGAAGAACATAGCTATCCAGCTTGATCAAAACCTGACATTCACTGTGTGAGTGTGAAGGATGCATGGTGAGTCAAGCATGTTATTGCTGCTAGCGTTTTTTCTTTACATTTACATATATTTCAAATAGTGCAAAATAGTGAATTATATCACCTTTGATTCTTAAATCCTTTATTTAGCTACTGTTACCAAAATGGATGCACACATTTAGGGTAACTCTAGTAACAAATTACAAAATAACTCATTGCATTTTTAGCTCTTTAATGTTTGCATATGTTTCCAATAAAAATAGCTGTTTCTCAATTCTAAGAACACAAAGAACTGACTTGCGGGTTCGTGAAAACCGGTCTTGCCAGGGTACCTTGGAAGAACGAAATTGGAAAGACAGGACGACATAGAACGTATCTTTTTTTGCGAGAATTGAGATGTGCTGCGATCTTCCTGTTGTGCAATGGACCGTCTCATCATCTCATCAGTGCTCCCAAAGTAATATGTTTCAGCTGGTTAATAGATTTACTGTTAAATGGCTGATTAACCAAGAGTTAATTAAGCATGTTCTAATGAAGTGAGCTCACTGTTTGCAACTCGACCTCACATTAACTAAAAACCAAGCTAACAAGTTTACCGTTACCTCAGGATGGAAGCTAGCATAGTTTAATTAAAACACTTCTGAGGGATAAATTCGACTTTTCAACAACCTCATATATAAATATATCTCAAATCTAAATCATATATCAAAATCATTCTTTTTAGATGCATATTTAGATTATTGTCGTTAAAAACGACATTAAAACTTAGTTATGGGTCAGGCTTCCGTCATCCTCTATTGTTTTGCCGCAATGACTTCTGGGATTTAAAGCGGGTCCGGTGCGCTAAGGTCTGCATCCGATGCATCCTCGATATCTAGAACAGATCCGGGTAATTTCATGGATCCTTGGTACTTGTGTTCTTGAGTACTGGAATTGAACTTTGGCGGTGGATGATGATGTAGAACGAGAACACAAGGACGCAAGATCACATAAGAATGCATATTGAGAAACGGCTTATGTCTTATTGCTAACCGGTCCACCAGGAAAAGGGTGCCTGGGTGGAAACGAACACTTTTTATCCATGTTCCTGTGGGATAAGAGAATGGACTACTGTTGGTTTTGGTGGAGGGGCCTTCAAACTGGTTCTGTACACAGCATGATCTTTGCAGTTAGACAGCCAAGACAAGATCAAACACTAAATAACAACATTGATTTTTTTAAATATGTTTATGGTTTCTTAAAGATGGCCTTTTTCCAGACATGCGACAACAACATATGATGGGTTTTCCCAAACCGCCACATGAATCTGTCAAAATATAAAACCTAATCTGACAACACAACAACAATTAAGTCAAATGACAACTAAAAGTTATAGACAGTGACCCAGTGGAAATAGAATGGTTATGGCAATGATTTGCTTTTGCGCGTTCAAATTTGATCTGAAATTGTATGATTTCATCCCAACAGATTCTTGACCAAATTCTGTAACAGACTGTGTGATAATGTGTTCTCCACATCAGGTTGTATGATGAAGATCCTGTAATGATAGACCTGGTATTAAAGGAAATTACTAGATTCTGCCTACATCATCAGTCAGCGTGGTCTGGGACTGTACAGAAAATGGATTCGCATAAACATAAGCAGTCTTCAGATTGAGCTTGAACTGGTCCATTAGCTGTTTTGTTTACATTTCACCATTGCTAATAGCATGTGTGTAGCTGTCACGTGAGCTTTGCGTCATTATATGCGATCCTTCTATTGGTGGCTTTTAAATGAATGTCATAGCAGTGCTCTGAGGTTTAATTGAAAAAAAAAACTCTCACACTGCCAGAACTTTGTAGTCAGCTGACATGGGTTGCGATGGTACTAAATTGGACGCCAATAATGTAAGCATGTCACATTATGCGCTATAAGATCCCCGATCTCAAGAATTCTTTTACTATGTGTGATTTTTGTGTGATTTTTGATATTAAAAACTTACAGTGTAATGCTGGCTTTAGGGAAGTTTGGTCATTTTGTTGTGTTATGCATATCCCAGCTACCATACTCTTTTTCCTTTATACACTCCAAGTTACAGCAAATGATAACGCAAAGCAACCATAGTGACCTACTGACTCTTGCTTCATATTTACTGAAAAAAGACGAGTCTAGGCAGTGCACTCCTTTTCAGGAGTGCCATTTCATGACATTGACAAAAATGTCATTATTAACTGCTGACCCTGTTTCCTGTCTTTGTAACTTTAAGTGAACTTACCTTGCCTCAGGCCTGCTTTTACCCTCGTCTTTACCTTACACACACATGCAAACATACTTATACATAAAGCACAATGCATACACACACAGAGAAGGAATATGCACACACACACACACACACACACACACACACACACACACACACAATGGTATGCACATAGATGTATGCACATTGCAATGCACTGAAAGAACAGTGTGAACCATTAATTGTAGCTGCTGTCTGAAAGCATGCTCGTATGCTCAGTGTGTGTGTATGTGTTCGCACAGGGTGTATAAGTGCACTGTTAGCTCATAATATTTATTCATCCATGAATGCCTTCAGCCCACACAAATACGTTACACACTCCAAACCTGTTGGATGGGCTCGCTGCGAAATCATTTAGGTTTAAAATAGGGCAGCAGGGAGGAAGTGTTGTGAGAGATTAAAACGTGTTACAACACACCCCTATCTCTTCTGTTTACAGTATTTGTAATTGAACAGGTTGTGCCGAATATGTCACTCAAAAGAAAAGATTAATTATTTGTGTAGGAGAGGAGAAAGCATTATTAATAAGCACGTGGGTTTGTGCTAACTTGCCCTAACACAGAAAAGGATGAATTAAGTGTTTTATGAATGAACTAACCCTATTCAGACACTGTGTTGGCAAAAACTGAATTCAGCGACCCAGGTTTGATCGCGAAAACTTACTAACATCAGCGAAACACAAGATACATGTGTGAAATGCTTACAGGAAATTTTGCCTAATGCTTCATTTCCATTCGAAAAAACAACAACAACAATAACAAAAACTTAGGAACACTTTTTTTTTATGAAGCCCATATTCCATCCATCCATCCATCCATTTTCTGTACCACTTATCCTACACAGGGTCGCAGGGAGTCTGGAGCCTATCCCAAGGGACTCAGGGCACATGGTGAGGGACGCCCTGGACGAGGTTCCAACCCATAACCGGGCACAATCACATACACATTCACACACTATGTACAATTTGGAAATGCCAATTAGCCTTCAATGCATGTCTTTGGACTGGGGGAGGAAACCAGAGTACCCAGAGGAAACCCCCGAAGCAGAGGAGAAAATGTGCACACTCCGTGCACAAAGGGTGGAGGCAGGAATCCAACCCAGGAGGTAAGAGGCAAACATATTAACCACTAAACCACCGTGCCCCCCAAGCCCATATTCATAAAGCATTATATCTGTGCTTATAATTCCTTTCTTTAGAATTCATTCAGTTGGTAATGATTTCTTGTAAGCATTCTTACAAAAACTATAATAATGCCTTATAAACCTCTAACAATGTGCTATAAATTATTAAATACAAATAATAAATGGCATATAAAATACATTTTTTTTAAATGGTGGGAAAAAGATTACATGTCAGGAATATAATTTTTTTTAGCATATTATTCACTTTAATGGATGCACTCCATTAAAGTGAATGTATAAGTATTAATAAATAATACAGTTGGTTTATCATTATTCACAGGTTTTATTTACATTACTAGTTATAATGTTTGTGTAGGACACCACATGGCACTATATTGGGACTTATGACACTTGATTTACAACATAATACATAATTAAACTTAGGCATTATTTTAGATTTTATGAAATTGCTTACAAGGATTCATTACCAATAAAGAATTATAAGCACAGTCAAATTGAAAGTCCATAGTTTCAACACCACGTACATTTAAAAACATAACATCCCTCCTCTGAGTGAGCCTTGACCCTGATGTAAATGATTATTATCTTTATTAAATGTCATTAAATAGGCAAAAAACACACTCAAGGTAGAAATTACAGTTTGGGTGAGGCGGGGAAAAAATATAATTATTATAGTCAGATATTTATAGTCGACTTTCCCAAAATCAGTTGCATACGCACAAACACTTGCAGATTTCTACATTTTTTCAGTCCACATTTCATGTCATAGTAATGTAGGTTTTTTTCAGGCAAACTGTAAAAAAAGAACAACAACATGAGCTTTACAATATGTATGTGTGTGTGTGTGTATATATATATATATATATATTTTTTTTTTTTTTTTTTTTAACAGAAGGCAGAAATGAGCCGGGAGCTGGAAACGTGTTACGCATATCTCGGGTTTAGTGGATTGTCAGTCAGCAGGGTGGAGATGTGTGTTCGTCTGCCTCGGGCGTCACCGCCTCCTGTACACACTCAAGTTTGTCAGTTTCCTCGTTTTACTGGCCGCTACGGTGATGTATGAATTTGTCCATGTTCCTGACAGGTAAATGGGATTTATTTAAGGCTTAAAAGCCAGCCTGCCTCAGATGGCCCGCCCATCCCAGCTCCACAACACATTATCACAGAGAAGAAGAAAAAACAAATACAATACTTTACACTGTCCGTATGATCATCCCAGATATTTTATATGAATATGTCACTTTGCAGGGTTTTATACAGTTTAAACAAAGCTTGACTCCTACACAGAAAATAAATATAAAGCATCAATTATTCAAATGTAGTTTGTCATGTATACAAAAGTCCTGAAATTTTTAAATCCTGCAACTTTTTAAAAACAGGGACAATTTTTTTGCTTTAGAAATACTCTATGGAAAATAACAAAAAGGAAAGAAAGAAAGGAGGGAAACTTTTTAAATGATTCAAATGTTGTGTTTTGGAAGCTTGTCATGGATGTAAAAGTCCTGAAATTTCATAAATTTTTGAGCTTTTTTTTTTAAAAAACAAATGCCGTTTGGAAAATATTTTTACAAAAAGATTTTTTTTTGTCATGTATAAATATATATATATATATATATATATATATATATATATATATATATATATATATATATATATATATATATATATATATATATATTTTTTTTTTTTTTTTTTTTTTTTTTTTTTTTAAATTACATGAAGCTTTTCAAAAACCGAACAGATTGTTTGGTATTTTTTAAACCTACATTTTTTTTGCCAAGCTTCTTTTACAAAGTCATATATATAATCATATAAAAAAATCCTGTACAAATGTCCACCGTGTTCATTCATGGAAAAAATCGCTTAAATGTGACGATAAAAAAGGCACTATTACCTCTAAGGGTATTTCACTATTTCAGATATATGATCTTTGGCAGAGAATGAGACACGGCTGTACACAGATGACACAAATTCAACAGAGGCAATAAAGTAGGCAACCATTATGGTGTAGGAGAGCAAATCGCTCAGGAAAAATAAAACATAAACACTTACTGTTTGTCCGTTTGGTACATGGGGTACCAGCGTTAGGAGAATTTAGTTGAAGTGCATTTGGCTGCATGCAGGTGATCATAAAATACTGAAAAAGGAGCCACAGGAGTATGTAAAGCAACATTACAGAGTGAAGCGCTGCTCCTTAAACAAAACCGAATGTCTTTTCATGTCTTTGGCGGTATGGTGATCGAAGCCACTAAGCACTTTTGGTACTCTCAGTCTTTGGCACATTGTAGATGCGAATTTAGCTCTCTGGTGTTAACTGGGGAAGTTGTTCACCATCTGAGGCCTCCAGATTCAGGGAATGGAGAATCTCACTCTTCCCACTTGTGCTCAGGTCTTGTGGTTGTGACTGAAACACTTCTCCATGTTTTTTGAATTGCTCCTGGACCTCGGCTTGAACTTCCCCTCTCAGCCGCTCCTCGTCCTCAGCCAGTTGGGCGAGCCGTCGTTCCTCTGCCTCAATCTCCTCTGTGGTGGGGATGGAGTTCTTTTTGGGTCTGCCTTTAGGCTTTGTAGGGGCCTCCTGCCCTCCTTTTAGTACCTGAAGAAACACAAGATGCTCTTTAATAGGACCATGACAGATGAAAGCCAAGGTCAAAGGTCAATGTGGTTATTATAGTGATTAAGATGTGTGGTCATTAATTTCTGACAGGAAATCTTCTAAAGAGCTTTCGTTCTTGGATGAGATGTTGACCGCGCTGACACAGATCTGCACTGTATCCTAAATCATCTTCCATGTCTCTCAACACACAAATGCATACACACACTTAAGCACACCGCCTCAAGGCTGAAGCTTTCTCAACATTATATATGGTGTACAGGTTAAAAACTGTCTAATGGATTTTTAATGGTAGGGTTCGAATTTCTGCTCTGCAGCTTGGTGGTCTGTTTTATTTTTACTTTAGTTATGAAATACAGACATCCAAATGATAAGTTAAAGATGATATGTACTGTATATGGCAGGGCAAAAATGCTCAAAAGTCAGTCAGCCTCTGTGAGACATTATAACTCCTATAGCACCACTTTTGAACATTAGCGACTTCAATTAAAGGTGAATCTCTGCCACTGAAAATGTAAATTTTTCCAATAACTGTGTAGAAAACCAGTGCTATATACTGAATAGCAAATCCTTTTCAAGCTTATTACATATAATACCTTCTTTATTATATATTATACAAACCATATTTTGACAATCCTAACACAAGTGCATGAGCTGAAGTGCCAATATTTACAGTTTAGTTATAACATTTGCGATTTTTGCAATATAGAATACACATGAAAACTATGCTTCTCTACTTTTTCAGCTAAACCACTGGTCAGATCAAACACAAATAAAATTTGCCTGAAGGAAAAATCAATTCACTGAAGGGGAAAGGACGTGTGAAGTAATAGATGTGCATTTGCATCTCGTAGTGGGTACTTTTGCTTTATCTAGGGTAGTGAATTTGTAAACCGCATTCTCGTGAGCCAATAGAAAACAAGAATTCATGACTACTGTCTCTTTTTTTTTTTTGTTAAAAAAAAAAAGCTATTATTATTATTAAGTAGCGGTAAACACAGACATTTCCTAGCTATTTTCTTATTTGTTCTTACATCTGAAAGAAAAAAAAATTAATTAGCTAGCAAACTTTACTAGACATTCTCTCCAAAATGACACCTGCCAACATTAGCATACAATAGACCTGTGCAAATGAACAGTATCACATGATCAGCTATTTTACGTGCTATCAAATAAAAGTCTAGCTAGATCTAAATGGGAGAAAATAAAATGGGTTAAATTCATAAAAAATGTGGAATGTGCTTTTGTTCTTGAGGAATAAAAGCGCAGGGACATGAAATAGGGACATAGAATGGACTACAAAGTGGACATACGTATACAGTACTTATGTTAATTTTATAACAATTGTATAAAATGAGTTTACATAATCATCAGTTTGGTTGTAAATCCATTTGCAGTTAAATAAATCTATTTTTTAATGATTTAGGCTATTAGCATGGAGCCAAACCATCCACTTGAGTTTGTGTGAATTATTTATTTTTTTTTTTCCCTAGGATTTTCTTGTTGGCAATTTTGGCACCTGTGCATAAGACAAGTGCATTGATGGGTGTGGGTGTGCGTTGATGTGAGTATTGGTACAGGTGGTGACCTGGTAAATGGCTAAACCCAGCCAAACCTGTTGGGCTAAAATAAATACCATTGTTAAAAGATATGGTTGGGTGATATTAAATCAGATTAGCTACTCTCATTACCTTTAGGAACCAAATGACTAAGTGCATATTGTTAGCAGGAAAGTGTGAAAGCACCACATTTGTAATGTCACATCCCATGTGGAGCTGCTCCACCCACATCAGCAAAGAAGTGCTCATTTCTGATCAGAAAATTAGCCACTATTATATCAAGGCTATTATATTGGACTCACCATTTTCTTCCATTTCATGCGTCTGTTCTGGTACCAAGTCTTGACCTGGAGCTGGGTGAGCCCAAGAGACTGAGCCAGGTCCAATCTGCACTTACACAAACACACACACAGTGCAAATCAAGACAACCTGTAAGAAAATTAGATCAACAAGAGAAACTGAGAGTAATGGTGAGTGGCTGGGATTTTTTTTTTTTAAAAAGTCACAAAACATAACGTTTATTTTGATATATTTGTGTCAAAGAAAAAAAAAAACACTCCAATTGGTTCATAACTTTCTCTGCATTGCAAAGCATCTCAATACTGTAGTGTGTGCTACTTATTTCCAAATCCTACCACCTGCTGCTCTACGCAAAGCACTCAGTGTCACAGATTCCCCCTTCTTATGATGGTCACTATAGCAACAAGCTCCATATGCTTATGTTCTCATTTCTGTTGCAGTTCTGTCTCCACCCCTGTCCTGTTATTCGTTTGTTACTGATTGTCTTCACCTGTTCCGTGTTTGCTTCTTGATTGTTTGTTGCAAAGTCTTGTCAATAGTATTGTACATTATTAATTTTTTGTCTCAGTGTACACCTGATCTGTTGTTGTTTTCGACCCATGCCTATGTACTTGACTATGATTACACTGTTTGCCTGTGCTCTGACCCCCGATTTGCCCTAATAAAACACATACTGAATTTTCCACACTTGGCCCTACCTCTAACCTTATGTTACACCAAGGGCATGGTCTGGCTATTGGTAGGAACTATTTTTAATTGGCATATTAATTAGCTTGAATAGATGCAATACAATATTTTTGCAATTAGGAATATGAAGGGAAAACTTGACTAAACTGAGTAAAATACAATACAGTACAGTGCAGCACAAAACTATAACTCGGATGCTAGCAGAAGATGCCATCACCTCACATTTATACATTATAAATATAGACACTTTATAAAGCAAAAATGAAGACACTACCCAGATACCAGACTCAAATAACGTCTTTATGTGTGATGAGCCAAAGAAGATGCAAGCACAATTCTTTGTGATCATAAGAGAAGGTAATGACTTTTCACTTATATTCCATAGTCTACATTAATGCACCAAATTAGCTTGTCATACTTCTGAGTTCAAATACATTATTTGCCACTTTTTAGCATAGTTAGTTGGACTTCTGCAGAGATATAACATGGTACAGGGTAGTATGTTGGCGTTTTGACTTGTGTGGTGTGCTAGCTAATGAATTCATGATTTGTCCATCCTGAGTGTGCACCCAAACCTAAATACATTTGACACAAGCATGTCCTTTGTCCTGTTAGGAAGTTCCACTAAAATAACTAAATCCTATTAACTTGGCAGCAAATGGGAAGACCACTGACACACATCCCAAAGTCATCTGTTATCCTACACATAAAACCCAGTGGGTGGCCATCTCTGCCGGTCCAGATGTCTATCTAATCACACTATAATCAGTAAAACTGCAATGACATATCAAAGGAGGACACACTGTTCGGTCTGGAATAGTCTTCCCAGACTAACTGTAATTGCAGACCTTCCACTCAATTCTGTCACCATTTATCTATACAGGAAAAAAGGTAATCCTATCATACGAGCTCATTTCTGTCTTCAAGGTGGCCGGGCTTCCTTTGGCCACTCCGGCAAGCTTTCCATGACTAATTCAGCGATTGGTTTGGTGGTAATGTGATAGCCATGGCTGGGCCTGGACCATACAGAGAGCACTGTATCAAACAGCCGTTCTATCAAATGATCACACAGAGATTCCTGCCATGTCTTCTTTCAAAGTAGCTCGCAACAGCCCAAAAGGATTAACTAGCTCTACCGCATTGCCTCCCCCAGCCAGGCAGTCAAACACTCAATGTCACTTCGATGTCAGACACATAGATCTATTGGAATTGAGCAAATCAATGCGCACACAGAAAACTACTGTCTTTCTTTTTCATGTACTCCGTCTCTCTATTTTCTTGGCTTCAGATATCTAAGAAATGAGGTCCCTGTCTCATATTGCTACACACTGCTTACAAAGGATAATCATTAAACTTAAATAATAATGAAAACAAAAAATAATTTGCAAAACCTCTGACTGGTTTATATTGTAAATTGTGTTACTTCTGTCAGTAGCCTGTTCATCACATGGTTTGGCTTAAAAAGGAATAAAAACAACGGGGCATGCTGTAATAAGAAAATAATCAAAGATGGTGTGGTGTGATGCCCCAAATTTGATTATTTTCATTCATATATATATATATATATATATATATATATATATATATATATATATATATATATATATATATATATATATACTTTTATTGCCCACTGTTTAATCCTACTTTTGTAAATATAATATATTTACATAATATGCTGTTGCCCAGAGAAATATGGGATAAAGTTTCCTTGGCATTTTCGCATATGGTTTTCTCATTATGAGCCCGAACATAGACTTCTGTAATACTGATTTGTGACGATGTCAGCATACAAATAAAGCTGAAGTGAATTATTTCTGAGCACATTTTTTAGACAGGAAACATACACACTTACGTGGCACTTGAGGCTTATTTTAAACTCAATTGATGATGATGATTATAATAATCTGTACCTTATATAAACGATTGGGACTGAATTATATAAATTGTACAAATTTGTATGTTGGCATGTTTACTACTAGTTTTATGAGGTTTTGATTATGTGGCCACTTACACACTTTCAGCTGTGGCTGAGGAGCTCAGGATCCAAAAACCACAACACAGAGTGGCAGAGCGAGAGAGAGAGAGAGAGAGAGAGAGAGAGAGAGAGAGAGAGAGAGAGAGAGAGAGAGAGAGAGACACAGAGAAAATATGGTAATCACATCCTTCCTACTCCCTGAGGATGGGGATTTCCCCCAGTTTATGTTCTTCCTTCAGCTGGGACTTTAATTAGTTCACTTCTAAGGCTGAATGGCAGGTATCAGGTGTGTGTGTGTGTGTGTGTATGTGTGTGTGTGTGTGTGTGTGTGTGTGTGTGTGTGTGTGTGTGTGTGTGTGTGTGTGTGTGTGTAAAGCAGTGTAAGAAAAGTCCGGCCAAGTACTCTACAGTCTCTGCCTTAATTTGGAACCTTACAGTCTGGAGCCGTTGATCTATTTACCCATGAGGGTGTTTAATTATGAAAAATGCATTTCTCTTTAAATAAAAAAAACACAGCAAAAAAGTCTTAGGCACGTGTAAAGAAAATGTGCAGCTGCTTTATCCTGTTCAGGCTTACGGTGGATCCAGATCCTATGATGGGATAAACTATGTGCGAGGTGAGAATAAGCCTGGATGTGACACCAGTTTAGAGTTGCCCATCCACCTACTGATATGTTCTGCATCGAAACTGCAATGAAGCCAAGAGGAACCAACAGAAGAACCAGTATATGAATTATGACTTTATAGGTGAAGCTTCTTGGACTGATATGGCTGATTTTCCCCTTAAATCTGTTTTTTTTTTTTTTCTTTTTTTTTTCTTAAATTTCAGATGAGTAAATCTGTCCTTAAACTGAACAAAACACTAAAATCTATGAAAAATTGCCTGTCTGTCACATTTTGACCCTTATGTTCCTTCATGGGCAGACTTTAGATTTTCTATCTCCAATTTTAAATACAGTCCACTCCATAATGGAAGTATGTTCAGTAGGGCCAAACATGAAGTCTGAAATAAAATGGAAAATGTGCGAAGGCTGAGAAGGAACGACCCACGAGAGGCAACCTAAGACACACGGATTACATCATCTCATTGTACAAAGCTCCAAAGTGTTTTATATACACCTGTGTGTATATTAAATGATCGGCATGGAATCAGTGTAATACATTTCTGTTTGCTGTTACTGGCATGTGTCCCTGTTTTCTTGAATGGGTGTAGTGTTTCTTTTAGACGATTTCTGGTCAGCTATTCAAAAGCCCAAGGTTAAAATGTTACTATTCTCTCGACTAGAACATTAGGACCTAATGTTCTGGCTCATGCAGGTTAACCGTGTTTGACACGTTCCCAAAAGTATAAATCAAAATGTCACAGTGATAATCAATGCCATTCAGTTTCCAACATCTGCTTTAGTTTTTTTTTGTCTGTTGCTCAGACTATGAAAATCTATTTCATGCTTACATGTACGTTCTTGTTTCTTGAAGGATATTGCACTAAAGTTTATGACTGATAAATAAATTATAGTGGTGACCCTGCAGAAGGAAATATGAAGTACAAACACAGAAAAAAGCAGGTGATTGTGATGGAACCAGTATTTGAACCTGATGTCTTGTTAACGTTTTGATTCAATTCTACAGTAATACTAACTTACTAATACAAAAACAGCTGTTGCTTGTTTAAATGCAGAATAATCCAGATGTTATTCATTTTACAGTGGTGTGCCCCAATGTCTTTATGGTTCATAGCTCTTACTCCTGAGTTACAACTACTTTATAATTGTTTCTCTGGTTCACAGCTGAAAGACTGTCAAGGCAACAGTGTCTAAATAAAGTCTAAATGCAGATATATGCAATATATATTCCATCATTTATTTTTTTATTTTTTAAATACACTTTTAGCAAATTATATTTTTTAAAGAGTACATAGAAGTATACATATAACACATTAAATATTATGGCCATAAGTGGTGAACTGTGGGGTCCAAGCACCATTTGCAAATAGCACCCCCAGTGGCCAGTTCTTAGTTACTTAGAACACTAAAGAGCGTGGATGAACATATTGTTCATGTTTTGTGGTGGTAGCTCAATTCTAACACTGTGAAATACTGTACCTGGTGAAATCTGATTGGCTGATGGTGGCCATGTTTTTTTATATAATCCAACCGTTCCTGAGAAACTACTATATGATCTTAACTCCATCCCTCAAAGTATATATGACATTATAATGAAAAATAAATAAATAAAGCAAGTGTTGTGCAAACTGATAATCAGGTATAAATGTTTTTATTACAAGGCCTTATAAACACTATTAGTTCTCAAACAAATGTTACAAAAGTTGTAAGAAAAGGCATGATTGCTAGAGCTAATCTTTGTAACTTGTGTGGGCTGAATTTTGATAACTTTACAAATAGGAGACTTTATGCTGTTTAATAATAATAATGTATAGCGGGTGCTGACCTGTCAGGAGTGGAGAGGTACTTCTGCTTCTGAAACTTCTTCTCCAGACCCATGAGCTGCAGCTCGGTGAAGATGGTTCGACTGCGACGTGGCTTCTTCAGCCTGGGGGCGTTGTGCTCTGTCTCTGACTCGCTGCTGATGCTGACGGGCGTCTCACTGGGCACCTGCTCACCTGGCAGTGCATGCTGGGATGACACCATGGGCAGGTGGGTGACTCGGCCAGGGGGCGAGGGCTGGGGAATGTGTGCCAGGCCACTGGGGGGCTGACGGGTAATGACAGACAGCGAGGGGTATGCGAGTGATGACGGGCCTGCAGGAATACATATCATTTTCATTTCAAATAAAGGTAGCTTATCAGAGATGGTTAGAGTAGTCAATATCAAGGAAAACAAATGTTACTTAATAACATTACTCAATTAAAAGTAAATGTCTGGACACCTACTTAAGTAAGAGTAAGAAAGGATCTAGAGGGGAAAAAATAGTGCATTACATAATACAAAGGATCAGATCACTGAGATTTACAAGTTATGAGATCAACATTATTTAATGTGACTAAATGGCAAATAAATAGCAAGGTATTAAGTCATGTATTAACATATTAATTATGATATTATGGGGGGAAAAGCAACTACCATGACTAACATAACATAACATCAATTTGAGTTCGCTTTCAGGGTTAGAAATGAATCATGCAGTGCAAAAAATGACATCTTTGCAAGCAAATACATCTTGAATACAGTCACATTTATCTAGTAATTCCTGTAATAAAAATACAATAAACTAAATATAAGATTATTACTTGGCATTACTATATTGACATTTTTACTAATTTCAAAATAATAATTTTGCTTTTTTTTCTAGAAACAAATGCATAAGAAATTAGCAAAGGTTCTATCTGCCAATAGAATAAGACTATTTCAAGGTTGAAAATCCATATAAAACCATCCTTGCACACAGAAGTTATAATATATGGTTCAACACAGGTAGAGTAAATTATGGAAGCAGGAATTACATTATTCTGGTATTTTGGATGTTAAGGCCTGATTTCAGTTACAGAATTTAAGCCAAGACCAAAAGTAAAACGTCTCCTGACTCCCCACTGATGTGACACTTCAGTTCAAGTGTTTAATCGAGATTCTGAAAACGGCCCTAAATTGCGCACGAGGATCCGTTTGACTGCTTTAATTGTGACGCTGTCATATGCTTAGCTGCTGCGTGGCCAGTTTAAGCAGCCATTATGGTCCAAGTGAACTAAATCCTCACTAATAGCCTGTCCCTTCTCGCCTTAATGGTGTTGGGAAACGTTATAAAGCCTGACCTGGCTGATGTAGGTCACTGAACTGCAGAGCTGCTCTGATGATGTAAGCAGTGTTTTACACGACACCCCTGAACCGGTGGACGATAATGATTCTCCTAAATCTCTTCAACTCTCTGCATTTCTCTCTCTCTCAGTCTCCGTCTGTCAGACAGTAATAAGATGCCAGACTTCATAAAATGCAGACCAGCACTCGAGAGATAGCGTTTTTAAAGAAAAGGGATGCTTTTAGAAATAAATAGAGAGAGAAACAGAGAAAAGGTTTGATCGTGTTGAGATAAAGCAAAAATGTGCGACATTTTTTTAAAATCTGAACTAGTTCTGAAGACAAAAGTTTTGTTTTTTTTGTGGGGGGGAAAATGGGTCATGAGTTCCTGAGAACAAGATGGAGACAGTTCAGTGTGTCAGAATGAGAATGACTTCATTTTAGAAAGATTGACTGCTAATATTCCACACAAGTTCAGGCATGAAACCTCTCAGCACCCTTTACTACTCTCTCTCTCTCTCTCTCTCTCTCTCTCTCTCTCTCTCTCTCTCTCTCTCTCTCACACACACACACACACACACACACACACACACACACACCTCTATTGTTTAACATGCATCTTTGTTAAACAATATTTAATATGTGTGAGTCAGATTAGTACGGAGCTGCTGAGGTGACATGATGGTTATTTTTTTAAATAAGGTGTGATTACAAATTAATATACTGAGTCCACAAGTTAATATTTTAAGACCACAAATTAAATATCTCATTGCCACAAATTATTACGTTGTGTCCTTGTGGCCAACTGTGTAACTTGAGCTCAGACCTTAATATGTTGTGGAACGTCATACTTAATACATGGCCTCCAGTTAATTATTTCACAGAAATTTGAGAATTCCATTGCTTGAATTAATGATTGAAATGTTATCGATATTATCAATCCTCTCCATACCTAGGTTCCTGCTGCCACATTTTCATTGGCTCATTCATATTCTATTCAATTTGATTTGATTTGTATAGCTCTTTTAACAATAGACATTTTCACAAAGCAGCTATGAAGAAATCCGGATGCTGATTTAGCCAGAGGATACCAGAGGATAAACCCACTGGATAGTGGAATTATAAATCATTGCCCTTTGAGTGCTGGGATGAGAACAGGACAGTGATTATAATTACAGCAGCGGTTAAAATACAACAGATGCCATGTGGTAAGTATCTCAGGTATTTCAATTCATGGCTTTAATACAGTATATTAATTTGTGACCACGCCTTATGTGAGGAATAACAGCACTTCATATTGGGCCAAATAACACCACCCCGGCATGTATTATTTTGAGCAACAAGACGGTCCAAAGTGTGTTATTCTGCTTATACCACCATGATTTCCCAATAATTACAATGTATAACTTATTGATAAATTACACGCCATACTGTTTAGTAGTTTATAGTTAGATCTAATGATGTGGAACGTCCATGAGACAAGTGAGTTACATTACACTAACATTATAACAACAACAAACAGTTGTTTCCTAGGGCATCTCCTTTTCTTTCTCTTGAAGTTAATGACACAGCTTGTCATTTTACAGATAGAAAACCGGAAAGAATAAACTCCTCTTTCCTGAAGACTTCCCCAAGTTGTAAACAACAAGTGAACAGTCAGTTCTCAAAGTTGATGTGTTGGAAGCAGATAAAATGTTCAAGTGTAAGGATCTGTGTGACTTTGTCAAGGGCCAAATTTTGATGGCTAGACGACTGGGTCAGAGCATCTCCAAAATGGCAGGTCCTGTGTTGTGTTCCCGGTATGCAGTGGTTAATACCTACCAAAAGTGGTCCAAGGAAAAACAACCAGTGTACCAGCAACAGGGTCATGGGCTCCCAAGGCTCACTGATGTGCACCGGGAGTGAAGGCTATCCCATCTGATCCAATCCCACAGAAGAGCTACTGTAGCACAAACTGCTGAAAAGGTTAATGCTGGCTATGGTAGAAAGGTGTCAGAACACACAGTGCATCACAGGTTGCTGCGTATGGTGCTGCGTAGCCAAGATCAAGAGTGTTGACTTGGTAAAGAGTTCAAGGTGTTGACTTGGCCTCCAAATTCCCCAGATCTCAATCCGATCGAGCATCTGTTTGATGTGCTGAACAAACAAGTCCGATCCATGGAGGCCCCACCTCGCAACTTACAGGGCTTAAAGGATCTGCTGCTAACATCTTGCCAGATACCACAGCACAGCTTCAGAGGTCTTGTGGAGTCCATACCTCGACGGGTCAGAGCTGTTCAGGTCAGCATAAGGAGGACCTACACAATATTAGGCAGGTGGTAATATGTTATGGCTGACCGGTGTATGTTTTCTTTGCTAATAACACATTTTATTAATACAGTTTTCTTAGACTATTTGGAGCATCCACCATACAAGCCCCTGTGTATTGATGTTCTGATGTGATGATACTTTGTAAAATACCAAATTTAACAATAAATTATTTATGACCGATTTACAATTTGATTTTTTTTAAGGTAATTGCATCTCTTTTCTATCAAAATTATTCAATATAAAAGACTTAGATCTATAATTAACCTAGTGGGAAATTTTCTTATCATTTCCTCATTGTGATGTGATGTGATTTATCTGGAAATTAACACCTCTGCCTGTCACTCATCCACCTGAGTTAACACAAACAAAACTGAGAAAGTCGAAACCTGCGCCGATCAACTGTCAGCAAGAGAACTTGGTAGCATTACACTATTGGTTGCAGCTTGTCAGTCCTGTTCGAATTTGCTGTGGCACCTCAAGTGATTGGATTCCATGAGGATGACTTCACTTGGCACTCTGCGTACATTTGAACCCTCAGTAATGCTGTATAAGATGTTTTGGGTGCTCAAGTGGAGCTCTCACTCATCAGTGATCAAACCCAGAACATAAACAAGGAACATGGATGATAGAAATATGTTATTTCCTCCTAACATACCCTCACTTTACCCATGTGTGTTTAGATTTATGATATTCATGGTTTGAATTGCACCTGTGACTGTGTAGTGATAAGGCATTAACGTTCCATCATTTTTTTCCAGTGCAGGTTTCCTTGAAGTAGTCATAATAGTCAGCAGGTAAAGGATTATGAATGCATAAGGACCTGACAGATGTTTTTTAGTGATGTTTGTTAGTAAATAAGACCTTTTTCCTGTATTCATGTTCAACGCACATGAATCGAAGGGGGCTTTGGCTGATTGCATGTTGTGATGACATCACATGATGCATCTTGGCCCAAATCTCTGGAAAATCTGCGGTAATTTTGAAAAATTGCAAGCTCCTGCAAATATTGAGTTTCCTTGATTTTGCATTCATTTCTGCAATTGCAAAATCGGAAAATCTTGGAGGGACTGGTATACAATGTTTTACTGTCAAAAAAGGTTTAGTTGTGCTGTTAATTTAATCTCTCTACCAATGTTATTGTGGAGAGGTGTGAATTGTTTGCCCAGCAGGGGGTTCACAGCCCTCCCGTTTCCAATCACCCTGCTCACCAGCAGCTAAACACAGAACCATGATACTCTACACACAGAAACCCAACACTGTCCTGACTAATCTTATAACAGACTTGCGGCAATAAAATAACTCATTTGTTTATACTGATTGAAAATGTCCAATAAATTGTTTTCCATTCCGCCGGTGGAATGGAACACCAGTGTACTCTGAGAAAGGGTTCAAATGTACCAGACATTTATTTTTATTTTATGTGTTGTTGTTGTTGTTGTTTTTGTTGTTGTTGTTGTTGTTGTGGTTTTCTCTGTCTCACCTGTCAAGATCTGGAAAAGATTTTAGTGGAATACTAGTCAGTATTATATTTACTGTAAGCATTATGTAAGTATTTGGACTTGAAACATGAATCTGTGGATTTTCTTTCAAGCCTGGAGGCACCAGAAATGTAGAAGAATGTGTCAAAATTGATGTGAAAAGATATGAATGATTATTGTTTTTTTTTTAAAGATTAGCATGAAAGGATGAAAGGTGGATTCATATGAAATGCAACTAGATCTAAACTAAAACTATGTTGAGGTTTTATCATTAAAAAAAAAAAATGTTTTTCAACCAAATACAGAATTGTTCATGAATATGTGACATGGTGTCAGATTCAATATGTATAGAAAGTCACAAAGGTTAGATTTAGGGGTTAACCTTTGCGCTTGTACATTCTTATCACTTGTCTGAAATCGATTGAAATCCACTGACATTGCTTGTGCTGGTTCAAATTCAGATTTCTGTTTTAATGGGACTGCGTTTGATTTACTGTCATCAATGACTCAATGGTGAAACACAAGGATTAGACAAAATCCGAACTAGCGCCTTTCTCTCAATATATAAACCAGCTCCCCAACCACTGCCGGCATGCGCTCACACACACACACACACACACACACACACACACACACACACACACACACACACACACACACACACTCCCTGTCCATCATCTCTCTCTCTCTCTCTCTCTCTCTCTCTCTCTCTCTCTCTCTCTCTCTCTCTCTCTCTCTCTCTTTCTGATAGAAGCTGTTATATGTGTCCATTTTCACTAGCTAGTCATACGAAATTATATGAGTGTGCCACTGCACATACACATTGTACTTTTTATCTGTGAATAGTTACGTTCAATGTTGTTGAATGCTGTTGAATAGCAGCTATAAACATACGTTCCCTTACTATGCTTTCTTTTCTTCTCTCTCATGCAGCTTGTCATGTTACCAATAAACCAGAAACGCAAAGCCCTCCATCTTGAACACTTTCCTGTATCAGAAAATGTAAACGTACAGCATAACCTCTGAGTATTACAAAGCATTGACATTGGAGACACCTTCCATAAATGCTAAGTATGATTCTCCTTACAGAAAACTTCACCATATCAACAATTACAAGTTTGTTTTTAATGAGTTAATGTGTCGCATCTGCCATACAATTCCTGCTGCTGTCATAGAAAATAAACCAACACCCTCTGAGCACTCAGAATGGAGAATGGAACAGCGCTGTGGTATAACAGTGATTTATGTCTGGATGTTCTTTTGTAAAATAATAGCACTATGCATGCACAGAGCTGCACAAACAAGCATTGTCGTGGAACATTTGAGAAGTCAGGTACTGCCACTGGATTGACAAATGACTTTGTGTAAAGTAGTCATAAGGGAATTAGTAACTCAAGCTGACTCTGAAAAACAGCACTGGTGCTAACTTTAATTTCCCATGCATCACATGTCTTATTTATTGTATTCTGTTTCCCACTTTTTTGGCTTTTAGTTTGGTGAGTGTTACAATGGCCCCTTCTGGTAAGATATCGTCATAACAAGGAAGAACAACCCAGAGACGACCCACAGGGCAATCTCCTGTGAGTTGGCACTAGCCACTGTGACAGTCACTTTCTATATTCAGAATTACAAGCCGCTGATGTAGTGGTATATAGAATATCTCACACCAGGGCTGCGGAGGAAGATATGGTGAGTGCCATGTTCTGATATTTGGACTGGATACTCAATCCCTTCAGCACAAAGCTGCCAGAAAATCTGCACACTTACCCTTTGGCTTATTGGAGAACAGGATGTGTTTGGGACCAAGTGTGCTTGTCCATGGAAATAATCCAATTTCAGAGACAGAAGGAATCAGTTGTTAGGACTATTTTTATGATTTTATCGAATGCAATGCCCCCGATATGGTTTACTGAGGTGTCACTGCAAAGTGAGGGTTTTTTCAGTGTCAAGTCTATCACAACAGTACACTAGATACCTTTCTCGTAGGTATTTTTAAGTGGCTACAATATCAAAATTACTTTATCATTTTAAATATTTATCTTCTGAGTCATTTATTTTCACACGTTGGACATGTGGTTTCTTTTTCTTTTCTTCCAGACATGATTTTCTCACACGACTCATTTATTTTCACTAATTCATTTTTCACATGGTGAAATGCACCTTCACGTGTTGTTCATGTGTGATCACAGTCAGAAAATAACGTGGAAAACATGATGACGTGAAATGCATGTGAGTTTTCTTGAATAGATGGATAATAAAGGATTCAAATGTAAGACTTTTAACCTGATCGTGTGCTAAAATGGTGACAGTTTGAATGAACAAGGGAAATTGTTTGGATTAAAAAAAAATAAAATAAAATAAACAATTGAAAATAATTAGCATAATAAACATAATTATTGAAAACAATTAACATAATGAATTATGAAAATTGTGGATGTTGAGGACCAGTAGACTGCTACCTGTTATCTAAAAAAAAAAAAAAACTATAAATGCCAGGGGTGATTATCTAAAATAAAGATTCTATTTCCTATTTTTCAGTTGGAATTGAATTTATCCCTCAGACATAAACTACTGCCCATGTGCTGCCTCTGTTCTTCAGAACAATTGTACTCATTCTGCATTATGTATAGGGTTATGCATGTTTGTGCATGTGTTATTACAATTAGTGGCAAACATATTTACCCTTAAGCTTCCTGCCCACAACCTGTACATCCTGTGTGTGCCCCATACACCTATTCTAAGTATGCGACAAAGGCTCGAGCCTTAGGGCAAAAGTAATCAGGTAATTTAAAGTAAACCATTATGTGATAATTATGACAGGCAGAAATTATAATTCAGGAGAAGAGTGCTTAGATGAATACACTGTAAGGCAAAACATAGCTCTAAATCTGTGATCATTTACTGTTTCAGTCAGGTAAAGCTTAGGTGCTGCATTTTATGAGATTCAATGCTTACTATAGTCCTGCTATTAAATTAAGATCCTTAAAAAATGAATAATTTTTGCATTTTGTGAATCTGTCAGTGCAGTGGCCTGAGCTTTATCCTGCTGTTATTAGTGTCTCTCCACAGTAAGTGCTTAATTGTTTTAAATTCTACTTATGCAGTAGTACTTAATTATGCAGTTCTTAGGATTAAAATAGATAATAATAATAATAATAATGTAATGTTTTTATTCGATTATCCATAAATGTCTCCTGTGATCCACCACCAAACATTTATACAAAGAGCCCTCTGGTGATCTGTAAGTCGTTAACCTGGTGATGTAATTGTGAGCACACTTAATATAGTACTCAGTGCTGTGTAAGTGATTGCTTTATATTTGCCATCATTTGAGTTCATGCAAGAATCAGACAATGGAAATGGCATTAAAGTCCACATCCTTGGATTGTTCAAACTGACAAATGTTTGTGAAACTGTTCATTTCCATGTTTGTGTGCACACAGAGAGTGCACACTTACTAAATCTTCAGGAAATGTTGTGTAGCATTATGCAAGCTTTATATAGGACTTATGCAAACCTTATGCAGGCTCTAAATATGGGGTCATTAGCACGTGTTCCTTTTAGAATGGAGTGCCATTAATCATATAAGCAAACTTAGAACAACGCACAGTCCACCGAGGATACGGAGAACGACATCCAGAACTGTGAAGTAAATAAATAAATGAACGAATGAACGAATGAATGAATGAAATTGAATTTAAGTAACCTAGATAGATAGACAGACAGATAGATAGACAGACAGATAGAAAGGAAAAATGTGTAAAACTAAGCAACTTAGAACAATGTTCAGACTACCAAGGTTACAAAGAATGACATCCAAAATTGTGAAGTAAACAAGATAGATAGATAGATAGATAGATAGATAGATAGATAGATAGATAGATAGATAGATAGATAGATAGATAGATAGATAGATAGATAGAAATACATTAAATACAATCTAGTAATTTAGGCTGCCAATAATAATTTTTAGTCATTAGAAAAACGAAATAGAGCAACTTCAGAATAAAAATAAATAAATAAATACACAAATAAATAAATAAATAAATTACAGGTCTAATGTGTATTTACTAATAATTCTTCACAATTAATTAGTAACTATTAACCCGCTTTTTCCGGGTTTGATGACCACTTTCCGTAAAATCATGAAGATAAACGGAGAGTCCGGTGTGTTCTGCGTTGTGATTACTAAAAACCAAAATCTATACTAAAATATTTAGGCATAGGCCTATAGGCTAGTATACGGAGAACAAATAAAACATAAATCAGCTTTTCAAAACTAATTAAAACTCAATTTCTCAAGAAAACTAAAATCTGAAGTCTTTTTTTTTAAATATCACCGACGTAATTTTTCAAAAGCATGCAGAGCGCAGAGGATCGCAGGTCAAAAGGTTTGTGGTTTATTTTCGGCACAAAACATAGCAAGTGTGTAGAGACCCAAAAGTAACCCAACTGTTAGAAGCTGCTTTTTAACGATTTGACGGCATTTGGAACCGGGAGTAAAGAAAATGGCACAAATCAGGAAAACTAATTTAAAAAAGCAAACACTGTGGCGCAAGTATCTGTTTCATATCATGCATCATGCATGAAATATGATCGTGTTCTGTCAAGCATATTCAGATTATTCCATCACTGTCACACACACACACACACACACACACACACACACACACACACACACACGCACTGGGCCATCACTCAGTTGCTATCTAATATATATATATATATATATATATATATATATATATATATATATATATATATATATATATATATATATATATATATATATATATATAATATTGGAGCTATTATTCTTTGTAATGTTTCGTGGAACTCGTTGCATGAAGTGTGAACAGGTGTGAAGTAAACTTTAATGCGGAAATAATAATAATAATAATAATAATAATAATAATAATAATAATAATAATAATAATAATAATAATAATAATAATAATAATAGTCGGAGTGAGGGTCAGGGTGGTAAAGGGGAGTGACATTTGGTTTACGCATGCTAATGTTTTCATTGCTTACACATGTTTTAATTGTGAGTCATTTGTTCAGTTGATTGCGTTAATTAAATATCGGCAGGTTCTAAGTGTAGCTTAGTATCTTATTTTCTAAAGTAAGGTTTTTAAATTATATATAATACTTTGACCATAGTGTAGTCCGGGTGCAATGAGCATATCATATGCATCTTCCCCAAACAACTTCTAAACACCACTAAGGATTAGTGCACTTGAGAAACCAGGGAAAGCATCCACAGTTAATGAGAGAAGAGAGTGCGAGATCTACAGGTTTCATGCGTTAAAAGAGAGAACTCTTACCGGAGCACGAGTGCAGAGCTTTGGGTCGGACCACCAGCGAAGGACACACGGAGTACAGAGAGAGCTTCTCTAAGTAATCGCATGTCTCCTTGGCCAGAATCTCGTCGATCATGAAGGTCTTGTAGCGCCGCCGGGCCGCTTTGAGCTGCGCGGGTTGGGCGAGCCGGAACTCGGCTTGGCACTGCATGGCGCTCCGCTTCACTCAGCTTTAACGATTTACACACTGACACAGACGCTCAGTGAAGAACTACACACACACACACACACACACACACACACACACACACACACACACACACACTGCAGCTCTTTACACAAGCATTATGTAGCTCGGTTCCTGTAAAGTCGCTCCACAGTGCCGCTGCTGCTCCCGAAGCCTTCTGCAATGACACTCACTGCACACCGCTTTACTCACTTCTGTGTCTGTCAGTGAGCGTGTGAGTGTGTATGAGTGTGTAAGTGGGACTCTCCTCTCTCTCCTCAGTGCCTCACTGCCTACAGAGCTCATTAGCTGGGCAATATATAAACCAGCTCCCCAACCACTGCCGGCATGCGCTCACACACACACACACACACACACTCCCTGTCTATCATCTCTCTCTCTCTCTCTCTCTCTCTCTCTCTCTCTCTCTCTCTCTCTCTCTCTCTCTCTCTCTCTCTCTCTGTAAGAAGCGATCGATTTCATCTTTCCCTTCACTGCATAATGACTCAATTAAGTAGCCTGTACAACAAACAAGTCAGCAATGTACTGTAAGATAATAATAATAATAATAATAATAATAATAATAATAATAATAATAATAATAATAATAATAATAATAATAATAATAATAACCTGTCACTATCAAACAGTAAATCACTACTGGAAATAAAATACGCGGCTCACAGACGACACTTTTCTTCTTTTTCTTCTTCTTTATACGAAATAGAAAGAAAAAGTCATGGAATATACAAAATAAAATAATGACCGTTTAAATGATTATGAAATAAAATTTCCACTTACGTATTTTATTATTGGCTCCTTGTTGTTGTTGTTGTTGTTGTTGTTGTTGTTGTTGTTGTTGTTGTTGCTGTTGTTGTTGTTCTTATTGTCTGCAGCAGCAGTGTAACTCATTTTAATAGCATAAGCTATTAAAATAAACACGTTTTAACCTTACATTTTTTTTCAAATCTGAACCTAAAAGTGAAGGGAAAACCCGTTAAATAATAGATTGATACGATAAGAAGATGTAATTAAATAAATAAATGGCACTAAAATGTACATAAAAAGGTTTGGACAAGGATGTGTTTATTGTCTGGGATAAAAGAAGGAAATCATTATTTGTTTCACGTTCCGGTTTCTATATTCTCCTCCTCCTCCTCCTTCTTCTTCTTCTTCTTCTTCTTCTTCCTCTTCTTCTTCTTCTTCCTCTTCTTCTTCTTCTAATTATTATTATTATTATTATTATTATTATTATTATTATTATTATTATTATTATTATTATTATTTTGTTTTGGAAATAGTAATAGCTTAATAATAGAGTAATATAAATCGAATATTATGAACTTAATTCAAACAAACAGACAGGGGTTTAGGTGTAGGCTTGACTTACGCAAATGCGATGCGCATTTTACAACAATCACACTGGGTTCAGTGTTTGTTGTTGTTGTTCTACTGCCAGGAAAACAGACAGAATTAAAATATCGAAATATCAAAATGGACTTCAGGCTTGAGCGTTGTGACCCCTGAAACACACACACACAGTTCCTGTTCGTTTAAAAAAAAAATGACACGTATTACCATTTATAACATTGATACTAAAAAAAAATCAATTTATGTAATCGAGTTAAATAACTCCATGATGAGAGTCTGTGTTTGTTTCCATTTAAATACAAATCACATAACCATACTGCTACTACTACTACTACTACTACTAATAATAATAATAATAATAATTATTATTATTATTATTATTATTATTATTATTATTATTATTATTATTATTATTATTATTATTATTATTATTTGCCATTACAAATGAGAAAACTAGCCTCTAGCCTGGGGGGAGTGCGGATTTGGTTTAAAAACTAGTTACTCGTGCAAAAATAACAATAATAATAATCATCATTTTAAAATGGGGGAAAAAAATAACAATGAAAATAGAAACGAAGGAAAAGAAAAATGACAGAATGAAGATCAGAGTCTTGTTGTAATAATCTGCAAAAGTAGTTAAGAGTCAGTGAAGCATGTTTCACCGTATAATTATTTTACACACAGGCTACGCATATATTTTTTTCAGGTTAAACAGCCTGCAGTTGTTTTCAATAAAACTATCTGGGATGTGAAGTGACAGAAACCTGAGACGACTATGCAGTAGTACATCAATGCACACATTACTCTATATTATAGGCATTAGATTAGAGAAATCAGATTGCATATTTAAAAAGTTAGTTTAATTAAATTATAGCCTGCATGGCTACAAAATGAAAAGGAGTTTACTGAGTGTTATATTAGAGTGTAGAGTAGACCTACACTCAGAAATAAAGGTAAATAAAGGTAATAAAGGTAAATAGAGGTACTGAACTGTAATTTTCCTTCAATATTAGTATTTTTAGTATTAGTAATATATATATATATATATATATATATATATATATATATATATATATATATATATATATATATATGCACACACACACACACACACACACACACACACACACACACACACTAAAGGTCCAAAACATGCACCCTTATTAGTATTATTAAGAAGCAAGGAAAAGTAGGCTACAGGTTGGTACCTTTATTTCTGAGAGTGTACGTGTGTTGGTGTTGAAATAAACTTTGGAATGGTGGAGTGCTCGTGCTGGAGGGCTCTGTTTTGTCGCATTTACATTTATTAATATCAATAAATTATGCAGCATATTCAATCGTAAAATGTCAAAACTTGACGTGCATTACGCCGTTTACAGAAATCAACCCAGCCCCTTTTTATTTATTTTAGTTGTTTTTTTGTTTGTTTGTTTGTTTTTACAACGTCCTGTCTGTGCGTTACAGGGTAAAGCGCGCGTGATTTGCGCGCAATTTGTGCCACATGCCGCGTGTTTTATGCACGTTTTTCCGATCAATGCTGAAAACCTACGCGACGCAGACGTGCACTTGTATTTGACCTGTTAGGAATCCTGTTACCGAAGCCGTGCTCAGGACATCAGACTTTTTTTTTTTTTTTTTTTTTTTTTTTTTTTGCAGACCTGATCCGCCCTTTGATGTTTCGGCTCGGTTTCTCACTTGTACCTCCCGCGCGCCACTTTCCATCCAAATCATCAGCGTTTTCCCACGCAGCAGAGTAAATATAACTCGGCAAAAGATCCAGAGATTACGAGCGTACAGAGTGTAAGGGATTACATGCTGGCAACACAAAGACCTGTGATGGGGAAAGGGGGAAAGAAATGGCTCTGCCGCTTTGGATAGGAGCGCGCGATCAAAAGGAGGGGGACAGAACGCATCCCAAATCACGCCCCTCTTCCATTAATAGTGTACCACAAGAGTAGATTAGACGAGGTTTTGGTTAAAGAAAGTGCCTGGATGATATAATTACTATATAATAAATAAAATATAAATGTGATACCACTGAGAACTGTTCAATCCCACAATCCCAGTTGACGGGGGAAGGGGCGTGGTTTAGTTCGAAACTAAGTTAAACTTGGTTTTAAAGAGGAATGAAGTTTTCTTTCAGCAGATGTGTATTTAACATATATGGAAGAAGTCTCCAGTGTCAGTAAGTACAGTTTTTGTCGAGGGAAAGTCTTCAGAAAAGAGGACATTTACACTTTCCGGTTTCTCAGTAACATGACTGCATTCTCTTATAAACTTTGAGATAAATTGAAGGAAAGACTGCTTATAGCTGCTGCAACCAAAATGAAAACACAGCTAACATTGTGGACATTCCACAGCATTAACCACAACTATAAATGGAAGGAAAAGTATGTTGCGTCATTTTTAATGAATGCAAAAATTATTATTGTTGGCAAATTGCTAGCAAACAGTTTGGTCTGACTAGCTACCAGTTGCAAAACTCATGTCGGTCTGGTCAAACTGGTAGACCATCTTTGCTAAGTGTTACATGCTCATGGAAAGGATAATGCTAATGCTACATCATAGACAAGTTGTTTTTAGAAACAGTGAGAAATTTGAAAATCTTAAATTGATCAATTTAGTCCAGAAATAAGGAAGCTGAGAACTAACTTACCAGCTGGTCAAGATTGTGTACCAGTTGTAACAGTAACTCTGCTTCATGTTGGCCAGCATCACACCATCCTGTCATTGATTAATTTCATTCAATAGCACACCCTCAATTGTTTTATCCCTTACTTCATAGCACCAGAGCTTATAAGGCTCTGTTGGTCCCTGCAATATCAAATGACTGCCATGAGCCTGTTAGACCAAAATGTGACAGTTACAAATGAAGTTTTGTCAAAACACAGATTCTCTGGCTCTGGTCCAAAATGTTTATTTGTGTTCTACAACAGAACAGAGTTTGGGGTTAGAATTTTAGCTGTTGGTGAGTCGTTAAACCATAATGCATCAAACTTAGATGTATTAATTTAACAGAATCCAAATAGCCGTTACGAAACTATGTTTGCAGAACAACGGAACTAGTTCAGCTGTGTTCATCTATTTCTGTCAGCTATAGTCAGTGTGTCAAAATTCATCGTGGTTTTCATGGAATAAAATGCACTAACCCATGTCTCCTGTGTCATGTCTATGTTCATTTACACCTTGTTTTATATTAGCTAGCTGAATGCCATGTTGATGTTGAAGTACTATACAAGTAACCTTGACGTGGGCTTTACCAGTACAATACTTACTGTATATTCTAATATTTCCAGAATGCAGACATGGTAGAAGTACCTTCCTTGAAAGGAACTTTTACAAGAGTATTTTATTGACAGATAAAAGGTAAACAGCTTACAATTCTTTACTCAACTAAAACTAAGAACGTGCAGTTCCAACTCTTAAACAGGTTATATCTCTGTAGTATATTTTTGATTTTCATTACTAATAATAAATTATTTCACTTGCCAGCAAGGAACCCAAGAACCATGGCAAACATAAACTAAAGCTAACCAACAACAGCAATAATACTTATTACTTAAATATTAGCTATGATAATTCTGACAATACAAACTAACTTGCATTTATGTGTTTTTTTTTTGTTGTTGTTTACTTTTTTCATTTGAGGAGATTTCTTAGGGTGCGTCTCAATCAGCTCTCTAGTTCAATAGTCAGGGCACTGATCAAGAAGTCGGCCATTTTAAGGGCTGTCTTAATTGCAAAATCCTTCCACTGCACTGGAATGTTCGTGCCCTAAGAAATCCCACAATGCAACATGGAGCATGTTCACTATGTTCCCTTACTGGAAATGCCATCATATTTTCTGAAGACTCTCAGCTCAAGAAAAATAAACTCAGCCAACTTCCGGCTACAAATGTAAGTAGCTTGTTATTGCTGTTGTAGCTCTGAAATGATTACTTACGTTAGCGATTTTTAACTTTATTTGACATTCTTTATACGGTTAGACTTTTAAGCGTTTAATGATTTTTAAAAATCCACTAGCTGGCCTACGATCCTGCTTAAAGTACCATGACAGAAACATGTGTTAAGCTAACAAATTTATATGACATATGATGTCAGAAAGATATCGGTCCTGCCTGTTATTGATAAATGCCAGTTTATACAACGTGAGTACGAAGTCATTTCACCAGAAATTGAGTCATCAGTGTCCTTACCAGTGCCCGAAGTCGTGTACACGATATATTGATTCAGCTAGGCTAGGCAGCTGATTGAGGCGCACACTTAAACACCTTCTAAAATGTTTTAATTGTTGTTGCTTTAATCCTTCTGTTTTGGTGCAAGACACTGCGTTTACATGTGTAGCTATAAAACGGAAAATGTAAAAACTGTACTTTTTCTACATACACAAACTTTAAGGAACAACCTGAAGAACACTTTAGGGTGCTTGATGGACGTACCAGGCATCTGGAATGTTTGTTATTTTTTATTAATAGCATTGCCTTGGGATGTCTCCCAACAATTTCTTTGTGTGAAATACAATGACAATAAAATCCATTGAAAGGAAGTAGCTTGTATGTAGGTTTAGGAGGTTTAGGTTTGAATCCTATCAGACCATGCTCAGGTTTTTGGGGATGTTTCTGGTTTGACGGGATGTATAATCCTGTGACGCCAAGCAGCTCAATCAATTAAATTGTTGACAATGTCCAGAGACTTCCTAGTACAGCGCCTGAATAGTGGATACACCGCTTCTCACTAAACAGTGCTTCCAGGCATTGGGATGCAACCTGATCCTTGTCAGATGAGTGGAGATACTCAATGCTCAATGCTCAGGCTGCAAATGTGCCTCCGCTTTTGGTGCACAAGGCTTTGCTGGGATAAACAACGTGATCACACAACGGGAGCCGCTGTTAGTGGGCTATAAGCACTTTCGGAAGGGTAGATTAAGGCCTCAGCTCAGACATTATAGGATTTCGAGTGCTACCATGGAGGCCAGGAGAACATCACCACGTCCTGTTCAGTAACATGAGCACTGAGGATTCAGAGGGAGGCCACATGGAACCAGATGACTTTGACATTCTGGAGAAAAGGCTGTCTGTCTGTCTATGCAGGAGTGCAAATAGATGAATCTATCCAGCCATCATAATAGACACTCCACACCCTGCTGCCTCTACCTAACAAAATGACACACATTGTTGTGCTTAATTATGCTATATAAAGTAATTGATAACCCTATAATTATAGGTATTAAATGTTCCTTTGCATAGTGTTAGTCATTTAGAAACTTTGACCCAACATTAATTTGTTCCAATTCTTTTTCTTATCAGAACTGGGTATTCAGACATGTTTCCTCTTGTCTGTATACCTATAGAAGTACATCCTGTCTACCAATGCTAATTAGACAAAAGTTTTGCTATTCCAGCACTGGCAAAACAAACCGCATATACTTTGATTACCTAAAGATCTTAGAAATTTAGTTAAAAGCAGCTAATGTGAAAAAGTATCAAAGTTTGACCAGTTCGTTGAACCACATTTTAAATCATTTTCAGTCAGATTTATTTAAAACTGGTTGCATCTTCAAGAGATCCGGTAGTAAATGAATGAAACTTGAATAATCAGTCAATGACACAGTTAATCATACCTTAAAAATGCAGCTGTATTTACAGTGGAGAAAGTTACAGCACGTTATATAGCCTTTATACAAGTCAAAATATTTTTTCAACAGAAACAGTTTTAAAAAAAAAATATTTTAAAAAATTAAAAAGCACCAGAGAATTCTACAACTGATCATTAAAAAACTCCTGAGAAATCACAGTCTATTTTTCATACAGTTGCTCTAAAGTACATCCCCTGCTGGTAAAGTACACCATGGCCTTTATTTACTAAAGCATTCAGCATTCAACACACACGTCACTGCCACCAGTCACCAGAACCATGTGACCTGAATGGAGAGCTCCATGAGCATGTGGCAAATGCTTGAAATAAATCTGCCTGATCAATAAGCAGTGAAGTCTGGGGGGGGGGGGGGGGGGAGATCATAGAAAACTACTGAATTATTGTAGTAAAATAACAATTACAGACATCAGACATATTGGGAGCTGCACCCTGAGACTGAAAGCATAAAGTCCATAACAATTAGTAATCTGTTTTACAAGGTACACATATGATTATAACTAATATTCTTGTACATTCCAGTTACAATGCTCATCTCTTTTGCCAAAATTTGTGACTACTTTACAATATATTACAAAAAATATCAGCTTAAAAATTCCATTTAACAAAAGCATATAAAAACAAAAACTGCTGGTTTGTTTAACAGTATTTTAAACTAAAACCTCGCTGGATCAGTATCGTCTCCAGTGTCCGTCTCTTGAATCTCTGCGTCTGTCAGGTGGATAATCTCGGTTTCGGCCTCCTCCGCGGTTGTTGTGCTGGTAGAACTCATCTCTCTGGCCGTCTCTCCGGTGCCGCTCGCTGCTCCCGTCCCGCTGCTCTCGGCCATAGTGGCCACAGCCGTCTTGCTGATGGGCGGGTCGCTGGCTCCAGTGGGCAGGGCTGTCTTTTTGCCAGGGGCTACTGGAGCCACCTCTGAACTGTGGCTGATGCTGCATGCCGAGCTGAAACGAACCGGCCAACTGCTGCACCGGCTGCATCTGCACCTGCCACATGTTGTTCATCTGTGGAAAAGGAAGAGCATCACTTATGAATAGCTTTAAAACCTCAAGGAACCTAATTCTAACATGTTTTAAGATTAAGGAAATGTGGTAGGTGTTTGTATACCACATTGCTGTCAAATGCTTGATTCTGATTGGTCAAAGGGTTCGATTAATTTTCTGTAGCAGAAAATATCTCTAATACTAGTTGCAGCAGCATGCACATTTAGTGGACGCTCCATGGGGGGCTTGTTTTCTGTGAGAAAATATTTAACATTTTTGGAAGGAGTCTCCAGTGATTTGTAAAAGTATCTTGGTAACATGATAAGCTGATCCAAGAGAGGAATAAATCGACGCTGATGAAGAAGCAACTGTTCATAACTGCTATAATGTAAGTGAGAACAGGAACTAACTTGATGTGTCATTCTTTAATTAACCAAAAAAGTATAGGATTAAATCAAATAAAACATCAGATTAGTTTCCTCTAACAGCATGCCCTGTCCTGTTTTATTCGTTATGAGAACAACTGCCAAGTGTGAAATGAACACCAACTGCTGGATTGTGTGAATAATAAAAAAATCCAGGTTTGAATACTGTACAGACATTTGCACAGCTTAAGTCATTATCACTTCATAATATCCAGCAGTAGGGTTTTTTTTTTTTTCCACGTGCCTTTCAGAGTTAATCCTTGAAATACCCAGTGAAGCCTATGGGATCATTTTACCATTTCAAATCAGCAGCAATCGATCCGTTCTTGACAGCTCTAGTCAAGCCTTTACACGCTCTTAAGTAACAATAGAAGAAGCAGTATTTAGGTCGCAAACATAACAGCACTCACCATCGCTTGCTTCTGAAGACTGTCTGGTGAAGAGAAAGACCTCTGCAAGCTCTGAGGAGGAGAGTACGACGGAGAGCTCATCTGATTTGGAGTCCTGTCATACCTGCATGTTACACATCAGATAAACATCAGTCCAAATGTAAGCACTGCAGAGTGTTGCTTATTTTACTGAGATGTGATTGGTGAAGGATACCTAGCACCACGGTGAGTGGGTGTGTTAGCTGGACTGGGGTTCTGAGAGTTCGCAGGGCTTTTTCCCTCCTGATTAATATGACTGCTGCCTGTCACACATCCAAAACCCAAAATACATTAAACATGTAAAGATATAACATTTAAAGAGACCAAGAAGAAGCCCTGAGAAGTTTCCTACCTGCTCTGAACTGCAAGTTAAGCTGCCTTCCGTAAAGTCGGATGCCGCTAAGGAGGTGCATGCTGTAAGGGACAGAAACGTCGTGTTTAAAGTTCACAAAAGCGAACTGTTTAGAATTCCCGTCGCTGTCCTTCGGGATTTTTACTTTGATCAGTGGCCCAGCCTGCAACAGAAAATGCACAATACAAGGACAAATTAAATACAGGGATGTAAAGAAAAACATGAATCGGAAGAGCAGTCCAACAGTTATACAAAATAAAAACAGTGAAATGTTTTGAAATTGCTGTTGCTTAGAGTTTCAAAACTAGGACCCATCAATAGACGTTACGTTTAACTGAACTGAATCATATTCGAGCAAACCGCAATCAAATTGCATCAGATATGAATCGAATCAGTAATAAGTATTGAATCATTACTTGTTAAACTGTATCGTTTTGTGTTCTAAAGCAAACTATTTTCCGAGATGTGTATTATTACTTAAAAATGTTAAGTTAGCTGCTAAGCAACGCAACATGCTAAAAAGCTAACACCAAATAACCGTTAACTCGCCTGTAAAAACAGTTCAAACAAAAGCTCTTCTGTGACTTCAGAGTCCAAGTTGCCCACAAAAAGGGTCCGGTCTGCTTCGTCTGCTATTCCCATTATTTATTTAATTATTTATGCATTTATTTATTTTATTTTTTTTGTACGAGATTTCAGACCGAACTTTCTAACAAGCGCACCAAGATACAATGACTATAGCGACAGACTAGTGCCGTAAAAAGACCGAGGCCTGCCGTATGTCGACCCTTACTGCTGTGCTAAGCTGCCTCTTTGCGACATTAATGATTAATTCTCCTCCTGGCCTTATGAAGGCGCTGTTTCACATATCATTTATCTGAGCCTCTTTCACATGATGTTGATGTCCCAAGAGCAAAAGACAGCAGATATATTCTATATTCTTTATTTATTCATTCAGTTAGTGATGATGAACAAACAGAGGAGTCTTTTTTAAAATATAAAATTACCAATTATATTATTTTATCTCTGCTACCCTAGAAGGGGATATCGTTTATTCATTACTAATGATTTGATGACTAACAATTATCAGAGCAATACTAATTGACAAGCAAATGATTTCTGCATATTTTAGGATTCTTTTAAAGTTTCATCCATCCATCCATTCATCCATCCATCCATCTATCCATTCATTCATTAAATTTGCTAAATTATTTTCACATCTTATTAAGGTGGTTTTAAATTATTAAATGTGACATCACAGTTTAACTAATGAGAACTAACCACTGTGTAACAATTCATTGATGTCTGTGATACTAATTTGCAAATGTATTCATATTAAATCTAATTTAATTATTAGCAAGTACCTTATAAAATGTAATAAATATTACCTAACAGTTAAACAAATCTGGAAATATATATATATATATATATATATATATATATATATATATATATATATATATATATATATATATATATATATATATATATATATATATATATATAACCTAGTCTCTTATATATATATATATACCTAGTCTCTTCTCAATATGTATTAATGGTTAATATGTTAATTAGTACATTGATTAATCTGCTCATGACTGTAATTAGTTTTAAAATGCGATTTCAAATTGTAAATTGATTAAAATGCATTTACATATTTTCTTCCTTATAAGAAATGTGTAAGAAATATGTTTTTGCAAAAGAGTCAAAACTGTAAGCTGAGTGAAAAGCAGAAATCGTGTTTGCATTTTTAGAGACTCGGTTTAGGGATTTGGTGAATTTCAGACTTTCAGTTTTAGTGGTTGTGTCTTAGGTTCCACTTAAACATTTGTGGAAAAACTACATTATGCTGCATGATTCATGGGCATTCTTTCCACTAGATGGTATTTCTGTGACTCATTCAAAGCTCATGAAAGTGGGATCTCAGCAGTCCCAACCAGGTGTCATTATTACATGCCTGAGTCTCGTGTGTACTCAGCCATAAACATGAGTGATGTATTAAAGCCACGTTGAATCGTGCAATGAGGTTTCCAATTGGCAGCTCGAAGTATGCAATTCATCTGAAATTCATAAAATGGCACCTGCGTGCGTCTCGCAGTCAAAATGAGCACGAGCATATTTGTCTTCCCACAGAGGTGGTTTCACTCCCCCTAATCCTTTCTGTGTCGGGTTCACTATATGATGGTGTTGGACAGATATGCAGGGCTGGAATTAGTCAGAACAGATGCACATGAGGTGGAAAAGCAGAAAGACTTCAAAAATAGAAAAGAAAAAAAAGACATTTTAACAATTAATTGAATAATTTTAGTGGTTATTGACTGATTAACCCCTACTCCTGACCCATTGACCCCTACTCCTGACCCATTGACCCCTACCCCAACACCCTATAGATAAAATAATCATGTACAATAGATTTTGAACATCCTTCACTATGGTGAGGCACTATTTTTGTAAAAACAAAACAAAACAAAAGAAAAAATAATTGTCCTATTGTTATAGGAAATAACAAGGTGCTGTGATGCAGTTTTCCAACAACAGCACCGCCCGAAGTGTTTTATTCCTCTTATACCACAGCAATTTACCAACACCATTTAATATAACTGTTATTTATGTATTAAAGAATGACACATCATACATAGTTACATTTAATGTTGTTAAGCGTCTGTAAAACAAGATAGTTCCTCTTATCAATTAAGTTACTGCAGCTATCAACATTCTCTTTTCTCACTCTCTCTCTCTCTATTGAAGTTAATAAGACAGAAACCAGCTTGTCATGTTACCAAGAAACCGCAAAATGTAAACTCTCCTGTCCTGAAGACCTTCCGGTGGTGGAAAACTTAAAGTTATAGCTTGACCTGTGACTTTACAAAGTTCTGACATTGGAGACTCCTTCCATAAATATTAAAATAACAGAAAACACATGCTTGCAACAATCAAATAGCTAGCTCATCTCAGGAAAAATCTAATTTAATCTAATCTCCCTGAGTTCAAACCAGGTCTAAATGTATTTTTGGATGTATACCTGCTTGTAGACATCTGATTACATTTTGAAATGATTATAGAAATACATTTCATCTCTAATTTTCCTGCCTTCACTGTTCAATTGCCAAACCAAGTGTTGCTACAGCATACAACATAAAGTTTATTATCAAATAATAACAAGCAAAATCTCTCTATCTGATGTAACACAGATGAGAAGGATTCTGATTCCTCTCAAGGTTTCTCTTAATAGGGATCTCTTAATAGAGACCGGACTTTCTGATAATGTCTATGCACTCCTTGTATTCAGTGCTACACTAAAAAAAATGATTTCTTGCCTCTTGTTCAGTTTAATTAATTAGAATGAGCTAAAGTAACATGATTTCTGAGCATTTTGTCACAGTTTAATTTCATTGTGTTCCATCTACCTAATATATTTAAAACTGAATTTGCTTAATTCATTTGTGTTAAAACTACATGAGTCATTTTTGTTGACATAACTAACTGGGCAGTGGATCTGTGGTTCCCAGCATGCTTTGCAAGGGACTGCATTGGGGGAGTAAATTTAGGGTTATTTTATGTGTTTTTCAGTAAAGGCAAAGACATGTTAGTGTTTAATGTTCAGTTATGTTGGACATTTGAAGGAGTTTCTGTAATGTTTTTGAATTTCATGATTACTATTGTGCTGAAGAGTGGCACTTGTGCTTAGGCTGTGGACACTCAGTGATTCATTTTCTTATGTTTAAACAAGCAGTTTCATTCATCATTATACACAATGTATATAATGATGAATGAAACTGCTTGTTTAAGCATAAGAAAATGACACTTAAACATAAGTTTGTCCAACCTTTAGTTGGACAAATGTAATAAAGTTGATTAAACCTAATAAAGTAAATTCATTTGACCTAAACCAACTAAATTGTGTTGACCCAACTAAATGGATTCATTTCGAATTAACTAAATTAATTTGTGTGTAAAAACTTTCTTCAATTAAATTAAGTAAGAGTGATGAATTAATTTTTTGAGTGTATGTGTTAGGTCTCGCCGCGACCCCGACTCCAATGCCCAGAATGCACAGCAGCCTACAAACATGGCCGCCACAGACTCCACTTCCCATACCACTCACAGACTGCCACACTCATGTTCACGCCACGACACTGACTCCACTTCCCAGCATGCACATCGGCCTACAAACATGGCCACCACGAACTACACTTCCCACGACACTCTCACACTCCCACGTTCACAGTCACCTTCATTTTGAGCACACACCTGATCCCAATTTCACAGCACACTCACAGCCACTTGATTTAAGGACTTTGTTTGCACTCACTCCACGTGAAGTATTTGTCTAGTCATGTAGTTTCTGCATTTACCAAGCCTTGTTTCTATGGACTGTCTATTCTGGTGTTTTTGATCTTTTCTATGTTTTAAGGATTTTGGATTATTGCCTTGCCCCTGTGGATACTGTTTGCCGTGCTCACGAACTTTGACTGTTTTTGATTCTGCCTTTGCCTAATGTTTTCCACCTGTTCCGATATTTCTGGGTATACCTATTAAAGTGACTTTTTACCCCGCACTTGCATCCAGCTCTCATTCTGTGTTCTAACAGAAATCTTCACCACCCATGGATGCAGCGGGGGATATTTGTCAGGCCATCACAGCTCACGGGCAGCTCCTCAGCGAACAACAGCGCCACTTGGGAGAGGTTGACGAGAACCTGCTCCGCCTCTCTCAAGCGGTTACGACGGGGACACTGCCCGCTGCACCAACCCCCTTGACTACGTCTCATCCTCCCATGTCTATGCCGGAGAAATACGCCGGGGACCCATCATTATGTAAGGGATTTTTGCTCCAATGTTCCTTATATTTTGCTTGTCATGGAGAGATGTCCGACACCGAAAAAATCACACTACTCATGACTTTACTTACGGACAAAGCTTTGAAATGGGCCGCAGCAGTACGGGAACGAGGCGGCGAACCACTAGCCTTGTATGACCAGTTCACCACCATGTTTCAGTGCATGTTCGACCACTCACCCGACAACCAAAAAGTGGGTGAACATTTGCTCACGCTACGCCAAGGTTCCCTCCAAGTTTCAGAGTTTGTCCTGGAGTTTCGGATGATTGCGGCAGGCAGTGGCTGGAATGATGTCGCCCTCAAAGCCACCATTCGTCAAGGCTTAAACCCCGCTATTCTCACCGAAATGGCCTGTCATGATGAACCCCTTTCTCTGGATGCTCTTGTCGACCTCGCCATCTGACTCGATCACCTGCTCCATAGTCGCAGTTTTCTCCGGAGCCTCCCAGACTCGTCCGCCATGCTCACTCCCACCAAACCCATGCAACTCGACCGCACCAAGCTCAACGAGGGAAAGCGCGAGAGGAGGTGCTGAGAACATCACTGTTTCTATTGTGGCCAAGCTGACCAACTCGTCTACCACTGCCCGCTCCGCCCCTCAAGCAACACTACAGCGAGGGGTGGCTATTGCTCCCACTTGCCGCCAGTGAGTCATAACCCTGATTTCGTTCCTCGTGCTTTTACTCTACCTGTCATCATAGAACACTCACGTGCCTCTCTTCTCCTAACAGCACTGCTCAACTCCGGGGCGGTGGGCAGTTTCATAGATGAGGAAACAGTACGTCAGCTTGGTCTCCCCACTAACCCACTGTTGCAACCTCTCAAAGTTCAAGCCATTGACGGAGCTCCCATAGGCAGCGGCCTTATCACGCACCGCACCAAACCCTTGCAGCTCCAAGTCAGTGCCCTGCACCATGAGGAGATCCAGCTCTGGGTCACCACCTCCACTCGACACCCTATCATCTTGGGGCTACCCTGGATGGAGTGACATGATCCACAAATTTCCTGGGCAGACAGACAAATCATGGGCTGGTCATCTTACTGCCTACAGCACTTCCTTTATGCACCCACACTGGTCATATCTGCCATGACCATAGAAAGCCCTGAACCCGCTGTCAATATTGGCATACCCCACAAATACCACGGGCTCAGAGAAGTGTTTATCAAGGCCAAAGCTTCTTCAAACCTGCTTCCCGGCATGTCTCCACCCCGTGGGCGTATCTGTCCCCTGTCACAGGCGGAAAAAAGGGTTATGAAGGAGTATATCCAAGAGGCACTACAGCAGGGGTATATCCGTCACTCCACATCACCGGCGGCTGCCAGCTTCTTCTTTATCACCAAGACAGGAGGGGGTCTCCGACCCTGCATTGATTACAGAGGACTGAACCAGGCCTCTGTTAAATACCCATACCCGCTTCCACTCGTCCCCTCTGCCCTTGAACAGCTGTGTGAAGCGAAGTACTTCACCAAACTCGACCTACACAGTGCGTATAACCTCATTCGTATACGAGAGGGGGACGAGTGGAAGACGGCTTTCAGTACAGCCACTGGTCACTATGAATACCTGGTTATGCCATATGGGCTTACTAACGTGCCTTCAGTCTTCCAGTGCCTGATTAATGACGTACTGCGTGACATGCTGGGACAATTCGTCATCGCCTACATCGATGACATCCTAGTCTACTCCCCAGATTATGAGACTCATGTAAACCATGTGCACCAAGTCTTAGAATGGCTCCTTGCTAACCAACTGTACGTGAAAGGTGAAAAGTGTGAATTCCACCAACGCACCACGACATTCCTGGGGTATGTCATCAGCCCCAAAGGGATAGCCAATGGCAAGGCCAAAGTAACTGCTGTCATGCAATGGCCCACTCCCACTTCCATCAAGGAGCTATAACGCTTTCCTGGGTTCGTGAATTTCTACCGGCGTTTCATCCGTGGCTTTAGCTCCATAGCTCTGCCCCTCACAGCACTCCTACATGGCGGGCCACGCCGTCTAAAGTGGAATCAGGAGGCCGAGCTAGCCATGTCCCAACTAAAAACCACCTTTACCACAGCTCCCATTCTTAAGCACCCCGATCCCTCTCATCCCTTCGTGGTGGAGGTTGATGCCTCTGAAATGGGAGTAGGGGCCATCCTGTCCCAGTGCTTTGGTGAAAGACCAAAACTCCACCCAGTGGCCTTTTTCTCCAAAAAGCTATCCCTGGCGGAAAGGAACTAAGATGTGGGGGATCGGGAGTTGCTAGCCATGAAGCTAGCCTTGTAAGAATGGAGACATTGGCTGCAAGGGGCAGTGCACCCTTTTTGCATTTTCACCGATCACAAAAACCTGGAGTATTTACGCACCACCATATGCCTCAACCCAGGCCAAGCCCGCTGGTCCTTGTTCTTTGCCAGGTTCAGATTTACCCTCTCATATCGCCCTGGTTCAAAGAATCTCAAAGCCAATGCACTGTCACGGATGCATTCTGGAGAGCTCCAACCACTGCACCCTGAACCTATCTTACCTCCTTCCTGCGTCGTTGGAGCTATACAGTGGGAGTTGGACCATCTTCTGGCCTGGGTCCCTCACAGCCAAATCCCCACAGCCTGCCCGGCAGACAAACTGTTCATCCCATGAGCCCGACATAACCACCTGTTAAAGTGGGCTCACACTGCCCCTGGCACAGGCCACCCAGGCATTCAGCACACGTACCACTTGCTTAAGACCAAATACTGGCTGCCCCGTATGTTGCGAGACGTTCATCAGGCTGTCATGTCATGCAGCATCTGTGCGCAGTCCAAGGTCCCCAGAGCACTCCCGGTAGGCAAGCTCATGCCATTGCCCACGCCCCAATGCCCCTGGTCACACATCGCCATAGATTTTATCACAGACCTCCCCAATTCCTTAGGTAACACCACCATCTTTATCATAGTTGACAGATTTTCCAAGTCACTACGCCTTATCCCTCTCCCTAGTCTCCCATCCGCATTCTACACCGCAGAATTATTATTTACCCACGTTTTCCATTACTTTGGCATCCCCGAAGACATAGTCAGTGACCGGGGGCCCCAATTCACTTCGCGAGTATTGACTGGCTTCATGGAGAAACTGGGCGTAAATGTCAGTCTCACCTCGGGTTACCACCCAGAATCCAATGGCCAGGTGGAACGGTCCAACCAAGAGGTGGGATGTATGCTCTGTTCGTTTTGTGGGAAGAACCCCTCCGATTGGTCGTGGTTCCTACCCTGGGCTGAGTATGCTCAGAATTCCCTTCGCCACTCAGCCACTAAACTCACACCATTCCAATGTGCTCTGGGGTACCAACCTCCCCTGTTCCCCTGGAACGCCATGTCTACAGACGCACCAGCTGTTAACGAATGGTTTAAGTGCAGCAAACAAATTTGGGCCACTACTCACCAACGACTTCAACAAACAGCCCACCAGTCCAAGTTGCAAGCCGACCGTCACCGACGAGCCATACCACTGTACCAACCAGGAGACAGGGTGTGGCTCTCAACCTGTGATCTACAACCCAGTCATACCTGTAAAAAGCTAAGTCCCAGATACACCGGGCCCTTCAAGATCATCAAACAAATCAATGAAATCACTTACAAGTTGGCCCTTCCCCAACACTGGCACATCGCACCCTCCTTCCACGTCTCACTCCTCAAGCTGGTAAGCCCAGGCATCCTTGCCACCGAGCATCCAACCAACACACCACCACCTCCGCTTGAGGTCGACGGACAATCGGCGTACAAGGTCAGGAATATCCTGAAATCCCGCCGCCGACAGGGCAAGCAGTATCTAATAGACTGGGAAGGCTACAGGCCTGAGGAGCAAAGCTGGGTCACAGCCCAAGACATTCTGGATCCGGACCTCATCCAGGAGTTTTACCACAGTCATCCCGAGCTTCCAGGACCTCGACCCAGAGGCAGGCCCCGCCGAGGTAATGCTCCCAGAGTGAGCCCTTTGGGGGGGGCTCTGTTAGGTCACGCCGTGACCCCGACTCCAATGCCCAGAATGCACAGCGGCCCACAAACATGGCCGCCACGGACTCCACTTCCCACACCACTCACAGTCTGCCACACTCATGTTCACGCCATGACACTGACTCCACTTCCCAGCATGCACATCGGTCTACAAACATGGCCGCCACGAACTACACTTCCCACGAAGTGTACAGCACACTCACAGCCACTTGATTTAAAGACTTTGTTTGCACTCACTTCACGTAAAGTATTTGTCTAGTCACGTAGTTTCTGCATTTACCAAGCCTTGTGGCTGTCTATTCTGGTGTTTTTGATCTTTGCTATGTTATTATTGCCTTGCCCCTGTGGATACTGTTTGCCGTGCTCACGAACTTTGACTGTTTTTGATTCTGCCTTTGCCTAATGTTTTTCACCTGTTCCAATACTTCTGGGTATACCTATTAAAGTGACTTTTTGCCCCGCACTTGCATCCAGCTCTCATTCTGTGTCCTAATAGTATAATGCATTTCTGTTTTGAAATAGTGTGGCTTCCTACACTGAGACATCAGCTTGTTTGTCTTGTTTCTCTAATTATTATGCCTGTATTTTTATAAGGTATTTATGAGTTACTGTATATGAATTATATATAACAGGTATTTTCTTACCTTTGTAGGTGTGCAATAAATCTATTGAGTGTAATGAAAGAACCAGAAAAGCAGGAACAGTGACAAGAAGAGGATAAACTGAACTGAACTGAATTGTTTATACAGGAGGTGCAATTGCTCCTTTATAATTAACAGCTGGGTGGGAAAGGTCATGATTTTTTTCAATTCAATTCAATCCAATTACATTTTATTTGTATACTGCTTTTAACAGTGGACATAGTCACAAAACAGCTTTACAGAAATATATAAATTCCAGATATAAATTTTAAATTCATAAATTTGTCCCTAATTAGCAAGCCAGAGGTGACGGTGGCAAGGAAAAACTCCCTGAGACGACATGAGGAAGAAACCTTGAGAGGAACCAGATTCAAAAGGGAGCCCATCCTCATTTTTTTATACTGAATGACATGAGGAGGGTGTGTAAGGCTGAATTTAGAAATGATGCTGTATAAATACAAACTCAATCCACTTTTTCTTCAATCCTCTTCTGCTACAGTTAATTCTTCTTGATTGTTGATTGTAGTTGTAAATTCTAACAGAAGATGGCAGTGTTTATCCTTATTAGTTTCCAGTTTAGTCTAACTCAGGAAAGAATTCGTAGTAACTTCCCGTCCATAGCATGCTGAGCTTCTGGACTGTGTTTATTCTACAAAGGTCAGATGTACAAAAAACGAAAGAGAAAGCAGGCAGAGCAAAAAGATGTTCTTTTCTCTTCTGATTCTGCCCAGTCTTTGGTCATTGCTGGTCAATTACTACTGGATAGAATATGAAAGCCTGATTGCATGGTGTGTGTGTTTTACTGGCTCTTTCCTAGTCACAATATGGATGGAGAATACGACAGAAGATAAAGTTAATTACACTCAGACTGACCTCATCACATACGGGTAATAGGACTGCTGGCATTATAGCATCTCATTAACCTGCTGTATGTTTTGTATTGTTTTTTTGTGTGTGATGGCATGTCCTGATAAAAATGTACTTTATTTATTATAGAAAAAAGAAAACAGTTTATATTTTATTCCTAGGTGTATGTACAGTTCTAACAGTTTTCCACATGGTACTTAAAAGTGCAGGAGTAAAAATGTATATATGTACAGTGGGTTCAAACACTGAATAAAATGCACTTTTGAATGCTTGATTCTTATTGCTCAAAATATTTTGATTACTCTTCTATCCCAGCAGCCCTGACAATAGTTCCAGATTAATGCACTTATTGTAATAAACATATTGTCTGGGATAAAAGAAGGAAATAATTATTTGTTTCACATTCCGGTTTCTATATTCTCCTCCTCCTCCTCCTCCTCCTTCGTCTTCTTCTTCTTCTTCCTCATCTTCTTCTTCTTCTTCTTCTTCTTCTTCTTCTTCTTATTATTATTATTATTAATATTATTATTTTGTTTTGGAAATAGTAATAGCTTAATAATAGAGTAATATAAATCAAATATTATGAACTTAATTCAAACAAACAGACAGGGGTTTAGGTGTAGGCTTGACTTACGCAAATGCGATGCGCATTTTACAACAATCACACTGGGTTCAGTGTTTGTTGTTGTTGTTCTACTGCCAGGAAAACAGACAGAATTAAAATATCGAAATATCAAAATGGACTTCAGGCTTGAGCGTTGTGACCCCTGAAACACACACACACAGTTCCTGTTCGTTTAAAAAAAATAATGACACGTATTACCATTTATAACATTGATACTAAATATATATATATATATATATATATATATATGTGTGTAATCGAGTTAAATAACTCCATGATGAGAGTCTGTGTTTGTTTCCATTTAAATACAAATCACATAACCATACTACTACTACTACTACTACTAATAATAATAATAATAATAATAATAATTATTATTATTATTATTATTATTATTATTATTATTATTATTATTATTATTATTTGCCATTACAAATTAGAAAACTAGCCTCTAGCCTGGGGGGAGTGCGGATTTGGTTTAAAAACTAGTTTCTCGTGCAAAAATAACAATAATAATAATCATCATTTTAAAATGGGGGAAAAAAATAACAATAAAAATAGAAATGAAGAAAAAGAAAAATGACAGAATGAAGATCAGAGTCTTGTTGTAATAATCTGCAAAAGTAGTTAAGAGTCAGTGAAGCATGTTTCACCGTATAATTATTTTACACACAGGCTACGCATATATTTTTTCCAGGTTAAACAGCCTGCAGTTGTTTTCAATAAAACTATCTGGGATGTGAAGTGACAGAAACCTGAGACGACTATGCAGTAGTACATCAATGCACACATTACTCTATATTATAGGCATTAGATTAGAGAAATTATAGCCTGCATGGCTACAAAATGAAAAGGAGTTTACTGAGTGTTATATTAGAGTGTAGAGTAGACCTACACTCAGAAATAAAGGTAAATAAAGGTAATAAAGGTAAATAGAGGTACTGAACTGTAATTTTCCTTCAATATTAGCATTTTTAGTATTAGTAATATATATATATATATATATATATATATATATATATATATATATATATATATATATATATATATATATATATATATATATATATATATATATATATACAGGTGCATCTCAATAAATTAGAATGTCGTGGAAAAGTTCATTTATTTCAGTAATTCAACTCAAATTGTGAAACTCGTGTATTAAATAAATTCAATGCACACAGACTGAAGTAGTTTAAGTCTTTGGTTCTTTTAATTGTGATGATTTTGGCTCACATTTAACAAAAACCCACCAATTCACTATCTCAACAAATTAGAATACTTCATAAGACCAATAAAAAAAACATTTTTAGTGAATTGTTGGCCTTCTGGAAAGTATGTTCATTTACTGTACATGTACTCACTACTTGGTAGGGGCTCCTTTTGCTTTAATTACTGCCTCAATTCGGCGTGGCATGGAGGTGATCAGTTTGTGGCACTGCTGAGGTGGTATGGAAGCCCAGGTTTCTTTGACAGTGGCCTTCAGCTCATCTGCATTTTTTGGTCTCTTGTTTCTCATTTTCCTCTTGACAGTACCCCATAGATTCTCTATGGGGTTCAGGTCTGGTGAGTTTGCTGGCCAGTCAAGCACACCAACACCATGGTCATTTAACCAACTTTTGGTGCTTTTGGCAGTGTGGGCAGGTGCCAAATCCCGCTGGAAAATGAAATCAGCATCTTCAAAAAGCTGGTCAGCAGAAGGAAGCATGAAGTGCTCCAAAATTTCTTGGTAAATGGATGCAGTGACTTTGCTTTTCAAAAAACACAATGGACCAACACCAGCAGATGACATTGCACCCCAAATCATCACAGACTGTGGAAACTGAACACTGGACTTCAAGCAACTTGGGCTATGAGCTTCTCCACCCTTCCTCCAGACTCTAGGACCTTGGTTTCCAAATGAAATACAAAACTTGCTCTCATCTGAAAAGAGGACTTTGGACCACTGGGCAACAGTCCAGTTCTTCTTCTCCTTAGCCCAGGTAAGATGCCTCTGACGTTGTCTGTGGTTCAGGAGTGGCTTAACAAGAGGAATACGACAACTGTAGCCAAATTCCTTGACACGTCTGTGTGTGGTGGCTCTTGATGCCTTGACCCCAGCCTCAGTCCATTCCTTGAGAAGTTCACTCAAATTCTTGAATCGATTTTGCTTGACAATCCTCATAAGGCTGTGGTTCTCTCGGTTGGTTCTGCATCTTTTTCTTCCACACTTTTTCCTTCCACTCAACTTTCTGTTAACATGCTTGGATACAGCACTCTGTGAACAGCCAGCTTCTTTGGCAATGAATGTTTGTGGCTTACCTAGTGAACCAAACTGAGAGACCATTTTGAAGGCTCAGGAAACCTTTGCAGGTGTTTTGAGTTGATTAGCTGATTGGCATGTCACCATATTCTAATTTGTTGAGATAGTGAATTGGTGGGTTTTTGTTAAATGTGAGACAAAATCATCACAATTAAAAGAACCAAAGACTTAAACTACTTCAGTCTGTGTGCATTGAATTTATTTAATACACGAGTTTCACAATTTGAGTTGAATTACTGAAATAAATGAACTTTTTCCACGACATTCTAATTTATTGAGATGCACCTGTATATATATATATGCACACACACACACACACACACACACACACACACACACACACTAAAGGTCCAAAACATGCACCCTTATTAGTATTATTAAGAAACAAGGAAAAGTAGGCTACAGGTTGGTACCTTTATTTCTGAGAGTGTACGTGTGTTGGTGTTGAAATAAACTTTGGAATGCTGGAGTGCTCGTGCTGGAGGGCTCTGTTTTGTCGCATTTACATTTATTAATATCAATAAATTATGCAGCATATTCAATCGTAAAATGTCAAAACTTGACGTGCATTACGCCGTTTACAGAAATCAACCCAGCCCCTTTTTATTTATTTTAGTTGTTTTTTTGTTTGTTTGTTTGTTTTTACAACGTCCTGTCTGTGCGTTACAGGGTAAAGCGCGCGTGATTTGCGCGCAATTTGTGCCACATGCCGTGTGTTTTATGCACGTTTTTCCGATCAGTGCTGAAAACCTACGCGACGCAGACGTGCACTTGTATTTGACCTGTTAGGAATCCTGTTACCGAAGCCGTGCTCAGGACATCAGACTTTTTTTTTTTTTGCAGACCTGATCCGCGCTTTGATGTTTCGGCTCGGTTTCTCACTTGTACCTCCCGCGCGCCACTTTCCATCCAAATCATCAGCGTTTTCCCACGCAGCGGAGTAAATATAACTCGGCAAAAGATCCAGAGATTACGAGTGTACAGAGTGTAAGGGATTACATGCTGGCAACACAAAGACCTGTGATGGGGAAAGGGGGAAAGAAATGGCTCTGCCGCTTTGGATAGGAGCGCGCGATCAAAAGGAGGGGGACAGGACGCATCCCAAATCACGCCCCTCTTCCATTAATAGTGTACCACAAGAGTAGATTAGACGAGGTTTTGGTTAAAGAAAGTGCCTGGATGATATAATTACTATATAATAAATAAAATATAAATGTGATATCACTGAGAACTGTTCAATCCCACAATCCCAGTTGACGGGGGAAGGGGCGTGGTTTAGTTCGAAACTAAGTTAAACTTGGTTTTAAAGAGGAATGAAGTTTTCTTTAAGCAGATGTGTATTTAACATATATGGAAGGAGTCTCCAGTGTCAGTAAGTACAGTTTTTGTCGAGGGAAAGTCTTCAGAAAAGAGGACATTTACACTTTCCGGTTTCTCAGTAACATGACTGCATTCTCTTATAAACTTTGAGATAAATTGAAGGAAAGACTGCTTATAGCTGCTACAACCTAAATGAAAACACAGCTAACATTGTGGACATTCCACAGCATTAACCACAACTGTAAATGGAAGGAAAAGTAAGTTGCGTCATTTTTAATGAATGCAAAAATTATTATTGTTGGCAAATTGCTAGCAAACAGTTTGGTCTGACTAGCTACCAGTTGCAAAACTCATGTCGGTCTGGTCAAACTGGTAGACCATCTTTGCTAAGTGTTACATGCTCATGGAAAGGATAATGCTAATGCTACATCATAGACAAGTTGTTTTTAGAAACAGTGAGAAATTTGAAAATCTTAAATTGATCAATTTAGTCCAGAAATAAGGAAGCTGAGAACTAACTTACCAGCTGGTCAAGATTGTGTACCAGTTGTAACAGTAACTCTGCTTCATGTTGGCCAGCATCACACCATCCTGTCATTGATTAATTTCATTCAATAGCACACCCTCAATTGTTTTATCCCTTACTTCATAGGACCAGAGCTTATAAGGCTCTGTTGGTCCCTGCAATATCAAATGACTGCCGTGAGCCTGTTAGACCAAAATGTGTCAGTTACAAATGAAGTTTTGTCAAAACACAGATTCTCTGGCTCTGGTCCAAAATGTTTATTTGTGTTCTACAACAGAACAGAGTTTGGGGTTAGAATTTTAGCTGTTGGTGAGTCGTTAAACCATAATGCATCAAACTTAGATGTATTAATTTAACAGAATCCAAATAGCCGTTACGAAACTATGTTTGCAGAACAACGGAACTAGTTCAGCTGTGTTCATCTATTTCTGTCAGCTATAGTCAGTGTGTCAAAATTCATTGTGGTTTTCATGGAATAAAATGCACTAACCCATGTCTCCTGTGTCATGTCTATGTTCATTTACACCTTGTTTTATATTAGCTAGCTGAATGCCATGTTGATGTTGAAGTACTATACAAGTAACCTTGACGTGGGCTTTACCAGTACAATACTTACTGTATATTCTAATATTTCCAGAATGCAGACATGGTAGAAGTACCTTCCTTGAAAGGAACTTTTACAAGAGTATTTTATTGACAGATAAAAGGTAAACAGCTTACAATTCTTTACTCAACTAAAACTAAGAACGTGCAGTTCCAACTCTTAAACAGGTTATATCTCTGTAGTATATTTTTGATTTTCATTACTAATAATAAATTATTTCACTTGCCAGCAAGGAACCCAAGAACCACGGCAAACATAAACTAAAGCTAACCAACAACAGCAATAATACTTATTACTTAAATATTAGCTATGATAATTCTGACAATACAAACTAATTCAATACAAACTAACTTGCATTTATGTGTTTTTTTTTGTTGTTTACTTTTTTCATTTGAGGAGATTTCTTAGGGTGCGTCTCAATCAGCTCTCTAGTTCAATAGTCAGGGCACTGATCAGGAAGTCGGCCATTTTAAGGGCTGTCTTAATTGCAAAATCCTTCCACTGCACTGGAATGTTCGTGCCCTAAGAAATCCCACAATGCAACATGGAGCATGTTCACTATGTTCCCTTACTGGAAATGCCGTCATATTTTCTGAAGACTCTCAGCTCAAGAAAAATAAACCCAGCCAACTTCCGGCTACAAATGTAAGTAGCTTGTTATTGCTGTTGTAGCTCTGAAATGATTACTTACGTTAGCGATTTTTAACTTTATTTGACATTCTTTATACGGTTAGACTTTTAAGTGTTTAATGATTTTTAAAAATCCACTAGCTGGCCTACGATCCTGCTTTAAGTACCATGACAGAAACATGTGTTAAGCTAACAAATTTATATGACATATGATGTCAGAAAGATATCGGTCCTGCCTGTTATTGATAAATGCCAGTTTATACAACGTGAGTACGAAGTCATTTCACCGGAAATTGAGTCATCAGTGTCCTTACCAGTGCCCGAAGTCGTGTACACGATATATTGATTCAGCTAGGCTAGGCAGCTGATTGAGGCGCACACTTAAACACCTTCTAAAATGTTTTAATTGTTGTTGCTTCAATCCTTCTGTTTTGGTGCAAGACACTGCGTTTACATGTGTAGCTATAAAACAGAAAATGTAAAAACTGTACTTTTTCTACATACACAAACTTTAAGGAACAACCTGAAGAACACTTTAGGGTGCTTGATGGATGTACCAGGCATCTGGAATGTTTGTTATTTTTTATTAATAGCATTGCCTTGGGATGTCTCCCAACAATTTCTTTGTGTGAAATACAATGACAATAAAATCCATTGAAAGGAAGTAGCTTGTATGTAGGTTTAGGAGGTTTAGGTTTGAATCCTATCAGACCATGCTCAGGTTTTTGGGGATGTTTCCGGTTTGACGGGATGTATAATCCTGTGACGCCAAGCAGCTCAATCAATTAAATTGTTGACAATGTCCAGAGACTTCCTAGTACAGCGCCTGAATAGTGGATACACCGCTTCTCACTAAACAGTGCTTCCAGGCATTGGGATGCAACCTGATCCTTGTCAGATGAGTGGAGATACTCAATGCTCAATGCTCAGGCTGCAAATGTGCCTCCGCTTTTGGTGCACAAGGCTTTGCTGGGATAAACAACGTGATCACACAACGGGAGCCGCTGTTAGTGGGCTATAAGCACTTTCGGAAGGGTAGATTAAGGCCTCAGCTCAGACATTATAGGATTTCGAGTGCTACCATGGAGGCCAGGAGAACATCACCACGTCCTGTTCAGTAACATGAGCACTGAGGATTCAGAGGGAGGCCACATGGAACCAGATGACTTTGACATTCTGGAGAAAAGTCTGTCTGTCTGTCTACGCAGGAGTGCAAATAGATGAATCTATCCAGCCATCATAATAGACACTCCACACCCTGCTGCCTCTACCTAACAAAATGACACACATTGTTCTGCTTAATTATGCTATATAAAGTAATTGATAACCCTATAATTATAGGTATTAAATGTTCCTTTGCATAGTGTTAGTCATTTAGAAGCTTTGACCCAACATTCATTTGTTCCAATTCTTTTTCTTATCAGAACTGGGAATTCAGACATGTTTCCTCTTGTCTGTATACCTATAGAAGTACATCCTGTCTACCAATGCTAATTAGACAAAAGTTTTGCTATTCCAGCACTGGCAAAACAAACCGCATATACTTTGATTACCTAAAGATCTTAGAAATTTAGTTAAAAGCAGCTAATGTGAAAAAGTATCAAAGTTTGACCAGTTCGTTGAACCACATTTTAAATCATTTTCAGTCAGATTTATTTAAAACTGGTTGCATCTTCAAGAGATCCGGTAGTAAATGAATGAAACTTGAATAATCAGTCAATGACACAGTTAATCATACCTTAAAAATGCAGCTGTATTTACAGTGGAGAAAGTTGCAGCACGTTATATAGCCTGTATACAAGTCAAAATATTTTTTCAACAGAAACAGTTTTAAAAAAAAATATTTTAAAAAATTAAAAAGCACCAGAGAACTCTACAACTGATCATTAAAAAACTCCTGAGAAATCACAGTCTATTTCTCATACAGTTGCTCTAAAGTACATCCCCTGCTGGTAAAGTACACCATGGCCTTTATTTACTAAAGCATTCAGCATTCAACACACACGTCACTGCCACCAGTCACCAGAACCATGTGACCTGAATGGAGAGCTCCATGAGCATGTGGCAAATGCTTGAATAAATCTGCCTGATCAATAAGCAGTGAAGTCTGGGGGGGGGGGAGGAGATCATAGAAAACTACTGAATTATTGTAGTGAAATAACAATTACAGACATCAGACATATTGGGAGCTGCACCCTGAGACTGAAAGCATAAAGTCCATAACAATTAGTAATCTGTTTTACAAGGTACACATATGAATATAACTAATTTTCTTGTACATTCCAGTTACAATGCTCATCTCTTTTGCCAAAATTTGTGACTACTTTACAATATATTATAAAAAATATCAGGTTAAAAATTCCATTTAAGAAAAGCATATAAAAACAAAAACTGCTGGTTTGTTTAACAGTATTTTAAACTAAAACCTCGCTGGATCAGTATCGTCTCCAGTGTCCGTCTCTTGAATCTCTGCGTCTGTCAGGTGGATAATCTCGGTTTCGGCCTCCTCCGCGGTTGTTGTGCTGGTAGAACTCATCTCTCTGGCCGTCTCTCCGGTGCCGCTCGCTGCTCCCGTGCCGCTGCTCTCGGCCATAGTGGCCACAGCCGTCTCGCTGATGGGCGGGTCGCTGGCTCCAATGGGCAGGGCTGTCTTTTTGCCAGGGGCTACTGGAGCCACCTCTGAACTGTGGCTGATGCTGCATGCCGAGCTGAAACGAACCGGCCAACTGCTGCACCGGCTGCATCTGCACCTGCCACATGTTGTTCATCTGTGGAAAAGGAAGAGCATCACTTATGAATAGCTTTAAAACCTCAAGGAACCTAATTCTAACATGTTTTATGATTAAGGAAAGGTGGTAGGTGTTTGTATACCACATTGCTGTCAAATGCTTGATTCTGATTGGTCAAAGGTTCGATTTATTTTCTATAGCAGAAAATATCTGATACTACTTGCAGCAGCATGCACATTTAGTGGACGCTCCATGGGGGGGCTTGTTTTCTGTGAGAAAATATTTAACATTTTTGGAAGGAGTCTCCAGTCTCCAGTGTCAGTGATTTGTAAAAGTATCTTGGTAACATGATAAGCTCATCCAAGAGAGGAATAAATCGACGCTGATGAAGAAGCAACTGTTCATAACTGCTATAATGTAAGTGAGAACAGGAACTAACTTGATGTGTCATTCTTTAATTAACCAAAAAAGTATAGGATTAAATCAAATAAAACATCAGATTAGTTTCCTCTAACAGCATGCCCTGTCCTGTTTTATTCGTTATGAGAACAACTGCCAAGTGTGAAATGAACACCAACTGCTGGATTGTGTGAATAATAAAAAAATCCAGGTTTGAATACTGTACAGACATTTGCACAGCTTAAGTCATTATCACTTCATAATATCCAGCAGTAGGGTTTTTTTTTTTTTCCACGTGCCTTTCAGAGTTAATCCTTGAAATACCCAGTGAAGCCTATGGGATCATTTTACCATTTCAAATCAGCAGCAATCGATCCGTTCTTGACAGCTCTAGTCAAGCCTTTACACGCTCTTAAGTAACAATAGAAGAAGCAGTATTTAGGTCGCAAACATAACAGCACTCACCATCGCTTGCTTCTGAAGACTGTCTGGTGAAGAGAAAGACCTCTGCAAGCTCTGAGGAGGAGAGTACGACGGAGAGCTCATCTGATCTGGAGTCCTGTCATACCTGCATGTTACACATCAGATAAACATCAGTCCAAATGTAAGCACTGCAGAGTGTTGCTTATTTTACTGAGATGTGATTGGTGAAGGATACCTAGCACCACGGTGAGTGGGTGTGTTAGCTGGACTGGGGTTCTGAGAGTTCGCAGGGCTTTTTCCCTCCTGATTAATATGACTGCTGCCTGTCACACATCCAAAACCCAAAATACATTAAACATGTAAAGATATAACATTTAAAGAGACCAAGAAGAAGCCCTGAGAAGTTTCCTACCTGCTCTGAACTGCAAGTTAAGCTGCCTTCCGTAAAGTCGGATGCCGCTAAGGAGGTGCATGCTGTAAGGGACAGAAACGTCGTGTTTAAAGTTCACAAAAGCGAACTGTTTAGAATTCCCGTCGCTGTCCTTCGGGATTTTTACTTTGATCAGTGGCCCAGCCTGCAACAGAAAATGCACAATACAAGGACAAATTAAATACAGGGATGTAAAGAAAAACATGAATCGGAAGAGCAGTCCAACAGTTATACAAAATAAAAACAGTGAAATGTTTTGAAATTGCTGTTGCTTAGAGTTTCAAAACTAGGACCCATCAATAGACGTTACGTTTAACTGAACTGAATCATATTCGAGCAAACCGCAATCAAATTGCATCAGACATGAATCGAATCATATCGAATCAGTAATAAGTATTCAATCATTACTTGTTAAACTGTATCGTTTTGTGTTCTAAAGCAAACTATGTTCCGAGATGTGTATTATTACTTAAAAATGTTAAGTTAGCTGCTAAGCAACGCAACATGCTAAAAAGCTAACACCAAATAACCGTTAACTCGCCTGTAAAAACAGTTCAAACAAAAGCTCTTCTGTGACTTCAGAGTCCAAGTTGCCCACAAAAAGGGTCCGGTCCGCTTCGTCTGCTATTCCCATTATTTATTTATTTATATATATTTTTTGCGAGATTACAGGCCGAACTTTCTAACAAGCGCACCAACACACAATTACTATAGCGACAGACTAGTGCCGTAAAAAGACCGAGGCCTGCCGTATGTCGACCCTTACTGCTGTGCTAAGCTGCCTCTTTGCGAATGATTAATTCTCCTCCTGGCCTTATGAAGGCGCTGTTTCACATATCATTTATCAGAGCCTCTTTCACAGGATGTTGATGTCCCAAGAGCAAAAGACAGCAGATATATTCTATATTCTTTATTTATTCATTCAGTTAGTGATGATGAACAAACAGAGGAGTCTTTTTTAAAATATAAAATTACCAATTATATTATTTTATCTCTGCTACCCTAAAAGGGGATATCGTTTATTCATTACTAATGATTTGATGACTAACAATTATCAGAGCAATACTAATTGACAAGCAAATGATTTCTGCATATTTTAGGATTCTTTTAAAGTTTCATCCATCCATCCATTCATCCATCCATCCATCTATCTATCCATTCATTCATTAAATTTGCTAAATTATTTTCACATCTTATTAAGGTGGTTTTAAATTATTAAATGTGACATCAGAGTTTAACTAATGAGAACTAACCACTGTGTAACAATTCATTGATGTCTGTGATACTAATTTGCAAATGTATTCATATTAAGTCTAATTTAATTATATAATAATTACATATATAATTACCTTATAAAATGTAATAAATACTACCTAACAGTTAAACAAATCTGGAAATATATATATATATATATATATATATATATATATATATATATATATATATATATATATATATATATATATATATTGTAGTAGATTTCTAAAATTGTTGCAGTAATGTGATTAACGTTAAAATGATCAGGAATGTGTTTCAGAGATACCAGGTGAACTGAAACTGGTCATCTAAACTGTGTTTAATTACAGTATTCCTCAGGGCATGTTTGTTGTCATTTGTACCCATATTTCATGGTGAATGATGTGGTGATATCATAAATGTCATATAGTTTAAGAAATAACATTTACAATATATGTTGTAATATGTGCTCGTTACACACACACACACACACACACACACACACACACACACACACACACACACACAGGCACCCACTGATTTGCATGAACTCTTTCTCGGGAACTTAATTAACATACAGTTCTTTAAAGTAAGAGAACCCTGCCATGAATCACCATGGGGTCCACCCTGCCATAAAACACATTGTTTTATCTCCATTTGGTATCCTGGTCACTATACATTTCAAAGAGGGTCAAGTGTATAAGAGGATCTGCTTGGTAGAGAGAAAAGGGGGAGCTTATAACATCAGAAGCTTATAACATCAAAAGCTTATAACATCAGGGAGGCTTGTAACATCCGAAGGGCCTTTTGCCATAGATGCTTTTCCATGACGCTGACTGTAATCCTGTAAGTTACTTTTGTCTCTATTTTATGTATCTTTTAATTGTGATCTCATATTAAATCCATTTGTTATTCTATTTCTAAATACTCTGTGCCTATGTTTGGTATTCTTATTATGAATATCTTCTTAAACTAAAAGTGTATAATACGTTAGACACGTTTAAAGTCAACCTCTGACAAGCCAAAAGTAAAGGCTAATACTTGCAAGTTTAAACAGAACTACTGACAAGTAAAATAGGAAAGGCTTAGGCTTGCACGCTGATAGAAACCTCTGAGCTAACAACATAATGGTTTAATAAAGAAGCTACATGAAAGTCTCTGACGTAGGAACGTCATTTTAATGAAAGCTTTGCTCGAAGCTGCTTAGGAGTAAATATTAGTAGACCACTGAGTGCTAACACTTCTAGCACTAACTAGAAGATTATTCTATTGGAGTCAGATAATCAATTAAATGGAGTCAGATATTTAAATCATATATTAAAACACGCATTAACCTTCGCTGCACTTATTTCCGTCGCTGGTTATAGGAGAGCAGTGGGCTAAGTAATTAACTTTATATATTTTAGCCCTACAATATATATATATATATATATATATATATATATATATATATATATATATATATATATATATATATATATATATTTTTTTTTTTTTTTTTTAAGAATTAAAACATTAAAGTGAAAAGAACTTGCTACCTAGTCTCTTCTCAATATATATTAATGGTTAATATGTTAATTAGTACATTGATTAATCTGCTCATGACTGTAATTAGTTTTAAAATGCGATTTCAAATTGTAAATTGATTAAAATGCATTTACATATTTTCTTCCTTATGAGAAACGTGTAAGAAATATGTTTTTGCAAAAGAGTCAAAACTGTAAGCTGAGTGAAAAGCAGAAATCGTGTTTGCATTTTTAGAGACTCAGTTTAGGGATTTGGTGAATTTCAGACTTTCAGTTTTAGTGGTTGTGTCTTAGGTTCCACTTAAACGTTTGTGGAAAAACTACATTATGCTGCATGATTCATGGGCATTCTTTCCACTAGATGGTATTTCTGTGACTCATTCAAAGCTCATGAAAGTGGGATCTCAGCAGTCCCAACCAGGTGTCATTATTACATGCCTGAGTCTTGTGTGTACTGAGCCATAAACATGAGTGATGTATTAAAGCCACTTTGAATCGTGCAATGAGGTTTCCAATTGGCAGCTCGAAGTTCAAACCAGGTCTAAATGTATTTTTGGATGTATACCTGCTTGTAGACATCTGATTACATTTTGAAATGATTATAGAAATACATTTCATCTCTAATTTGCCTGCCTTCACTGTTCAATTGCCAAACCAAGTGTTGCTACAGCATACAGCATAAAGTTTATTATCAAATAATACAAGCAAAATCTCTCTATCTGATGTAACACAGATGAGAAGGATTCTGATTCCTCTCAAGGTTTCTCTTATTAGGGATCTCTTAATAGAGACCGGACTTTCTGATAATGTCTATGCACTCCTTGTATTCAGTGCTACACTAAAAAAAATGATTTCTTGCCTCTTGTTCAGTTTAATTAATTAGAATGAGCTAAAGTAACATGATTTCTGAGCATTTTGTCACAGTTTAATTTCATTGTGTTCCCTCTACCTAATATATTTAAAACTGAATTTGCTTAATTCATTTGTGTTAAAACTACATGAGTCATTTTTGTTGACATAACTAACTGGGCAGTGGATCTGTGGTTCCCAGCATGCTTTGCAAGGGACTGCATTAGGGGAGTAAATTTAGGGTTATTTTATGTGTTTTTCAGTAAAGGCAAAGACATGTTAGTGTTTAATGTTCAGTTATGTTGGACATTTGAAGGAGTTTCTGTAATGTTTTTGAATTTCATGGTTACTATTGTGCTGAAGAGTGGCACTTGTGCTTAGGCTGTGGACACTCAGTGATTCATTTTCTTATGTTTAAACAAGCAGTTTCATTCATCATTATACACAATGTATATAATGATGAATGAAACTGCTTGTTTAAAGATAAGAAAATGACATTTAAACCTTAGTTTGTCCAACCTTTAGTTGGACAAATGTAATAAAGTTGATTCAACCTAATAGAATAAATTCATTTGACCTAAACCAACTAAATTGTGTTGACCCAACTAAATGGATTCATTTCGAATGAACTAAATTAATTTGTGTGTAAAAACTTTCTTCAATTAAATTAAGTAAGAGTGATGAATTAATTTTTTGAGTGTATGTGTTAGGTCTCGCCGCGACCCCGACTCCAATTCCCAGAATGCACAGCAGCCTACAAACATGGCCGCCACAGACTCCACTTCCCATACCACTCACAGACTGCCACACTCACGTTCACGCCACGACACTGACTCCACTTCCCAGCATGCACATCGGCCTACAAACATGGCCGCCACGAACTACACTTCCCACGACACTCTCACACTCCCACGTTCACAGTCACCTTCATTTTGAGCACACACCTGATCCCAATTTCACAGCACACTCACAGCCACTTGATTTAAGGACTTTGTTTGCACTCACTCCACGTGAAGTATTTGTCTAGTCACGTAGTTTCTGCATTTACCAAGCCTTGTTTCTATGGACTGTCTATTCTGGTGTTTTTGATCTTTTCTTTGTTTTCAGGATTTTGGATTATTGCCTTGCCCCTGTGGATACTGTTTGCCGTGCTCACGAACTTTGACTGTTTTTGGATTCTGCCTTTGCCTAATATTTTTCACCTGTTCCAATACTTCTGGGTATACCTATTAAAGTGACTTTTTGCCCCGCACTTGCATCCAGCTCTCATTCTGTGTTCTAATAGTATGATGCATTTCTGTTTTGAAATAGTGTGGCTTCCTACACTGAGACATCAGCTTGTTTGTCTTGTTTCTCTAATTATTATGCCTGTATTTATATAAGGCATTTATGAGTTACTGTATATGAATTATATATAACAGGTATTTTCTTACCTTTGTAGGTGTGCAATAAATCTATTGAGTGTAATGAAAGAACCAGAAAAGCAGGAACAGTGCCAAGAAGAGGATAAACTGAGCTGAACTGAATTGTTTATTCAGGAGGTGTAATTGCTCCTTTATAATTAACAGCTGGGTAGGAAAGGGTGCAGTCATGATTTTTTTTTAATTCAATTCAATCCAATTACATTTTATTTGTATACTGCTTTTAACAGTGGACATAGTCACAAAGCAGCTTTACAGAAATATATAAATTCCAGATATAAATTTTAAATTCATAAATTTGTCCCTAATTAGCAAGCCAGAGGTGACGGTGGCAAGGAAAAACTCCCTGAGACGACATGAGGAAGAAACCTTGAGAGGAACCAGATTCAAAAGGGAGCCCTTCCTCATTTTTTTATACTGAATAACATGTGGAGGGTGTGTAAGGCTGAATTTAGAAATGATGCTGTATAAATACAAACTCAATCCAGTTTTTCTTCAATCCTCTTCTGCTACAGTTAATTCTTCTGGATTGTTGATTGTAGTTGTAAATTCTAACAGAAGATGGCAGTGTTTATCCTTATTAGTTTCCAGTTTAGTCCAACTCAGGAAAGAATTCATAATAACTTCACGTCCATAGCATGCTGAGCTTCTGGACTGTGTTTATTCTACAAAGGTCAGATGTATAAAAAACGAAAGAGAAAGCAGGGAGAGCAAAAAGATGTTCTTTTCTCTTCTGATTCTGCCCAGTCTTTGGTCATTGCTGGTCCATTACTACTGGATAGAATATGAAAGCCTGATTGCATGGTGTGTGTGTTTTACTGGCTCTTTCCTAGTCACAATATGGATGGAGAATACGACAGAAGATAAAGTTAATTACACTCAGACTGACCTCATCACATACGGGTAATAGGACTGCTGGCATTATAGCATCTCATTAACCTGCTGTATGTTTTGTATTGTTTTTTTGTGTGTGATGGCATGTCCTGATAAAAATGTACTTTATTTATTATAGAAAAAAGAAAACAGTTTATATTTTATTCCTAGGTGTATGTACAGTTCTAACAGTTTTCCACATGGTACTTAAAAGTGCAGGAGTAAAAATGTATATATGTACAGTGGGTTCAAACACTGAATAAAATGCACTTTTGAATGCTTGATTCTTATTGCTCAAAATATTTTGATTACTCTTCTATCCCAGCAGCCCTGACAATAGTTCCAGATTAATGCACTTATTGTAATAAACATATTTAAATCTGTGTAATTGTTGATATGATCCAGTTTTCTGTATGATGTTTATTTAGTGATAGTTGGAAGGAGTCTCCAGTGTCAGTGCTTTGTAACAGTCAGAAGTAAGGCTGTAACTTTCTGTGGTAAGGCTGTAAAGTTTTCTGACATAGGAATGTCTTCAGATTGAAGGACTTTGTGCTTTGCAGTTGTGCTTTGTGCTTTCATGCTGGACCTTTTTATTAATAACTTCACGAGAGAGGTCTATAACTTAAGCGATAACAGGAACTAGTTTGTTTCATGGACTTTCCATAACATTGCTGCAACTATAAAGTACAGTATAAATGGATAAAAAGCATATGTCATTCTGTAGTAAATAAAATATTGTTACTGTTGGCAAATTGCTGTGATAAAATGTATTGTGAACTTCAATGAACTCGGACTGGAGATTTCAATTAGCAGATGTCTTCTTTAATAAAGGAATTCCTGCCTGGCTGAGCAAACACTAAATCACTGACAAGACACATCCAAGAATAACCAATCCAGACGGAGAGCAATCTGTAACAACACACTTAAGCATATTGAGTTGTAGCTTGAAGTGTGTACACATCCACTAGGACCCAAACATCATACATGACACTTAGAATGATTAACATGTGAGACTTGTCTCCTGCATGAAGGAGCTGCTTTAACGAGACAACATTGTATTAATTGAGGAGAAGGAGCTGATGAGTTGATGTGAGGTTCAGCCCAGTGCTTCTGGCGAAAGGGGCGTGAGTTAGCGCTAATGGAATTGAGAACAAACTTGGAATGTGACGTTACATGCTGTAGTTTTGTTCATCCTTCATTGTATTACATTGTTAGCCTTGTGTGCTCATTCATTCATATCTATAAATATGGTTGAACAGAAATAACCAAACACACAGGAATATTTGTGGCATGAAAGAATAATGAAGTGAGAAAATTAGCCCATACCCTGTATTAAGCTGTTGAGTCGCTTGTCAAGTCCAGGTCCAAGCTTCGTGCTCAGTTTGAGAGGAACAACATGCTTTTAACCAATATGTTCTGTTCAAATGAAAGTGTCTGTTATAAAATATTTACTGGAACTTGAACAATACATTTTTCCCAATATGGAATTTCTAGAAATTTCAGAATGGATTTAGTGTAGCTATTATCATGATGGCATGGGGAGAGCAGTGAACACACAATGGGGATTGAACAGAGGATCCTGGAGCTGTGATGCAGCGGCACTAATTTCTGGAAAAACTTGATGCTTGTAAACCTGAAACAAAAATATGAGTTCAGCACCTGTGACATTTCTTCCACCTATTTTTTATACTCCCATCTGCCAACAGGAAAATCCACAAGCATGATGAAGTGTTTCTTTGTCTCTAGAAGTATATACATAAACATTTACAAAAATAATTGCGATTAACATAAGACATAATTGATTCAATTTGATTTCATTTTACTTGTATAGTCCTTTTTAACAGTAGACAATGACACAAAGCAACTTTACAGAAATCCAGATACAGTAAATTTGGATCCCTAATGAGCAAACCAGAGGCGACACGAGCGAGAAAAATGCTCGAGGAAGAAACTTTGAGAGGAACCAGACCCAAAAGAGAACACGTCATCTTCTGGATGACACCGGATAGTGAAATTATAAATAATTACTCTGACTATATTGAGCACACTGTACTGTGCCTAGGAGTCCTGGGATGAGCACAGGACAGTGTTTATGATTTTGGCATCCAGGTGAGATTTTTCACTGAAGTGAGGGTGACACTTGGGCGTAAACTTGGAAAGTGCAAATCTTTTTGGTATCCATATAGGACCATCTAAATTGGCAGAAAGTGAGTCGCAAGTGCAGAAAGTCGATGAATCAGACAATTGTATTGCTGCAAAATGAAAAGAGATGGCCTGGGAAATATTAGAATTGTATTGCTCTGAGAAATAGAGAACAGAATATCAGGATTAACGCTTTCTCCATGCCACTGAGCGAATAGCGATCAATCATGTTTAATTCAATAGGCAGTCACTATCTTTCTTGGCTCCTCTCTCCACTCCTTTGCAGTAAATACTTGTAATTATTTACTGTATGTATCAGTAGCATGCATGAATAGTTATACGCATGTATTACATGCTATATTTAGTCATGGAAATAGATGTACTGTATAACATCATAACTATGTATCCATGGAACAAGTTGAGACATTTATTTAGTCTCCAGTGTCAGTGAATTGTAACAGTTTTTCAGCACAAGAAAGTGTTCAGGATGGTTTTGCAGTTGCTCTTTAACAAGACAAGGTGCACTTTTATGTCTTACTAACTTCAAGAGAGAGAAAACAAAGAAGAGAGACTGATGAGAGAAAGATTGCTTATGGCTGCTATAATGTAAGTGATACAACCCCTGCCAAAGATTATGAAATCACCACACAGAGGATGTTCACCCAAATTGTTTACTTCATAAACAAATAAACAAATCACAGATATGACGCAAAACAATTTTTGTTTAATAGCTGAACATTCTGAACATTTTTTTTCCAGATCAAGTAGAGGAAAAAATTATGGAATCACTCAATGTTGAGGAAAAAATATGGAATCATCAACAAAAAAAAAATCACAATTAGTATTGTTGCTCTTTTATGATGGCCTTAATTGTTTGTGACATGGACTTCATTCAGTAATGAAAAACAATATTCTCCATCAAGCTGGTTCCAAATTTATCGAATAGCGGTTGACAGATCAGCTTTGCAGGATGGAGCCTTGTCATGGACCAATTTTTTAAATTTCCACCATAAATTTTCAATTGGATTGAGATCCGGACTGTTTGCTGGCCATGTTATTGAGTTGATATGCCTTTCCTGAAAAAAGCTTTAACACTTTTTGCTCTGTGGCAAGATGCATTATCATCCTGGAAAATGTCTTCATCATCACCAAACCTATTTTCTATCGATGGAATGAGAAAAGTGTCCAAAATTTCAGTGTACACCTGTGCATTGACTGTTGAGGTCTCCCCTGATTCTTTACCTGACATGCAACTCCATATCATAAATGAGTGGGGAAATTTGATTGTTTTCATCAGGCAGTCATCTTTATATATTTCATTAGAACGGCACCAGACAAAAGTTTCAGCATCATCTCCTTGGCCAACGCATCACTGAATACCACTTTCATCTGATCATCCACACTCTATGATCACTTCTCTTTAGCCCACTGTAACCTTGTTTTTTTCTGTTTAGGTGTTAGTGCTGGTTTTTGTTTGGCTTTTCTGTATGTAAATCCCATTTCATTCAGCCAATTTCTTACAGTTCTGTCACAAACATTGATTCCTGTTTCCTCTCATTTGTCTTTCATTTGTCAAGGCATATTGCTTTGAGTTTTCTATCCTGAAGCTTTACCGTCTTCCTTGGTATACCCGTATGGTTTCCTTTTAGAACCTTCCCATTTTGTTTATACTTGCACCAAATTTTAGACACAGCTGAATGGGAACAACCAACATCTTTTGCCACACTCCGTGTGGGATTTCCTTCTTGAAGGAGTTTTATATTCCTTTCCATTGTTTCAATTGACAACTTTATTGTTGGGGCCATGTTTCCTTTCAAAAAGTCCAAGGTTAGGGTCTGTAAGCACTCTCTTTTAACTGGAGACTAATTTGCATTTTTAGACTTCTGCTGGTATTTGTTTTATAAATGCAAATTACAAGGTGATTCCATAATTTTTTTTCTCAACACTGAGTGATTCCATGATGTGTTCCTCTACTTGATCTGGAAAAAAAATATGCGATTAATTAAACTAATTTCATTTAACTTGTTTGAGGTATGTTTCACAAAGCCAGAATGTTTAGCTATTAAACAAAATCTGTGATTTGTCTATTTGCTATGAAGTAAAAAAAAAAAAAAAAAAGTTGGGTAAACATCCTCTAAGTGTGGTGATTCCATAATTTTTGCCAGGGGTTGCAACAAGAACTTCACAGATGTTCCATGATATTAAATGTAAGTATAGATGAATTAAAAGTATGGCATGGATATGCAAATTCAATTAAACACATATGACATTGTGACAATAAATGAATCGTGATTTTGTCCCTTCTTAAACAAATTGACTTGTGTGAATTCTTACAGGATGACTCATACAGTGGGAGACTATGTTTGGGAAAACTCTGAGAAATCTAGTCTATATACAGTATACTAACTCTGAATCCTTGGAAAAAGTGGGTGTGGGCTGACCATGCTGTTAGGAAAGATTCATTTTTGCCATGTTGATTCATAGTCTTGTTAGCTGAACCATATGATGAAATCCCATTCTGACCAGAAGTCCAGTTATAACCATGGTGAAGAGTTAGGGGTGACGCTAACAGTAACAGTTGCATCATGCTTGAAATATATTGCAGTATATACTGTAAGCACACACACACACACACACACACACACACACACACACACACACACACACACACACACACACACACACACGGGGTGACATGGTGACCATTAGCACCTCAGCACCACATCACTCTCTCTGAACAACCTCCCACACACACTCACACACTCACACTGCAGTCTGCAGTCCATCTCAGCAGGGGTTTAATGACTGCGCTGGAATTAAATCATTCTAATCACAGTAGGACAGTTGACTTATCATGAATCAGATACGCAGGCTATAACATTTCACACAGGAGCAGCATTTCACAAAGCACATCCTCTCTGCTGGAAGTCAACAAAAACTGGTCAGCTTTCTCTCACTCTCTGCCTCTTTTGTGTCTTTCAGGAAGGCTCTGTGCATCATGATTTGCTCCTTTGATCGAGGACACTAGGTTTATCTGCAGGCCTTCAGGATTAATTAATCGAGATTTACACAGATAAGTGTCAGCTAATCTCTCCAGCAGCTCTGAGGGCATGTTACATTTTGCCACATTCAAAGCTGCATATAGATCAAACAGGACAATAATTACTGTAAAAAAAAAAGCATCAGAATATTGGTACATCACTAACGTTTATGAAGGAAAGGAGAGAGATGGAGAGCACTATAGAGTTTCGATGCGTCTCAGGAACAGGACATTTGAGCTCCAGGCTCTCCATCGATCCTCCACAGGCATGATCAGCATGCTAATGGTACCATGTGTCGGTGGAGAAAATTAGGCACTCTTTGACCGACTGCGCAATTTGTCCCATCAGTGAATTTAATCTCGTGGAATTAACATAAATTTGACCCAAACCGTCATTAGCAGTTATACTCAATTTATTTTCCTAAAGCGACACAAGGCTCATTCAGCTGACCTTTCATGATAAAATTAGAGCAGAGACAGCTGGGTTTAGGAATCGATAAGCAGTCAGAGCAGAAATAGCTTGTGGATCTTATATGCAATCCACCAGTAATTCACCATATTAGACCCCATCCACATGTGCATGGATATTATTTTCATGTTTTTTTTTTTTTTTTTTCCGGTTTCGGCCTCCCGGTCACATTTCAGTTTTGGGTCACTGAAAATGAAGCTTTTCAAAAACTTTTAAACAAAAGTGCTAAAACTGCTTATAAATGGATGGGAAAACATATGTGTTTTTTTTTTTTGTTTTAAGTTAAAGTGAACATATACATGCCTTTTGCGGTTTTGCATGTGTTATGAATGTGGTAAGACTCAGTTTATCATAGCTGCTGACCAAGGTGTTAGTTTGTGGTGTGCAATATCATATTTGATGACCTGCAAGCATTTAATTTTGCCTTGTTTACCCTTCATGAGGAGGAAGTACAAACCATATTGCGAACAGACACTTTGGATACCTATTTTTTGTCCACACATATATGGATCTTTGTGTTTGCCATTTTGTCATTTATGTTTATCATATTTCATTTAATAACTTTTGGCCTTGTTGGTGTTTTTCAACATTTTACCTACTGCTCAATGCACAGCTCATAGTGTTATTCTTGAACCGTTTGACATAACAGTTTATAATATATTATTACCAATACTTGGGGGGCACGGTGGCTTAGTGGTTAGCACATTTGCCTCGTACCTCTTGGGGGTCTGCAAATCTGTCCTCTGGATATAAAACATGTATAGAAGTGTAGATAGCGTGATAACAAAAACACCAGAGAAATATTTGATCCATTTTGAGCAGAATATTTAAGCTTTAGTAGTCAGTGATAGTAACTCCACAAATATTTGGGAAATATCTGCCTCATTTAGTTATGTAATTATCAGGGGAAACATTTTGTGTAGCCTTACATTTAATCCAAATAGAAAACAAGGTCAAAGAATCCTCAATTTTCTTTATAAAGCTCACAGAGTAAATGACTTGCAGACGAAGACTTTATGGAATAATTGAATTCACTAGCAAACTGATATCAGACTATAATTAAGCCAACCTTTAAATAAGCAATGAACTCTCTAGAGGCCTTACTGTTTCCTTTCCTTTGCCTAGTATCTTATCTCCCCATTATTGTTTAATCTTTAGAGAGACAGACCAGGTGTAAACGTATGCAGCTAAGATTAGAAGCTTCCAGGAATAGCCTATACAGCACATATAGCAAAAAAAAGTCATATCAGCGTTTCTGCAATGAAAACTCCTCTATTAATTAAATATGGAATTAAGTGGCTTTGCATACTGTGATTTCTCAAGGGACCTTTACGCAGTGCAGCAAAATCCAATAATCTGAACATTTATAATTATATTCTTCAAATTTGTTGATGGTTATAACTAACGTAAATACAGGGAATAACATTTCTGCTGCAACTGATTTGACAGTTACTGTTTTATCCTGTTCTCTGGACATTCTTAAAATCCTTAACCATAACCTTATTAAAGGTTAAAATGAAAGTCAAAATCTTGTAGTGAGTAGCCTGTGTTTTTTTTTTTCCTTAAGCAGTCAGTCTGCCAGCTCATAATCAAGCATGCTTAGATGTTCTGCACACTGAGAGCAAGGCTAGATATTCTTATTTCAGGGTTGCCTTGAATCCAAATGAAGTTCTTGTTCACAATGTGATAAAACTAGCACTTAAAAATCATTATTTCTGCTCCGTCAGCAAATCTCTATCCATTCTATCCAGTCGGTCCTAGACTTTTATTTAATCCAGACAGCCACTGAAGCATAGACACCTACTCTGGAGCAAGCATGACTTTAAGAATGATTCCTAACATTAAACAATTCTGAGTATATATTTAACCTGAAAACGAATGTTATATTGGCCAGTATAACCACATCTGTGGAGAAATTGGAACAATTTATGCTAATCTAAGAGACTAATTTCACTGCTCTCCTCATCAAACCCACCAATTCATGCACTGAATCTTATACCTACACAGTTTCTCAAAATATTACTATCTGAAGCAATCAGACATCTGTTAACAATAAATTATACATACTTAATATTGGCTATGTACCTGAAGCTGTCAAACTTGTCATCATTAAATCACTGATTAAGAATCCTAACCTTGACCCATGTGGATTGTCAAAATGTATATTTATCTCCAAGTTCCTGGTAGTAGTTTTGCATTTAGGCTTCCTCTTGCATAGGGATCATATACATGATTTTTTTTGGATATAAGATTTAGGCCTCATAAACACCTATTTTTTGTCATATATTATTATAAGATGGACATACTGTATATCAGTTTGTAAAGGTTAATGGACCACTGTTTTTCCCCCCTTATTTATAATATGCCACAGCTGTATATACTATATATTACATTGTACTTACAGTATCTCACAAAATTGAGTACACCCTTCACATTTTTGTAAATATTTTATTATATCTTTTCATGGGACAACACTGACGAAATGACACTTTGCTACAATGTAAAGTAGTGAGTGTACAGCTTGTATAACAGTGTAAATTTGCTGTCCCCTCAAAATAACTCAACACACAGCCATTAATGTCTAAACCGCTGGCAACAAAAGTGAGTACACCCCTAAGTGAAAATGTCCAAATTGGGCCCAAAGTGTCAATATTTTGTGTGGCCACCATTATTTTCCAGCACTGCCTTAACCCTGTTGGGCATGGAGTTCACCAGAGCTTCACAGGTTGCCACTGGAGTCCTCTTCCACTCCTCCATGACGACATCACAGAGCTGGTGGATGTTAGAGACCTTGCGCTCCTTCACCTTCTGTTTGAGGATGCCCCACAGATGCTCCATAGGGTTCAGGTCTGGAGACATGCTTGGCCAGTCCATCACCTTTACCCTCAGCTTCTTTTGCAAGGCAGTGGTCGTCTTGGAGGTGTGTTTGGGGTCATTATCATGTTGGAATATTGCCCTGCAGCCCAGTTTCCAAAGGGAGGGGATCATGCTCTGCTTCAGTATGTCACACTACATGTCACAGTACACTCCCCAGTGCCGGCAGCACTCATGCAGCCCCAGACCATGACACTCCCACCACCATGCTTGACTGTAGGCAAGACACACTTGTCTTTGTATTCCTAACCTGGTTGCCGCCACACACGCTTGACACCATCTGAACCAAATAAGTTTATCTTGGTCTCATTAGACCACAGGACATGGTTCCAGTAATCCATGTCCTTAGTCTGCTTGTCTTCAGCAAACTGTTTGTGGGCTTTCTTATGCATCATCTTTAGAAGAGGCTTCCTTCTGGGATGACAGCCATGCAGACCAATTTGACGCAGTGTGCGGCGTATGGTTTGAGCACTGACAGGCTGATCCCCCACCCCTTCAACCACTGCAGCAATGCTGGCAGCACTCATATGTCTATTCTGCAAAGCCAACCTCTGGATATGATGCTGAGCGCGTGCACTCAACTTCTTTGGTCGACCATGGCAAGGCGTGTTCTGAGTGGAACCTGTCCTGTTAAACTGCTGTATGGTCTTGGCCACCGTGCTGCAGCTCAGTTTCAGGGTGTTGGCAATCTTCTTATAGCCTAGGCCATCTTTATGTAGAGCAAGAATTCTTTTTTTCAGATCCTCAGAGAGTTCTTTGCCATGAGGTGTCATGTTGAACTTCCAGTGACCAGTATGAGAGAGTGTGAGAGCGATAACACCAAACTTAACACACCTGCTCCCCACTCACACCTGAGACCTTGTAACTCTAATGAGTCACATGACACCGGGGAGGGAAAATGGCTAATTGGGCCCAATTTGGACATTTTCACTTAGGGGTGTACTCACTTTTGTTGCCAGCGATTTAGACATTAATGGCTGTGTGTTGAGTTATTTTGAGGGGACAGCAAATTTACACTGTTATACAAGCTGTACACTCACTACTTTACATTGTAGCAAAGAGTCATTTCGTCAGTGTTGTCCCATGAAAAGATATAATAAAATATTTACAAAAATGTGAGGGGTGTACTCACTTTTGTGAGATACTGTATACTGTATATTTGCAAAAATGGTACAGATTTGACTGCTATGCTGATGGCAAACAGCCGAAACAGACGACCGACATCAAGTTTCTATGTAAAGGATTCTGGGTATCTTTCTTCTACTCATTTCACACAAGATTGTACTTTGACTTTACATTGAATTGTAGTGGCCTCTAGATGTGATCTGCTAGTCAAGTAATATTCCTAGATTAAGAAATTCGCTATCATTAAAGGATGCATAAAAAGAGTCCTTCTCTACACAACACTGCATTCAATTTAAAGGAAACCAGGAAACACAATACATATATTTATATTGAAGTATTTGTGATGCATTTAGCAATTCTGGTGCTAATTTATTGGCTGGTGCTGTATTTATGTTATTATTGTGTGAGGTCACGGAGAAAGTTGCTATTGCCAGCACAGTTTCAGTGGAGTTTAATAGGAGAAATCTGAAGAGCAAGACTCAAAGTCCCAGAATGCCCAGAATGTAATAGCAAAGACTTGGCTCAGCTATTAAGTAATCTATGAGATGATGAGAGCTAGTGGCATAAAAGTTGAAGCTTTGAAAGCTGATCCATTTATGAAGACAAACGGACTAAAGCACTGCTGCATTAGGTAGAGATAAAGCGAGAGCTAAAGCAGCAGGTAGCTGAATGGCATTGTGGGCAGTGTAGGAAAAAGTGAAACAGGCTGACATGTTAATGAAAGAATTTCAAACCGAAAAAGTCAACTCAAGAATTGCATATTAAAATTGATTTTGAATACCACTGAGATAGCATTACTGAACAAGACTAGCACCCGTTGTTTGGTCATTAAATATGTATTTGTTGGTAAAGCAAATGCTTATTTCTCTTTGGTATACTTTTTTCTGCTCTTTTTTTCTGTGAATATGAAACTGAACTAATTGGCATCATAAATATGAAAGTCCCCAAATGCAGATATATGCAGCAGGATTAATGCTGCCTCTAGAGGAAACTTTTCCACTGCCATGACTCCAGTGCATTCATCCAGACACAGAGAGACAGAACATTGCTTTGCAGCTGTTGCCTCTAATTTACTAGGCTGCCATGACACGCATCTCCATTTGTGACTTGACAGACTAGCTTCGAGGTAAAACAGCAAACAAACTTGTAACTCCCCAAAAATAGCTTGTATATCAACACCCACACACCATGGTTCACACTCTACTCTCAGCCATCATATTTAATCAATCTTTCAGCCACTTATTGATGGGATGTCCACATATATTTGTCTAAGGCCCCATGGTGCAATGTGGAATATTTATTTTTATATTCAGAGGTCACATATGAGGGAGAAATGTCACCCATGGCACAAACATCCGCTTTACTCTTCAGTGAAGCAGCGAGCACAGCAGAGTGTCAGTGAATTATTGTGCTAGAGGACTATTTATTGTCTAAATATGTTCCTTAATGACTATTACTTAAGTAGATAATTTAGTGCCAGTCACATGAATGGCTACTTTGTGTTGCTCTGGTCATAAGAATGTTAAAATCCCTCTTGGGTCACTCATTTATGTGTTGATTACATTTCTTCCATGATCAGTTGAAGGAGTTTTGGTGACACACTCTCAGAAAAGAGCCTTTCTGAAAATGTGTAAGGCTGATGTTAGTTACAAGGACAAGACATTAAATACATCAAATGACTAATGTGGATTAACAATAATGTAAAGACCACAGGAATAAATCTTCTTATGCTCAGAATGGTGTGAAGAAGCGAGGCTCAGGCTGATTTATTTCTAGCCCAGACTGTAGTTTCATACAGCCTATCAGTGACAGGCATCCATCCAACCGTACCACTTATCCTACACAGGGTCACAGGGGAGCATGGAGCCTATTCCCAGGAACTCAGGGCACAAGGTGGGGGACACCCTGGATGGGGTGCCAACCCATCGCACACTACGAACATAGCACAATCACACACATTCACACATCCATTCACACACTACTGACAATTTGGAAATGCCAATCACTCTACAACACATGTCTTTGGATTGGGGAGGAAACCGGAGTACCTGGAGGAAACCCCCGAAGAACATGCAAACTCTGCACACACAGGGCAGAGGCAGGATTTGAACCCCCAATCCTGGAGGTCAAGTGATTATACTTGTGTACAGGGGTTAATTTATTTAATCTGACTTCGCTGGTACATACAAAATGTAATAATAATAATAATAATAATAATAATAATAATAATAATAATATTATTAATAATAATAATAATAATTCGTTACATTTATATAGCGCTTTTCGAGACACTCAAAAGGCTTTACATAGTATGGGGGAAATCTCCTCAAACACCACCAGTGTGTAGCATCCACCTGGATGATGCGACGGCAGCCATAGTGCGCCAGAATGCCCACCACACACCAGCTATTGGTGGAGAGGAGAGGAGGGTGATATAGCCAATTCAGGGATGGAGATTATTAGGGGGCCATGATAGTTAAGGGCCAATGGGGAAATTATGCCCCTACTCTTTTACGAGAAGTGTCCTGGGATTTTTAATGACCACAGAGAGTCAGGACCTCGGTTTAACATCTCATCTGAAAGACGGATGAGAAGCTAGGGCTGTAATCAACCACCATTAGCAAAACCAAGACAACTTCAAAGACCAGGACTAGCCGAGATCGAGTCAAGATGAGTCTTAAGGGGGTGGAGGCAAGATCAAGTCCAAGTCAAGTCAATTAAATATTGAATCCAAATAAAAGCTTGAATCTTCAAAAAAAAAAAGATTGAATCAAGCGCGAGACCAAAAACCATAAATTCTTTTTTAAGGCCAAGTCTTTACAGGCTTCATTTGTGCATTGTGCCAATGATTAGGCTGTTTTCTAGAAAAAAGGAATTACTTTTTATGAAACACTGAGATTGCAAAATGAAAGGACAACACAAAAATTAATTTTACAATCTCTTGGTCAAGACCAAGACCATATTTAGCGAGACCAATGCCCAAGAGCGAGACAAGTCCAAGTACAAATGCCAATTAGTCAGAAAAAGTCCAAGTCAATACAGGAAACTCTCAAGACCAGTCTCAAGTGCATCACCAGACTCACATGAAATAGAATAGCGGGTGTAATAATATATAACGAAGTGGATTACTATCCACTACATGAAGGAACAAATGGCAGAACTGTGTTTTGTGTGATTTGAAAGAAAGTGCTGGCTAATAATGCCAAGACAGCTTTTTAGTTTACTGTGCTTCCTACTCAGAAGAGAGACAGCCTGAAAGACTTGCAAACGTGAATGGCATTTCTTACTGTATATGTCTTTCACTGAGATGGTTCCTGTGTGTATGAGTGATAGTTTTTTTTTTTTTTCCTATGATGAGACCCCATGCTATAAGGCTTAACCATAACCGTTTCATAATAGCACAATTAATTTACTGATGGGTAGAAGAACTTGTTTAGCTCTCCTATTTAATATCACGACCAGCCATCTTACTCCTGCATTTGGCTCACAAACTGCCCAGGTATGTAACATTTTCCTAACTGTTATCAGAAAACAACAATGAATATAACAATCTCACAAGAGCAACCAAGACTCAGAGCACCCTAGAAGTCAGTTCAGCAGAAAGCCATTTCCAGTGCATGACAAATCAGTGAGAGACCTATAAAATGCAATATTAAAAGCATCGTAATGGAGGGCACATCGCTGTCTGTCTCCATGCTTCTACATTCATAGGAGCACTTCCTGATGACAAACAGAAAGAGGAGTCATCTCAGAGGCTGTGGCAGGGGAAAAAATGGAAACAGATTTGCATAGTGACTTTCACATCTACACAAAGTGACAGCAAGGCGAGCTGACTTGAAGATCATGTCAAGGTTATGCACCATAGTTTGTTGCTTCTTATTTGAAATGTAATGGAAATTAAATAATTTTTATTATCAGTGATGGCTCTTTGTAATATGTATTAGATTGGAGGGCTAAAATCTGATACGTTTCAACAGCCTCACACTGAAACTGTTGGTAAACACGATAAACAGAAAAGCAACCAATTCATTCACTAAACTTACAACTTCAACATCTGTACTTTTGTGTTAATTGTACTTCGACTGGACGATGTGTGCTTAGTCTATCGGCCTGGGGGAAAATGGGATTATAGAGTAAATAATCCATAGATATTAACATAGATCATAGGTCACTCAATAATATCAGTAAAAAAAAATATTAGTACCTTTATGCAACAAACAAACATTTGCATTTACATTCCATTGCTAATATGGTTGTGTGTGTGTGTGTGTGTGTGTGTGTGTGTGAGAGAGAGAGAGAGAGAGAGAGAGAGAGAGAGAGAGAAGGCCAACTATGTATGGCAGACCCAGACACCATGAATGAGCACCATAAATCATTTATACTGCACTGCAGGGCATAGCATGTGCATCTGATAGCATCACACACACACTTCCTGCAGTTTATGGGTGACACACTCAAGGCCGCATATCTGTAAAATGAAAATAGCAATTGAACACATAATGCAGCAGTAGAGTTCGACGGAAAGGGATGTACATTTATATGTCTACGATGATGGAAAGCATGTTTTGTTAACAAGGTTCAGGGGAATGTGTGTCAAATACAAGATTCTTTCCTGTAAGTGGATAGACAGAGGAAGAGAAAGGGATGTGTGTGTTCGTGTGTGTGCACGTCATGTTGTTTGTGTGTTTCTCTGCATTTTATGTGCATCCCTAATAACCTTCAGTTTAATTACAGATGGTTTGCATTGGCCCCAGTGGTCTACTTATGTACTATGTTATTTTACTAACTGAGTAAATGTTAATGAGACAGTTTCCTCTGAGTTTATATCACATGCTGTGACTTATTCACTGAAGAACTCTATAAAGATTAAAATTCCAGGCACATCACTGACTTTTGACTTAATCGCTCAAATCATATTTCTCTGCTTAATAAAGACATGAGATGTGCAAATTCACTGACATAGTATCTTGAATAAGAAAAAAATTACTCTATGTAAAAGCATATTATTTAACATCCAGACATTTTGTTTGGATTAAAACCATGTGATAGTATCAGTCATTTAAATCAATTCTGTTTATAAATTTATATGTATAATGCTTTTAACAATAGACACAATTATAAAATAGCTTTTGTATTCAGATCTAGATCTCTAATGAGCAAGCCAGTGGCAAGGACTTTCATTAATGCTTAACTCTAATGCTATAATATGAATGTTGACTAGTCTACACGTCTCACAAGTAACAATGTTATTAATTTCCAGCAATATTCCATCATATCCTGGAGGTTAGCATATTTTATTATATCTCAGCTTCTACCATATCTGATGTACTATAGACGTATAATATTCTGTAATCTTACTTTCTCAAGTAAGAGAATGAAATGAGAGTTAAAATGGAACAAAAATGGCAACTGGATCATGGTCCTCAGGGAATACCTCTGGACTAGATAGTGTAATTAGTCCGACGCGTCCCTACATTGACCACATTAGTTTATGCTAATAGAGCTATAATCCTGGTGATTGTTGCTTGTTATGATGTTTGAAATAAGCTAGTATTACAGAAACATCCCCGAGTACTGAGACTGTAAAGTTAATTTTAGAGACTAAAAATGCCACACGAGTTGACCTTTAAGGAAAAGGGACAGGGTTGAGCAGCTGAGCAGGGGCAGAGATTATTTCAGGGCCAGAAAAATATAAACAGAAGCCTAAATAAACATCAATTGCATTTGCAATAGTTTCCCTGTGATAACTTTACCATTATATAATAAAAAAATAAGTCTAGCTACAGTTTTAAACAAACTACTGTAATGTGAGGGCGGATGAGGCAGGACACAAGTTTGCATGAGGGGTCAAAATACATGTAGACAACATTACACAAGGATAATTCATATTCAGAGTCAAAACAGGCAAAGATCAAAATCAGAAAGTGCGTGGAAACAGTACTCAGAAAACAAGGCTTGGATTTAACGCTACAAAAAAATGCATGCTAAGACTTCGCTATGCTAGATAAACCACAGAGTGTACAAAGGTAAACTAATCAGAACACAGAACAGAATCAGATTGAACACAATCAGCTAACAAATCAGTGACAGGACATGAAGCAGAAACAGGGGGAAAAAAGCATGTGCCACTTGGTGAATTCATGAATTCAGCTACATGGTGACAAATGTTGCCATTTTTGTCTGCTTGACAAGAGCGTTTATGCCACAAACTAAACTGCAACTAGGAAAAGAGAATGAGAGCAAGAGAGGGAAATGTCAGGAAGTGTGTCTGTGTCGCTATGGATGATGGTGTTGCACGACCAGGATGCATGCTTGGTTAAAAGCCCATTGTTAATATATTATTGAAGACTTGTTCACATCACATACACGTTGTAGTGATGTGGTTTGAATAAATAGCACTCAGTATTGTATTAACCATACACTACACACAATAGGAAGTTACATTCAGACCTCTTAAGTGGGGTAATATGGGGTGAACACGCCAGTTGAATTGCTGATGTGTGCATAAATATCCTGTTGTATACTACATAGTGTTGGCAGTGGCTGGCAAGTTAGCTTGGGAATTCGTTTTTGTTTCTCATTGCAGATCATTTTCTAATCATATTGACTGAGATGAAACATGATGGTGATAGTAGTGCCAGAGATAACAACTGCATGATGCTGCCCATTAACTATGTTTGTCAAATTATCCGTATTATGTAGTAGTTATATTGAGTTGTTTTATCTCATGGTTCCTAGCCAACATTTCATTTGCTGTGTCTGAATTGGAACATTGCATCTTATGAGTGGAATTTTCAGATCAAAACATTTGTAGACTCTGCAGCAAAGAAGATGTAGACTTTATTAAAATTGGCAGTGGAATATATGGATGTAATGAGCTTTAAAGGTTGGGTACAGAGGAACTAGACAGGAGACAGGCTTACTCCAACTTGAACACTTTTATTTCTCTGGGGACAGCACGGCCCCCAGCCCCCTGTCCAACGCATCAGTCTGCAAAACAAAAGTGAGAGAGAAGTCAGGAGAATGTAAAAGTGGTCCGCCAGACAGTGCAGCTTTTACCTGAGTGAAAGCCTGTTGGCATGGCTCCGTCCACTGGACCGGGTCTGGTGCCCCCTTTTTAGTGAGATCAGTCAGTGGGCTGGTGACGTCCGCTGGGCAGGTCGCAATCGCTGCTGTCTTATCAATTTGGGGACGCACCTGTCCATGACCCAAGTGGAAGCCCAGATACCATGTATCTTCCTGCACAAACTTACGAATCATATTTTTCAGCGTTTGATTAAAGCGCTCCACCAGCCCATCCATTTGTGGATGATAAATGCTGGTGCGAATCGCTTTAACCCCCAACAATTCGTACAGTTTGCGCAGGGTGCTTGACATAAAAGATGTGCCCTGATCAGTTAAGATCTTTTTCGGGATCCCAACCCGGGAGATAACACGGAAGAGTGCATCTGCAATATTCCTCGCGGAGATATTGCATAGAGGCACCGCTTCCGGGTATCGCGTTGCGTAGTCCACTAATACTAACACAAAGCAATACCCCTTGCAGATCGGTCTAATGGCCCGACGAGGTCCATGCCAATTCTCTCAAAGGGGACCTCGATTAACGGGAGTGGGCGCAATGGCGCTTTTGGGGTGGCCGGTGGATTCACCAGCTGGCATTCGCGGCACCACCAATGCACCACTGGCGAACGTTGCCACGAATGCCCGGCCAATAGAAGCGAGCCAAGAGACGACCTAATGTTTTCGCGTGCCCTAAGTGCCCCACCATAGGGTTATAATGAGCCGCCTGGAATAATACTTCCTGATGGTTCTTCAGAACCAACAATTGGGTCACATTTTCCTGTGTCTGAGTGTCCTGCATCACTCTATAAATCCTATCTTTAATAATGGCAAAGTAGGGGTGGGAGAGCGCAACATTGGGCTCTGGGGGGGAGGGACAGGGAAAGGACGAGGAGAGGCACGAGGTCGAGAGAGAGAGAGAGAGAGGAAGAAGGGTGGGGCTCGCCTGCCCCTGGATACGCCGGCAGGTGATCCTCTGCCAGCTGAACCGCCTCATCCAGCGACGCGAGACGATGGCACTGGACTCATTCCGCCATCCCATCGGGAAGCCGGGTGAGGAACTGCTCCAGCACCACTAGGTCAATCACTTCCTCTGCGTCGTGCTCCTCAGCCAACAACCACCTCCTGCAGGTGTCCCGTAGCTTCTGGGCGAAGGCGAACAGCCTGCCGAGCTCCGCGAAGGTCAGGGCTCTGAAGCGCTGCCAGTGCTCTTCGGGGGTCCGCCCGACCCGCTGCAGAATCGCCCGCTTCAGGTCCGGGTATTCCAGCATGCTAGCAATGGGCAGCTGCTGGGTCGCGAGCTACACCTCGCCCGACAGGAGCGGCACCAGGTGGGCCGCCCACTGACCCTCAGGCCAGCCCCATGCCCACGCGGAGTGCTCATACAGCTCCAGGAAGGCCTCTGGATCATCCTGAGGTCCCATCTTCATCAGCGCGACGTGAGGCAGAGCAGCGGGTGAGGCAGCTGCGGGGGCTGCGGGGCCGGCGGCTGCACCAGGCCCTGGAGCACCTGGCAGTCCTCGGCCTGGGCGTCGAGGAGATCCTTAATCCGCTTTTCCTGGTCACGTTGGAGCTGCAGGAGGGCCTGGTGTTGGGTCTGGTGGAGGTTGGCCAGCTGGTTGATGAGGTGGTCCAGAGGTGAGCCTTCCATGGTGGCGATTTCCTCTCAAATCCCGGGTTTTGGCACCAGTGTAACGAGCTTTAAAGGTTTGGTACGGAGGAACCAGACAGGAGACAGGCTTACTCCAAATTGAACACTTTTATTTCTCCGTATATATACACACACACACACGCACACATGTGGCTCTGTGTCGGCATCGTTCTCTCTCTCGAGGCGCATGTCTCTCCTCCTTTTCTCCTCACTGCAACACAGAACACAGGTGTGTAAACCTTACCACTCGCTTTCTCCGGCTCCGCCCTCCATTCACAAACCGGTGCTCGACCACGCCCCCGCCGCCACAATGGACTTTCAGTGTTTCTTATTGAATGACTGGATACAAGGCAGAAATATAACTTGGATGGTGGAATATACTGTACACTCTATACAGTGGGGGAAAAAAACTATTTGATCCCCTGCTGATTTTGTATGTTTGCCCACTGAAAAAGAAATGATCAGTCTATAATTTTAATGGTAGGTGTATTTTAACAGTGAGAGACAGAATAACAACAAAAAAATCCAGAAAAATGCATTTCAAAAAAGTTATAAATTGATTTGCATTTTAATGAGGGAAATAAGTATTTGATCCCCTATCAATCAGCAAGATTTCTGGCTCCCAGGTGTCTTTTACACAGGTAATGAGCTGAGATTAGGAGCACTCTTAAAGGGAGTGCTCCTAATCTCAGTTTGTTACCTGTAAAAAAACACCTGTCCACAGAAGCAATCAATCAATCAGATTCCAAACTCTCCACCATGGCCAAGACCAAAGAGCTGTCCAAGGATGTCAGGGACAAGATTGTAGACCTACACATGGCTGGAATGGGCTACAAGACCATCGCCAAGCAGCTTGGTGTGAAGGTGACAACAGTTGGTGCGATTATTCGCAAATGGAAGAAACTGTCAGTCTCCCTTGGTCTGGGGCTCCATGCAAGATCTCACCTCGTGGAGTTTCAGTGATCATGAGAACAGTGAGGAATCAGCCCAGAACTACACGGGAGGATCTTGTTAATGATCTCAATGCAGCTGGGACCATAGTCACCAAGAAAACAATTGGTAGCACATTACGCTGTGAAGGACTGAAATCCTGCAGCGCCCGCAAGGTCCCCCTGCTCAAGAAAGCACATGTACAGGCCTGTCTGAAGTTTGCCTGAATGATTCAGAGGAGAACTGGGTGAAAGTGTTGTGGTCAGGTGTGGTCAGATCTCTTTGGCATCAACGCAACTCGCCATGTTTGGAGAAGGAGGAATGCTGCCTATGACCCCAAGTCATAACACCATCCCCAAAGTCAAACATGGAGGTGGGAACATTACGCTTTGGGGGTGTTTTTCTGCTAAGGGGACAGGACAACTGCACCGCATCAAAGGGACGATGGATGGGGCCATGTACCGTCAAATCTTGGGTGAGAACCTCCTTCCCTCATCCAGGGCATTGAAAATGACCTTAATGATTTGGAGAGGATCTGCAAAGAGGAGTGGGACAAAATCCCTCCTGAGATGTGTGCAAACCTGGTGGCCAACTACAAGAAACGTCTGACCTCTGTGATTGGCAACAATTGTTTTGCCACCAAGTACTAAGTCGAAGGGGTCAAATACTTATTTCACTCATTAAAATGCAAATCAATTTATAACTTTTTTTAAATTCGTTTTTCTGGATTTTTTTGGTGTTTTTCTGTCTCTCACTGTTAAAATACACCTACCATTAAAATTATAGACTGATCATTTCTTTGTCAGTGGGCAAAAGTACAAAATCAGCAGGGGATCAAATACTTTTTTCCCCCACTGTAGATGACACCCTGAAGTTGTCATTTATAATCAACATTTGGATTTATAAGCTACTTGCTAAGTGTACTGTACAAGCTTACGTTACCCAAGTATTACAAAAATTAGCATAAAGTGTCTGTAGTCCAGCCCATATTATGTTGCACATAATAAAACAGATAAATAAAACACGTCCGACCCCACACTTATATTACTGAACAACCTGACTGTTGATAGAGAAATGCAAAATATTGATTTTGTTTTTATTAAAAACAGTGTTAATTCCTCCCACTTAGATCCATCCATTTTTCTGCTAGTATGTAAACTAACTGTTGAGAACTGAGAACTGTTGCTTCTAGCCAGTGTGATTGGTCTGATTTTGGAGACAATGTACGCTACTTTTTTTTTTGTTTAATGTGCACCAAACAACAGCAAAATTATCAAGGCAGTTTATGTTGTTCATTAAAGTGACACTGTTTTATACCTCTGATTGTGCCATCCAACTACCCCCCCCCCCCCATTTTTTTTAACATTGTCATTATTTAACTATTGCATAATTTTATTTTATCTTCTTTTTCTTTTATCCTTATTATTATTACTATTATTATTATTTATTTATTTATTTTCATTATCTTTTGTACTATTACTGTTTAATTAACATCATCTAAGGCAGTGTGTTCTGGGTTTAGGACCAAACAGTCGTGCCTTTTTTTTTTTCTACTGGCTTACAAAACCAAGGCTCATGAATTCACAGGTCAAAGTTCATCTTGATAAAGTTGGCAAGACATGAAATTAACTGTGACCAGATGTAAATGCACATCTTTCATATCCTGTGTCCTTTCCCCTTCAGTGAATTGTCTTTACAGATTGAAATTGTATTTGCATTTGAACTGATGCGGATTGTTTTAACTGAAAAAGCAGAAAAGCATATGGCTAAGGCATAGTTGTGGATGGATGTGTGTTAATAGTGGTAATAATAGTAGTAGGCTTGTATCTATGGTCCTTATAGAGAACTGATAGAGACACAGCAATGTAGGAAGTTTGATGTGAGGGATGATTCAGGCTTTTCACTTTTTGATGGGAGAAAAAGGAGAAGCAGAAAGAAAGAGAAAAAGGGAATTCCCCTCATCCCCCATCATCCCTCTCATGACCTGCCTATAAATTATCCTCATTCAATTATGTTGAATTCGGAAGCCCAGATTAGGTGGCTTACAGTATATCATTCAAAGTGAAGAAGTGATATAGTGACTCAGAGTCTGAGATTCCCTCAACGTAGCTTTGCTCTGCTTTGAAGGCTCCAGCTCTCTATAATTAATGTGACTTTGCTGTGTAAAAGATGGATACTGTTTATTGAATTCATTTATTTACTTAGGGTTCTAGAGCTCTATCAGCAATAATAAATGCATTGGTTCAAATGTTTCTTGGGAAACTGGAAGTCCCTTATCAGCTGTGCAAAGTCCGTCTGAAGCTGTAGGAGGTGAAAGTTAATCTAATTTAAAATTTTTAAAGTCTAACTTTACAAATTAAAAGTGTTGAGATTAGTTGTTTTTCAGCTTGTTTCCTCTAATGTTCTTGACATTTTGCTAATAGCCCATGTTAAGTTGTTTATAGCCTCAGAAATCTATCTATCTATCTATCTATCTATCTATCTATCTATCTATCTATCTATCTATCTATCTATCTATCTATCTATCTATCTATCTATCTATCTATCTATCTATCTATCTATCTATCTATCTATCTATCTATCTATCTATCTACTGTATATGACCACAACTTTCAACCACAACCATCACACCCATATGTGGTTCTTCCCCAGACTGTTGCCACAAGTTTATAAGCACACAACTGTCTAGAATGTCTTTGTATGCTGTAGCATAACAATTTTCTTCATTGGAACTAAGAGGCCCACTAATGCTCTTGTGGCTGAATAAGCAAAAATCCCCACAACCATGCTCCAAAATCTAGTAGAAAACCATCCCAGAAGAGTGGAGGTTTTCATAACAGCAAAGGGGGACTAAATCTGGAATGGGATGTACAACAAGCACATAAGGGTGTGATGGTCAGGTGTCTACAAACTTTTGACCATATAGTCTGTCTGTCTGTCTGTCTGTCTGTCTATCTATCTATCTATCTATCTATCTATCTATCTATCTATCTATCTATCTATCTATTAATGATTGATGGGATTTTCTGGGATCACTGCAGTGGATTGCCTCATTCTGCACAGGGGCCCAAAACCAGCTAACACATGTAGGTTTAGAGATATTTTTAACCAGCAAATGTGGGTTGCTGTCATTTTTGTCTGCTAGGCTGAGATGGAGGTGGATTAATAAGCAAATCCAAGTTTGTTCACCTCAGCCCTGGGGCCAAAATAGGAGCCTGCATGAGTCTTTGTCTCTAGGCAAGTCCTTGTTCAGTGACCACCGAGCTGCAAAGTAGGGGGAAAAAACAACCAAACAAAAAACTTAGGCAGGAAAACATGAGAGTGCCAACCCATGCAAGTGCCACTGATGGAATCACACCATCAATCATACTTTCTTCTTGGCTGCATAATGTAATTGATTTGAAAACCTTTTTTTGGTAGCATGCACTGGCATCAACACATTAATGTTCTTATTGCCATTCTCCATTCTCCCATGGCGGGAAATGAAAGACCATCTGGGCATTTCTGCTGAGAGAAGGGAGAAGGCATGTGACGTTTTAAAGTTAACCTGCTGTGGCGCTTAACATATCTGCTGGTAAATGATTGCCAGAGCTCATTATAATTGGAGAGTTCATATGCCTATGATGCAACATTATTCTTCATGCTCCAGTAGGAAGGTGACACAATTATTTTATTAAAATGGTATGATCCATGCCATTGCAGTTCCTCATGCCTCAAGAAGCCAATTAAACAAAAAAATAGTCTAATCTACAGACATCCCGTCTCCACTGTCTCTGTAGTATACTAACTCTAACTCAGTAAATACGATTCTGTTATCTGATAAGGTGACATATGTTGATAGGACCGTTGTGTAGTGTCCGAAGCTCAGTAATTGAGTCATTGGCCATTCATCATCCTGCTCCACTTATGTCATATAGAATAGCTTGTTCTAACTGAGAGATCATCCAATTACAAAACATCCTGGGACATGTATATACCGTCCAGTAAACCTACCATTTTGGTCTCCCGGCCAGCCATGGGTGTATCTAAAGGGTGGCTATGGATGGCCAGTGCCACCCTAGAATGAAGCATGGCTTCTGGCCACCCCTGTAAGAGATTGTTAGTAGTGCTGTTATCAATATCATATGATGCAAAACTGAATGACTTAAATCTGGCTGTGATCAGCTATTTTGAATAATGATGTAATACTCACTACAAGATCTCTGGGAAAGTTGAAAGTTCAGCTCATCACTGTGCAAAAGTGAGGAACAAGTAAGTATAGCAAGGTAATAAAGCAGAGTGTTCCCTGCCCACAGTAACCACAACAAACAATAACACTGGATTTCTTCAGTTCTATTAGATACCAAGTAGCTATTCACAATGCTAGTATAGTTCATACAATGTAGCTACATGTTATGTTAGCTATTATTGTTAGACAAGCTACATATGTCCAATGAGGATCCAATCAGTCAATACAAATAGTGGTAGCCACATTATGTCTTTTTTATGAATGCAGATGAGCACCCTAGATTGCCACTTCAGTAAAGTCATTAGGTCTAACCTGGCCACCCCAGTGTAAAAGGACTGTCTACACCCCCTGTTCCAAATTTGAGTACTGAACTCATTCTTGATCCCATGGCTAGTGTCAGTGAATTCAGCTCTGGCCTTCCAGTTCTGTTCTTGTGTCATATCACATAAACAAATTGCATACAGTGGATGGTGATAGCATGAGCTCCTCTCATTTCCCATCTTCTCCTTTCATGCACCCTCGCAGTGTCCCTTTTGAAGATGATCTTTTCTCTCCATTAGCTGTTTCTTCCTTATGTACACATTGCCACAGAAGAGTTCCAGATTTACAGATGCCCATTCCACTTCTTGCCAGGAAACTAATCAGGAGCCAATATGGTTTATTAATATGCTCCCTGGATCAAATACTGTTAAGACTGTAAAGACATGGATGCAATCAGTACTGCAAACCAATTTCAAGGTCACTGATATTCAATACCATGCCAGGGACAAAGTCATTATCAATCTTTTAATAAAGTTTAGAAGGAAAGTGTATACATGTTTAGTAGGTCAAAGTGAATGGGAAAAAATTCCTGCCAGATTTACAAAAAAATCTGTAACACTGATTTTCTCCATACTCACATGCATATACTGATAAATGTCAATCAGTATATCTGTAAATTACCAAGTGCATTCACAGAACAGCTGATTTACATTTACTGAAGCCCACAAAACTAAAAGGCAGTGAGTTGAGACCAACTAAATGACAACTAAATTGCGAAAACACACCTGCTAAGCTTGGAGTGTGCTATCATCCAGTAATGCATTGTTCCCATTGGTTCAAATATGGTCAATTGCATGAAATGATCATAAGTAACCAGGGTCAGAAATCAGAAAAGTTTAAAAAAATAAATAAAATAAAATAAAAACTTTTTTTTTTAAATCTCCACCACAAGTTATAACAAGTTTATGAGGAAAATGTGGGAGAACTGAGTATAACTCACTTCAAAACAATCCAAGAGGGATAGAGTGTAATGGAACCAGAAAATAGGGCAGGACACAAGGGAACATTCTGACAGGGGAGAACAAAACGTCTCAGTGAGCACTGGTCAGGAATGCAGTCTGAAAGAGGCACTGTGCACTGATGAGACCTGACAAAATGGACAAAGTGAAAGATAAAAACAAAAAAGATATGACAAGAGTCAATCATAAAAGTTCTTGCAGAGATGCCGCTGTGCCATGGGCGCACTTCAGAATCCTATCAAGCGTGCCTAAATTGACCCTGAGACCCATGTCTGACAGAGGAAGCCATCAGATGCTCACCTCAGTGTTGCTGAAGGCCAGAGAATCAGTGGCACCTTAATACTTCTGAGTACAAAGGACTGCAAGTGAGCACTTTGGTGGGAATAACCTGAGGATGCTTAAAGCTAGAGCAGATATGAAGACTTCATTTCAGCTGAATGAAAGATTTAAGAATGTAGAAAGTAAAAGTGCTAGAAAGAAAGATTCTTTCTACTGGTCATTTACGAGAAGGTAGAATACCGTGAAAGATTTTCAGACATGTGCATGCCCAGTTCAGATATTGGAAGCGACTAGAATCTAAGAGATACACCAGCAATAACATTTCCCACCTCCCCATGTAAAAAAAAATATACATAACTAAATGAAATCCAATCTATATAGGGCGAAATGTTAGTTTTGTTTAAGGGAAGACATATATTTGGAAATTTGAGGTGCACATTTTATCCAATCTGCAGAGCTATGGCATTTGGTAACAATGCCAGATTGTGTCAGTAATACAGAAAGCATCTCCAAATTGCACAGTTGTAAACCGGTGGGGGATGAACAGCATTGCTGTTGTGATTTACATAAGCTTGGTGCTCGCTCTTTTGCCTGCAGCTTTATTCATTATGTAAATATTATTGCATAAATAATGGCTGATTGGCAGAGGTTCTTGACTAGAGTTGTCCGTAGAAAAAAGTCCAAACATTTGCGTGGGCACAGGGAATGCCATCAATCTGCCGCATGCCTCGATTGGATTCCTGCTTGACTTAGTTTATCTCTTCTGAAAAGCTTTTCCTGAACCTTAATCAAGCTTTGTGTCCCAGTTATGAAAGAAAGCTGTCCCTTCCAACACAACCGACTGTTTGTCTGGAGCTCAGTCAGAGGGAACCGGCTGTCTAAGAGGTGAATTGATTTGTGGAAAGGGCAGTCACAAGCCAATAACCCCTAGGCCCTTCAAAACAATGCCTCACAAAAACTAACTAAATAAATAAAAAACCTGATATTGAACTAACAAAGGCAAGCTGAAAGAGAAGGGGGTAAAAAATGAAAAAGTAAACATAGGATGTTAGCTCAATTTCACGCAAGAGTGAGTGGCATCATTGCCATATTTCCAAATAATAAAGAGAGTGGTGACATGCATCATAATTATCTCTGCACAGACTTGCCTACAGTGGCTGGCATAAGTATTCAAACCCCCTTGAACTTTTCCACATTTTGTAGTGTTACAACCTGGAATTTAAATGGAGTCCATTGAGAGTCCATTAATTGTGAATCTGCGTGAAATAATTGATAATATTGAATTGGGGTGACAGAAATATAGTTTGCAAAAGTATTCACCCCATTGCTGTGATTCTGGTGCAACCACTTATATTCCTTCAGAACTTTGTCCATGATTTGTTTTAATAGCTCCTTGGTCTGCATGCAGAGGTGGGTAACTCTCACATTTACTTGAATAACTGAGTAAAATGTACGTTTAAGAGTAGGTTTAACTGGCCATACTTATACTCTTACTCAAGTTAATTTTTAATCACAAAAATTTACTTTCACTTCGTTACATTCAGTGGCATTCCTCAGTTAGTGTTAAATATTAATGAATATATGTAGTTTAAATAATTTGTTTATATCACGTATAATGAGGTCGCAACAACCAGACACTTTTTTAGCGGGCTCAGTCTTGGAAGATAATGGCTGAAGAGGGAGAAGAAGCGAGTGTCAGAGGCAGGACACACACACACACACACACACACACACACACACAAACATACTAACACACACAAACACTCACTCTCACTATACACACACTTTCTCTTCTATTCTGTTCCATAGTCTGTTCTTTTGTTCTCTGTTGTCTTGTTTAAATGCAGATGCTGACAAGTTTGTGTTGTTAACATGTTAAGAGAGTCAACCACTGGGAAAATCACTTTGTTGTTTGGAGTGTGCGTGAGATTATGTGTCGAAAATGACAGGTTCTGTGTTATTGTGCCCATCACAGGACTGGGATATGCTGCTTCATCTTAAATCCTGATTTTATATTATTTAAACAGAACAGGCAGACTTTCAAGGAGAGGTGAGACTTAGAGTTCTATATGTAGTCTGAGATTCAGGATTTTCCCTTCATTTTAATCAGATCAGAAGTAACTAGCAACTTGCTACTTGAGTAGTCTTCTCATTGGATACTTGATTACTCTTACTCAAATAATTATTAACATCATTACTTTTACTTTTACTTGAGTAATTATATTTATAAGTAGTTTTACTTGCGCTTGAGTAAAAATTTTGGCTACTCTTCCCACCTCTGTCTGCATGATACTATTTGTTTATGTATATTCTCTAACAAACTCTTAGGTCTTCCCGGAACAGATGTATTATATTAAGATCACATGACTTCATTCAACTAATTATGAATGCAATTATGATGGCAACTGGTTGGAATTAGGGTTTTGGTGTTTTTTTTTTCCCACTAGGGGGTGAATACTTATGCAATCACAACTTTTATGCATTTTATTTGTAAATATCTTTTCAAACTATATTGATGCTTAATGTTATGGACAACATGGTGTAAATTTGTGACCTATAATCCCAGTTAAGTGTATTTCAGTTCCAGGTTATTATACTGTACTATATGCAAAAAAAAAAAAAAAAAAAAAAAAAAAATCCAAAAAGAAGGGGGGGGGGGGGGGGGGTATGCAAGCCATGGTATATTCTACACGTATCATCAGAAAGGCATCAGAGCAGCTAACCCCTGCAAGCCTTGGTGCTGCTTGCATCGACTGCTCTGTCAATCAATACACTCCGCTGCTTTCTCTAGGGTGACACTCGGTCAACAGCGGCTAAAGGGTGGCAGGCAGAGGCCAAGGACACCTGTCACACCAGCAGGTCCCTGTCCTCCCTCCCCTTTCAACCTGATCAGTATGGATCCAGTGAATGACACACACATGTCACAGACACATTGCACACAAACAAATGAATATGCCAGCAACAAAAATCCCCTGCTTCAACAGCAGCTCTGCCAGTCCTTGGTGGCCATTAGCTTTTTGATTTCATTACTAGTGTTAAGCATGATTGATGAAATGGAACGTGAATGGTGATACCTTTGGTAAAGCTGTGAGGAAAGAATCATAAATCAATCCAGCCACCACATTACAAAGTTAGTTGGCTCTTGAATCCAGGAGAGCTTGAACACAAAATAGATGTGACAAAGGGAAATTCAAAGTCAAAAGCCAGTCAGGCAGCAAAAGGTGACAGATAGCATATGGCTGTATACTGTACAACATGCATCAAGGAGTTAGCAGTATGTGGCAAACAAAAATAAGGCATGAACAGTGACTTACTGTAGCAGACACCCTAGAGACCTGGAAGAATACCATCAGAGATACTTCTAGAAAATACTGCACAAAGAAAGCAGCAAGCATTGAGTACCACCAGCATTAAACACTAGCTCAAATGGACTGAGTGTCAATGCTTGATTGTTTTCCAGATCAATCTCCAAAAGTTCCTCATTGACATCAAGAACTTGGATGTTGCATGGGGCCATAGGTGTTTGGTATAAATGGGCTAGCTAAAAGCATCAATATATAGTAAGGTTACATTTTAGCATCCACATCATATTATTTGCTGTTAACAAATGTGGTAAATTGGATAGTTGTGGATTTTTTTGGACCAAGCACCATAAACAGTGCTAAGAAAAATGGACAGAATGATCTGAGGTGACAGAGCCTTTTTCCCCACAATGCCTTCAGAGGAGAAATTAAAAGTAGATAGCCTATACACACATTGTCCAGTCAGACAACAGAACCGTAACTATGGTTTGAATGACAGGGTTACTACTTTTCTAGTTACCATTTGGTGTTCATAGGAAACATGGCATGATCCCAGTAGGGTGTTAAAGATTTGTAAAATTTCAAAATCATTCAAAGTTGCCTGTCTGTCTTTAAGGCTACTTTCATATTACAATTTATTATAAGATACATTTCACATGATCAGATATGTATCCAATCTGGCATGATGTACAAAAGTGTGTCCACACAGATCTGCCACATTAAGGCAGAAAATTTGATTTAACTTGGTAACATAAACACAGCCTAAGTGTTAGTGTTTGTAATAGTTAATTCTTTTTATGTCATCAGTGAGACCTCATGATATGCATTGCTCAACCTGAATAGTTTCACTGTCATGCTGTTGATGCATATTAGATTTTAGCCTCCCGTCTAATATCACAGCTAACTGTCACTGCACACAGCAGAACAATATACTGGAAAGGAGTCTCTGAAGGAGCTACAATTGATAAAGCTCTTTGACAGGCTGCAAGCAAAAACAAGGAAATGAGTCTCTACCACATAGGACAATGCCTAGACTGCAGTAAAATCCACTGCCCAAGGATTGACCTACAGAAATGACTACTTGGAGGAACCATTATACTCAACCGCAAGGGTTCACCACTGATGATTATGATAATGATGATGATGATGATGAGGAGGAGGATGATGATGAGGATGAAGTGGAGGATGAGGAATTGGCATGTAACTGCAGGGAAATATATGAACCCAAAGAGTGGATGTGACAGAAGGGATCCAGTCACCATTGATCTGAAGTTAAAAAGCCAGTCATATACCAAAAATAAGGGGTATAAAAATGATGGGCATCATATAAGACAAGCAGGACTGCAGGGTTACTCCAATAGGACAATTTTGCATCACTGGTTTTGTGTAGCCTCTGTGATTCACACAATAACCTTACATAAGCAGGGCTGGAACAAAACACTCTTGTTCAATGAGCAATGTGGCAGGGGAACTCATAAACACAATCCTAAACTCAGAAAACTCATCTGCAAGTCTGAGCATGTTATTATTTGCTTCAAGATAATATGACTGCTTGATTGTTTAATTCACAAGAGTCCATGTAGGTCATATGAAGTCACTCTGTTGATTTGCTGAAATAACCTCTTTTGTCACTGAGCAGAGTCATAATATTTGTTGAGCAGTTTTCTGATAAGCAAAGTAAGGTAGATCATGCATTAAAAAATGACGTATGTGACCCTGCTCCAGGGAAACCACAGGCCTGTAAATAATTCAAGACGCAAACACAAAAAGACAGGCTGTCAGTTACCAGATCTGTATTATTCTCTCCCTTTTTTTTCATCAGGAAAAAAAGCCAGGGAGGGACTGTTTTGGCTCACCTCTTACTGGAGCTTCCTCAGGCCATAATGGCAGAATGGCAGCAGTAATAACTATCTGGATACACTCCCCAAATGCAAAAAGAGGAGCCAGTGTGTTTTATTCTTACAGTCTGAAACCATGTAGAACCTGATGAGTTGCGACTTGCAGTTTCTTTTGGTCCAGGCAGTTATCTGGGGTTAAGAGTAGTTTTCTTTTATTTTCACACCTAAGCTAAGAGATGTGAATGGGCTTTTAGTGATTCCCACCATTGCTATCGTTGAGCACTTGTTCCACATGGGACCAATGGGAAATACATAACAGGCAGACTTGAGAAAGGTAATTGAGTGGGAAAAAAACTCAACATTTGAATTGAGAGATTGAGCTTGATCGTGCTATAGAAGAGATTTGTGTCAATGAGGCCTGCTGATCATTTTCATACATAATGTAGACTATACGGCCAAAAGTATGTGGACACCTAACCGTTATACCCATAAGTGGGCCTACCCTAATTATCGCCATAAAGTTGGAAGCACATAATTGTATAGAATGTCTTTGTACGCTGTAGCATTACATTTGCCCTGACCTCAACCCCACTGAACACCTTTGGGATGAATTGGAATGCCAACTGTGCACCAGGCCTTTTCACCTGACATTGATGCCTGATCTCAGTAATGCTCTTCTGGCTGAATGAACACAAATCCCCATAGCCACACTCCAAAATCTAGTGGAAAGCCTTCCCAGAAGACTGGAGGTTATTATAACCGACTAGATATGGAATGGGGTGTTCAAAAAGCACATATAAAGTAGGTGTGATGGACAGGTGTCCACATACTATTTGGCCATATAGTTTATGTTCCAATAAGTCTAACCTACAAAGAATAGAGATGTCCTAACCTACAAAGATATGTAGGATGCATTTATCATTTACCATAACAAGGGATCCACCCTGAATGACTTGCATATTAATCTTTATATTTAACATGTGGTCTTCAATGGCATCCAAGGTGTATTTTGTAATAATATTCTGAGCTTTTAGTTTAAACATATTTTGTTGACATGTCAGTCTATTTTAACTTTAAAAAGTTTCCTAGAATACCCACAATGCCATTCAACTACCTGGTGATACCTAGTGCACTTGTGGGATTTTGCCCTCGCTTCATCTCCACCTAAAGAGAGTGATGCAGCAGTGCTTCAGTCCTTTAGTCTGTCTAGTTCTGTTACCTCTGCTCAAAAAGATCAGCCTCCAAAGCTACACCTTTCATGCTTATACCACCATTATTTACATAGCGCTCATCATCTCGTAGATCACTATCTAACGGAACCGATTTTCTGCTGTAACTCAGCATGACATCATATAGCTACATTGCATTCTGGAAATTTGAGTCTAATGATTGCTCTAACATCTTTACCACTTCTACATTGGATTTCTCATTAATATATTATTGAACAGTGGCTTAGTAGTTAGCACATTTGCCCCTCCGGGGTTGGGGGTTTGAATCCCACCTCCGCCCTGTGTGTGTGGAGTTTGCATGTTCTTCCCATGCTTCAGGGGTTTCCTCTGGGTACTCAGGCTTCCTTCTCCAGTACAAAAACATGCATTGTAGGTTGTTTGCCATTTCCAAATTGTGCACATTGTGTGAATGTGTGTGAATTTGTACCCTACGATGGTTTGGCACCCTGTCCAGGGTGTCCCGCACCTTGTGCCCCAAGTTCCCTGGAATAGACTCCAGGCTCCTCTATGACCTGCATAGGATAAGCTGTATAGAATATGGATGGATGGATAGGATAACATTCAACATCTGTGCTATTTTTATAGAAACTAACATTACAACCGGATCATTTTCTCTTATGTTTGAGATTGTTTAAATTGTTGTCCTATTAAATGCCATTGTAAATGTTCTACCAATGTTCCAATGTGACATGTAGGTCACTTTTTCACCTTTATTTATTCTTGGCTGTTTACTTTTGTTTCACTGTTTCTACCTTTTTTTTTAACAAGTCTCTCTCTTGATCACTCAATTTCATTTTCCCTGCTATGTCTTTTATCTGTCTTTATATTCATATTGTTCTTTACTTCTCTTTGCCTTTCTTTTTATCCATTGCATCCTCCCAGTCTCCATTTCCCTCTTGCTCACTTCTTGTCCTCCTCTTTAAATCTCATCCCGTCTCATGTTTTCTTCGATGTGAAGTTCAAAGCATGCCCTGTGCATCTCCTGTCAAGCAAAAATCCAGACAGTGCAACATGAAAAATGTTTTAATCAATGCCATTCGATGTGAATCACCTATCTGCCTCTTCTGCTTTATGTCACTTGGCCAGCCTTGCATGCAGCGCAGAGTTATCGCTCTACTGGCTCACATCCAAGGTGAGAGCCGTGACTGAGTGAGGGAACTGTTCTGAATCGGTGGCTGTGGACCGGCAAAAATTCGCCCTGCTACGTTGGCAAGTGGCCAGCAGCGATAACCGCAAGTGTTTGTCAGTGTCAGTTCTGTGCGTATGTGTGTGTGTGTGTTAATGTCTCCAGTCTCAGTACCACTGCAAGATGTGAAGCGTCCACCTGAATATCATCCTGTTTAAGGTGAGATTTTCCAGAGCTCCTTCCAGGTCTGTGATTAAAGGTAGAATAAGCAGGATGGAGGCTGATGTTAAGTGCTCCACAGAGAGAAGGATGTCAGGCTGCTGTAAACAGTGCACTTCCTGTCAAGAGAGCTTTATACTCTGTTATATACTCTGCCTTAAAAAAAACCTTTCCGTTCCTGATGAATATCACACATTGGGAATTTTCCTGATGGGTGTTTGAAATGTGTCCAGATTGAAATGATGAGATGGGATGATCATCAGTTCATAAAGAGGTAACTAGTAGTAATTGGTAGTAATTTTTCATAGCAAAACTATCTATAGTGTCTAATCCTGGTACATTTTTATGACTTATTTTAGTGGTACAGCATTGCCTCACAAGTCTGGAACTCCCGGTTCAATCCTGAACTCACGTTACTTATGTGTGGGTTTCCTCCAGGGTTCTCCAGTTTCCACCCAACTCCCAAAAAAACCAGGAGGTGGATTAGTGACTATCAATTTCCCCTAGGTGTGAATGAGTGTGTGAACCTGAGTGTGTATTGTACCCTGGGATGGTGTCACGAATTAATCATCTCAGCACATGTCACAGTTGCTAGAGTCAGAAGCACTCTTCTCAGTTTGACACATGCTTTTGTTATTGTTTTGGCTACATTTTCTCCTATACTGTTAGTTTATTGGTTTTACATCTTCTTGTTTCTTCATTCTCAACTTTTGCTTCTCACGTGTTTTAATTCTTTTCACTAGTCTAGTTACTTTGTGCGTGTTTTCAGTATCTATTAGTCCAATTCTTTGTTATAGTTATGTTTTCTTTTATTAAAACCATTACACACTTTAGCCTGGTTACTTGGTATTCCCTAGTTTCGAGTCATCACAAATGAACTGGAGTTTCATCCAGGGTCTATTCCCGCCTTGCACCCAGTATTCCCAGGATAGATTCGGGATCTACCATAACCCTTACCAGGATAAAGTGCTTACTGAAAATGAATGAATGGATGGACAGATGGATGGATGGATGGATGGATAAATTAACTACACTGCAGTGGAGTTGAACATAATTAGTAAATGTGTCTGCCTAGTTTCTCTTAATCCTCACTTTCTTTCCTGCCTCTGAGACAAAAATACAATACACTCATCTGTCCAGCTCTCCAGAGCTAAACTAACCCTTTTTGTTAGTTTAGTGGCTCATTTCAATACAAAATTTAGTGAGTCTGTGTATAATAGTTCTTACTATATATCTTCTTTTCCAAACACACCTCCCCATGATGCTTGCCATTGACCCATTCCTGACATAGTCTACAATATATTAATTACCCCAGGAAATGACCCAGTGTGATACAATATTTCAGAAACTGGGTCACCTACAGGGTCAGTCTCTAATGTTTTTCATTCTCATCCACCCTCCTGATCGCTCCCTTTCTCATATTCTTTGTTTTTACTGATCTCTGTGACCCTAGCAAGACCTCCAATTAATATCCCAGCACAGGGCCAGTCAGAAATAAATGACTACAGATAGAAGGGGGGGGGGGAGGTTTCTTGCTCCTGTCTCCTGTGTGCCAGGCTAAATGTCAGGAATTTTTAGGTGGTGCCAGGTCTGCAGGTTTGCGTAGAAGGTTTGGCTGCTCAAGACAGTATCAGGTAAATGGTGTACATTATATTTAAGGATAATTTATACTTTTGGTCCATATTTGTCTGATTTGTTGATTTGATGGTATGTATAGTACAGTGGTGCTTGAAAGTTTGTGAACCCTTTAGAATTTTCTACATTGCTGCATAAATATGACATAAAACATCAGATTTTCACACAAGTCCTAAAAGTAGATAAAAAAAAGAACCCAATTAAACAAATGATACAAAAAAATATTATACTTGGTCAGTTATTTATTGAGGAAAATGAATCAATATTACATATCTGTGAGTGGCAAATGTATGTGAACCTTTGGTTTCAGTATCTGGTGTGTCCCCCTTGTGCATCAATAACTGCAGCTAAACATTTGTGGTAACTGTTGATCAGTCCTGCACATCAGCTTGGAGGAATTTTAGCCCATTCCTCAGTACAGAACAGCTTCACCTCTGGGATGTTAGTAGGTTTCCTCAAATGAACTGCTTGCTTCAGGTCCTTCCACAATATTTCTATTGAATTAAGTCAGGAAATTGACTTGGCCGTTCCAAAACATTAACTTTATTTTTCTTTAACCATTCTTTGGTAGAACAATTTGTGTGCTCAGGGTTGTTGTTTTGCTGCATGACCTACTTTCTCTTGAGATTCAGTTCATGGACAGATGTCCTAATATTTTCCTTTAGAATTCACTGGTATAATTCAGAATTCATTATTGAATGGCCCAGATGCAGCAAAACAGGCCCAAACCATGATACTACCCCAGTCTTCGAGATCGCCACCAGTAACCGCTACACCCCTCTCTGCAAGATCAAATCCTACGCCGTGATCATCGGAGACTCCATTGTTCAAAACATCCGCGTCACCTCAACTAAAGGTAAGGTTCGCACCCACTGCTTTTCTGGTGCTCGTGTTCTTGATGTCACTGCGCAGGTACCCGCGATCCTGAAGGATGCCAAGAACACCGGAGCTGTCGTGCTTCACACGGGGGTGAACGACATCAGGCTACGGCAGACAGAAATCCTGAAGAGGGACTTCGGCAGCCTGATCGCCCACGACGAAGATCATCGTGTCTGGACCTCTCCCCACATACAGATGTGGACTTGAAAGGTTCAGTAGACTTTTTGCTTTAAATGAATGGTTAATTACATGGTGTAATGAACAGAAACTGCTCTTTATAAATAACTGGAATCTTTTCTGGGAGCGTCCTAGATTGTTCCGCGCTAATGGCCCGCACCCCAGCAGACTCGGAGCAGATCTCCTCTCAGATCTCCAAGACACTACACACCATATGACTCGTAAGTACTACTTCAAATAACAATGCTATGATAATCAATGTTCAAATTACTTAAATGACAACACGACATCTGTAGTTTATTCTATAGAGACTGTGTCTATTCCCCAAGCTAAACAAATATTCGGAAAGTTTGTTTGAGTAACCTAATTAACATAAAATTAGACCATACTGAACGCACAGCCAGCACCTTTGATCTGAAGCTAGGACTGTTAAATATTAGATCTCTTACGTCTAAAGCACTTATTGTTAATGAAACTATTACTGATCAGGAGTTTAATATAATGTGTTTAACAGAAACATGGATTAAACCGAATGAGTACATAGCATTAAATGAAGCCAGTCCTCCTGGATATAGTCATATACATCAGCCCCATCTAACTGGCAGAGGAGAAGGTGTTGCACTCATTTAATGAAAATCTAGGCATCACACAAAAATCTAGCCATAAGTTCAACTACTTTGAAGTTCTTCATGCTAGTATAACATATGTAACCACTAAAAATAAGTCTACTGAGTCGATTCCACTTATTATTATTTACAGACCCCCAGGGCCATATTCTGAATTTCTTGGTGAATTCACAGATTTTATCTCGAACCTGGTTGTTTCTCTAGATAAGGCATTAATTGTTGGTGACTTTAATATTCATTTTGATAACCTGGAAGATCCTCTGAGAACAGCGGTTGTGTCTATTTTAGATTCAGTAGGGGTCAATCAGAATGTAATAGGGCCCACTCATAATGGTGGTCACACTCTTGACATTATACTAACATACGGATTAAATATTGAAAATGTAGTCATTTTTCCGCAGTCTGAAGCTATCTCAGATCATTATCTCATCTCATGTAAATTGCGTATTGATCATAATATATGCACTTTGCCACGCTACTGTGTCAAACGTACATTCATGTCAGCTACTGCACAGAGTTTTATCAATAACCTCCCAGAGATATCAACTATAATTCAATCACCATCTGATCCCATAGAACTTGATCAGGCGACTGAATGCTTAGAGTCAATGTTCCGCTACACGTTAGATAAGGTAGCTCCACTTAAAAGAAAAATAATTAGAGAGAAAAACCTAGCACCCTGGTATAATGATCACACACGTACCTTAAAACAGATCACTCGACAATTAGAATGTAAATGGAGTCAAACCAAATTGGTAGTATTTCAAACAGCATGGAAGGAGAGCCTCCTGAACTATAGGAAATCTCTTAGTACTGCTAAATCAGTCTATCTCTCCACCTTAAAGGAAGATAACAAAAATAATCCTAGATTCTTATTTAATACTATAGCAAAATTAACTAGGAATAAAACCGCCACAGAAACAGGCACACAATCATTATATAGCAGCGATGATTTCATGAGTTTTTTTTAATGGCAAAATTGAAAATATTAGACAAGAAATTCAGACTATTAATTTAAAACCAGACAGTTTAACTAACCCTGTAGACAATAATATAGCAATATCAAATCAATGATTAGAGTGCTTTACTCCCCTTAGAGACACCGAACTAATTTCATTAATTTCTTCTTCAAAACCATCAACTTGTATACTAGATCCCTTACCTACATGTTTCTTCAAACAGATTACTCCAGAAATAATCAAACCCCTTCTAAAAATAATCAACTCTTCCCTTAGCACTGGCTATGTACCTAAATCATTTAAACTAGCAGTTATCAAACCCCTGATTAAAAAAACTGACCTCGACTCCTATCAATTGTCCAGCTATAGGCCAATATCAAATCTCCCCTTTATCTCCAAGATCTTAGAAAAGGTTGTAGCACAGCAGCTATGCTCGTACCTAAATAGGAATAACATTCATGAAATATATCAGTCAGGATTTAGGCCTCATCATAGCACAGAGACAGCACTGGTTAAAGTGGTAAATGACCTACTGATGGCCTTTGATCAGGGTTGTGTCTCCTTGCTTGTGTTGCTTGACCTTAGTGCAGCTTTTGATACAATTGATCATAGTATTCTCCTTGGTAGACTAGAAAACGTTGTTGGCATTAAGAGAACGGCCCTCTCCTGGCTCAGGTCTTATTTGACTGATCTGATCGTCATCAGTTTGTAGATGTAAATGGTGAATTCCCTATGCATACTGAGGTAAAGTTTGGTGTTCTGCAAGGTTCTGTTTTAGGCCCACTGCTTTTTTCTTTATATATGCTACCTCTGGGTCAAATTATTCATAAACATGGAATTAGCTTCCACTGTTATGCTGATAACACACAGTTGTATGTTTCAGCAAAGCCAGATGACAGACACCAGTTTAATAATGACGAGAAATGTGTAAAGAACATTAGACGGTGGATGCTTATTAACTTCCTCTTACTAAATTCTGACAAGACAGAAGTACTTATACTAGGACCACATGCAGCTAGAAGTAAGTTTTCTGATTACATAGTAACTCTGGATGGCCTTTCTGTTTCATCATGTGCAGCAATAAAAGACCTTGGTGTGATTATTGACTCCAGTGTTTCATTTGATACCCATGTAGGTAATATTACTAGGATAGCCTTCTTTCACCTCAGAAATATCGCTAAGATAAGAAATATAGTGTCACTACATGATGCAGAAAAATTAGTCCATGCTTTCATCACCTCTAGGTTGGATTATTGTAATGCCTTACTGTCTGGATGTTCCAGTAGGAGCATAAACAAACTCCAGTTAGTCCAGAATGCAGCTGCAAGAGTTCTCACTAGAACTAGAAGATATGACCACATCACCCCTATCTTATCCACACTGCATTGGCTCCCAGTGAAATTTTGCATTGATTATAAAATACTACTATTGACTTATAAAGCATTAAATGGCTTCGTGCCACAGTACCTAAGCGAACTTTTGGTCTTTTATGATCCGCCACGCCTACTTCGATCAAAAAGCCACAGCAGTGGGAAGAGCTTTCTCTTACAAAGCCCCACAGTTATGGAACAGCCTTCCAATTAGTGTTCGGGACTCAGACACAGTCTCAGTGTTTAAGTCCAGGCTGAAAACATATTTGTTTAATCAAGCCTTTCAGGAATAGTTTTTTCCTTAGGTGAAGGAGCAGATCTAGAGGTTTCACAGGCATAGTGTGTTGTGGTGAACTGGGATGTCTGGATGCTGTCACCCCCCCCACCTTCATGTGTCCACCCAGGTTTGTTGGTGGTGGGGTGGCTGGCCGCCTCTTCCCAGGGAGCCCTCATGTCTGTGTTACCTTCTGGCTCTCCCTTTTAGTTATGCTTTTATAGCTAGTCTTGCCGGAGTCCCAGCTTTCACTTACGCAAAGTACACTGTCCCTAACCAGTACGGGACAATAAGCATACCTAATTATCTTTCTCTCCCTCTCCCTCTCCCTCTCTCTCTCTCCCTCTCTCTCCATCTCCCCTTCTGTCGAGCTTCACATGATACTCTTGAGATGCCAGTGATCCCAACCCCTTGTGCTCTCTGGACCTGCCCGATCCATCCTGATGCCCTACTTCTGGTTGGAGATCTCATCAATTGGATGTCACATGCTGCTGCTGAGGATGGCCCCACATGGTGCAGCCTAAAGATCATTGAGATTACAGTGGTGAAGTTCAACAAAACAGACTTCAAATAAAAACTGTAATGAATTTTTCATGGTCTCACAACTACTATTTGACTGTGTGGTACTGGCACATTTATAGAAGAGATTTATTTACTTATAATTGTACTGTCCAGTGTTACCCAGATGAGGATGGGTTCCCCTTTGAGTCTGGTTCCTCTCAAGGTTTCTTCCTCATATCATCTCAGGGAGTTTTTCCTTGCCACCGTTGCCACTGGCTTGCTCATTGGGGATAAATTCATAAATTTAAAATCTATGTCCTGAATCTATATACTTCTTTAAAGCTACTCTTGAACTACCAGGCTTTCAGTGTCTTCATTCACCCATCTCACGGTTCTTTCCTCCACGTCCATCGGATTGAAGTCTTCCACACAGAACTCACTCCTGATGCTATGTATCTCACACTCTGACTCCCCTGCAGAAGGTAGAATGCTTCCCTCATCATCAGGCAATTCAACAGGTAGGAAACGAATATCCAACAGCAGGTTACTGTGCACTATCCTCACACTCCCTTTTTCATCTTTCAGCTTGTAAGTGTGCGTCTGCAGGTTTCTGTCCACTATAGTGTACACTACAGGGTCTCACTTATCTGCTATTTTCCTCTTTCCTCTTTCTCCTTTATTCGCCACCAGTACATGGTCCCCAATATTCAAACATGTACCTCTGGCTTTCTTGTTGTAACCTTCTGAAGTCTGTGCATATCCTCAGACTGCCATCCTTCTTCCACACTAGAACTAACGGGGAAGCATACTCGCTTACGGACTTCCTGATTATCCCTTGTTCTTCCACCTGGGACAAAACTTGCCGCAACTTTTGGTAGTGTGCTGGCGGCACTCTACGATAAGGGAGTCTGAACGGATGCTCATCCATTAGCCAAATGCGGTGAACAAACCCTTTTACTTCGCTACAATCCAATGCATGCTTGGAAAACACATCGTTGTATCTCTCCAGTAACCGCACTAACTTCTCTTCTGACTCATGGCTGACAGAGCAAGACTGGTTGTCAAGATCAGCGAGACCAACAGTTTCCAATCTACGTCTGAAATCAGATGATGAATTAGATGAACGCTGATTCTCCTCCGTAAACACTTCAGCTCGACTCAGCCCTTGGAAAAGTTCGAAATCTTCCACTGCAACACACGGGAACACATCTGCTAATTTGCGGTTTCTCTTCAGAGTGACTGGCCTGTCAGAGAAGTTGGTGACTTTTACAGGAACCCAGCGATCACCCCATAATGGCGTGACAACCCACCTGACCATGATATCTCATGACACAGACCTCGAAGTTGTTGGTTCCACTACAACTGTGCTCCCTGGGGACATGGGGACATTTTTTGGCAACTTTCCCCAGACAGGATGTTCCTGCTTTGCTAAGAGGGTAACACTCTGCTGTAGCTTGATGGTCCCCACCTTGTCTGACAGCTCTGAACCCTTCCACCGACACGTGTTGGCCATAACATCCAGGAACTGCTCACATTCTGCCATCGGTTCCACACTGTGATTAGAAACAAGTCTCCAGTAATCACTGCTACCATTCATGCGATGCGCAAGGAATTTGATCACATTCGTGCCAATGATTAGATCATCCCGCTGGCCGGGTACAACAAGAATGGGCACTAGGCAGCTCTCTCCATAAACTTTCAACTCAACCTCATACATACATTTTGGTCTTGTAACCTTGCCACCGCATCCTACTAAGATGACTTCCTCTTGAAGTGGTGTGGGTGAAGGCAATACATTCTCACTTAACATCCTCTTCTCTGCTTTGTCACTAAAAGTGCAGGCCATGGAACCCGTATCAAGCATTCCCTTCATCGAAAACACGTTATTTACACTGACTGGCACATACAACAAATTGTCGAATGCCTCAACTACCTGGACATTTTGCGCTATCACTTTGGTCCCAGTGGGAGCCTGTGCACATGCATTCTCATAAAGCTGGTGAAGATCATTATTCTCTAGGGGTTCTTCACTTGTGCTCATGCATCCCCCTTCCAAACGTGAGCCATCTAGTTTAAATTTGGTGGACCCCGGCATGGTGCTGGACCAGGCCTGGACCTGTCAGTTGTACATTCCCTCTTACTATGCCCAGGCTGAAGGAATGCAAAACAGATGTTCTCGATGACAGTGTGCTACAGTAGAGTGATCGTGGGATCTGCATACTCTACAGAACTTGCTTTGAGACTGGTGAGACTGCATTTGGACATTTTGAGACAATGCACGATCAAGAAGGCTAATTAAAGTTCTCATGCAATTGTCATCACTCTGTGTGGTGTGTGCAGTGCTGACTCTCCTACACTCACTTGGCTCTATTGGAGAGCCAACATCCGCTTCATCATCTTCGTGGGACATCTGAACATGAGCAGTGACATGTCTTGTAGCAGTATGATGTTTTGGCTTGGTTGATATCTGCTCTTTTATCTCCATTTGGTAACGATCAAGCTGCTCTTGGATCTCCTGAGCGGTCCATTTTTCCGGAACTTTGAAATGAAATACTGCAGCAAGGGTGGAGTCAGGGCAGTACTTCACGAACATCATGGCCACTTCTTGATGTGGATCCTCCATTCGTCGTCCAAGTCTCTTTAAAGCTTCCTCCGCAAGATCCACTGTTTTATTCAGCCGCACCCAGTATTCAACAGGATCTTCTCCTGCTAATGGAACAGTGGCATAGAAGTCAGCCAAGGGCATACATGAGTAATTAACATCGCTAAAATGCTGTTTCAGGATGTCAGTGATAACTTTTGGATTCTCAACTGGGTTTAAAGCTGAATTACAACAGAGCGTGACTCTGACGACATCTTTAGCTTTACCCATTAGTCTGCTTAAGATCTCTTGATGCTGCTCTGCTAATGGTATTCCTCTTTTTCTCAGATACGTGTCCATCAGCTCCTCCCATTTGTGCACACTAAGCTTGTCTGATGCATCACCGCGGTACACTGGAGGCTCTTTTGCTTCACTCTGCATGACCAACCTCACTCCAGTCAAGTTAAGTGAAGGTATTTCTGAGAATGTCTTGCTGGTACCTAACCGTGGTGTTTGTGCACCTCTATTCTCTTCTTTACCATAACTAGCCTCTTTTTGAGATGCTAACATGGTCTGCCCCACTTGTTGAGCAATGTGTGCTATCAAACCTTGCCAATTTGGATCTGTTATGTCTGGAACAGCTAAGGGCACATTGTCAGCTACTGGATTGGGATCGTGATCAATTACACGTGTGGAGCATAATACAGGAGATGTTCTTTTCACTTTACTTTCCCTCAAATTTGGAGTAACTGGAGTTTCACCAAAAAACTTTCCCCTCCCAAGACCTAATCCAGTCATTGTCTCATATGCATCAAAATCATCTCCTCTTAAACTAAATGCCATGTTCAATTTCAAACTAAAAATATTACAACTGAATATAAATTTCTAAACAGGATAAACACTCTTGAAAAATAACAGAGAATGTGAGAAAAATAGTCACTTAAATGAGAAAATACGAAAATAAATATTAGAAATACCAACTGTCCCTTTGTATTCTCACAGTTCTTTACTAACAAAACAGTGAACCGCAATGCAGCGTCCCTCGGCGACCCAACTGATGTAGATCTGGAAGTAAATCTTCAGATCCGGGTCACGGCACCAATGTAACCGGTCCGTTGCTGACCGCCGTTACTATCATCTGCATTGTGTGTAAAAAGACCCAGGACACTTTCACTTCTGTTCACCAAAAGGGAATTTATTGACAGTCACGCCCAGCATTAACTTCACTCCGTCTGTAGATTAACATGAATAGAGTTGATATCTCTCTTGTGGGCATTCCATAACGAGACAATCCTCTCCCAGCATAAACAATGCGAACTCATTTGGTGGTACAATTGAGAAAATTAACATTGGATTAGTATTAACATTGAAACATTATAGAATTAACACAGTATAAGAATATAAAAGGAAATAAAAAGCCAATAAAGAGTGAAATACCTGTGGATTAACATGAATAGAGTTCATATTCTCTCGTGGGCATTCCATAACGAGACAATCCTGTATGATATAACATTTGTTAGCTAACTGATGGTTCAAAACCGTGCGAATAGCATACCATACGGCCCACACGATATAACTTCACATTCTCAATCCACCCACACATAAAACTTACACCAGAACGCTGCAAACAGTCTCAGTACTGTTTACATTAAGATATTTAGTCGATTTATGAACTTTGTAAACTTATTCCACTCATAAAATGAAGAGCTCCGAAAAACGCTTACCTCTCCCAGCATAAACAATGAGAACTGGCGAGAGGCGCGCATTCACCTGAAAATGGCGTCAGTAGAGCGCCAGGAGAAAATGTCAAAATAAAAGTCTCTAAACAGTGAACAGTAGAATCAACATATATTATTCAAAGAAAAACAAAAATAAATAAATACAAAATTCAATAGAAGGATTTTAGTGAAAAAGCAATGTGTTACATTCAAATTATATTTACTATAACTCATTACACTTTGGGACAATGTCCAATGTTAAAAGCACTATACAAATAAACTGAACTTGAACTTGAACTACCACCAGCATGTTTCACAGATGGGATAAGGTTCTTATGCTGAAATGCAGTGTTTTCTTTTCTCCAAACATAACCCTTCTCATTTAAACCAAAAATTCTATTTTGGTCTCATTTGTCCACAAAACATTTTCCAATGGCCTTCTGGCCTGTACATGTGATCTTTAGCAAACTGATGAGGGGCAGCAATGTTCTTTTTAGAGAGCAGTGGTTTTCTACTAACCCTGCCATGCACACCATTGTTGTTCAGTGTTCTCCTGATGGTGGCCTCATGAACATTAACATTCATAGGGATGCCAATAATTGTTGTACACACACACACACACACACACACACACACACATATATATATATATATATATATATATATATATATATATATATATATATATATATATATATATATATATATATATATATATATATATATATATATACACATATATATGCTCATATTTACCAAGGGTGCCAATATTAGAGGGCACTGTATGTGTACACACTGTTGCCAGATTCTTTTCTAGGTATACTAAATTAGTAACTAATTTCCAGGCAACTATGTGAAAGCAATATAATTTAATAAAAAGAATGGAAATTCATTCATTGTGTGATAGCTCCATCATATGCAGCTGCCAGCTGAGTTCTTTCCCACAACATTGCATTTCCAGTATTAAACACATGAAGGCTTTTATATTTTATATATGTTCACAATTTTTCACATGTGTCAGCTGGATGAGGTCCACGCACTTTGGCACACTTATTCTTTGCTTCTCCTCATCACGCATACAAAGAGAGAAACAACAGGAATGCAGGGACGTAAAACAAATTGTAGAATTAGATGTAGCAAAAGGTGCTCGCTCTGATCACATTGACAGTGAACTATTCAAGTGCTGCAGTGCTGCACTTTTTGTCTCACTCAATTTCATTTACAAATGATTCTCTTGTGTAAGCAAACCTGCGAATAAATCTGCTCCTTCTGCACAGTGATTGTGTATTGATACAGCAGCAGGAGTTGATCTTGGACATATTTAGTGACTGTGAGTGTGACAGTGTTTATTCTCATCTCTAAAAAAAGACTGCTACAGATTTGATCTCCAGCTTGCGGTTCTTGTTGGGAGTCTGCACTACAGTAAAGCATGGGTATGCAACTCAAATTTGTGATGGTCCATTTATAGAAAATCCCTTGCTTACAAAGTTACAGATAAGCAAAAGACATGACCGAATGGCAACAACAGCTATCTTGTTATGCTTAATCATTAATGATTAGTTTATGGCCATCAGTAAAACAATGCAAATTGGTTTTATTTCACACAGGCAGTTCACATTACTACTATTGACTAGAGCCATACATCAGGTAAATTTGACATCTGTCCTGAACTCTCTTGAGGTAGTTAATAATCACATATCCCTGTCCAATCATCTTTAAACATTTTTCTTTTTATTATCATACCAAACCATAACATCACTCCGCTAATCAGACCAAATGGGGTTAATAAAATGAAAAATCTATGTAAATCTCTAGCCCTGCAGCTAGACTTTGCTCCCATCTGTCTTCAGCTAAATTCAGATCAGTATAATACTTTACATGTGTTTTACAGTTTAATACTGCAGCCTGCTTGGTATTCTGGGAAAATACTTACAGTTTTGGCAGATTATACAGTCTCAAAGAACATTACTGTATAGAAACTGTGACTATAGTTTATTAAAACAGTAACACACAGTTTAAATAAATTTACTGTAAAACTAGGCACCAAGAGCCTTTATCTGGAGTAAAAGGAACCTTCTGTGACTCATATTCTCCATTTTTCATTTCTTCCAATATTTTGTAATCCTAAACAACTATTTTAGCAAAGCAGGGTAGGTTCAATGGCTTATCAATGTTGGCACATCTGACAATATAATATATATGCTAGGATATTCCTATCCAATAGGAATCCCATGCCTATTCAACAACCTATATCAACATCCTATATATTGTATACTCTTTGCCTTTTCACTGAAGGGAACACATGGATTGAACACATGAAGAACACATGGATTCCCCTTTGTGTCTGGTTCCTTTCAAGGTTTCTTCATTAATGTGTCTCAGAGGGTTTTTCCTTGCTATTCTCCTCTCAGGCTCACTCCTTTGCGATATAGATCTAAATCCAAATTTCAGCAAATAACGTGTATTGTTAAAAGTGCTTTACAAATGAATATAGTAGAAGACTGTAACAATCTTAAACGATGGGCAAGGAGGAGGCGGGAATTGGCTGAACATAAACGTAAAGTTTAATAATAAACCAAACTCACACATAACATAAAACACACAAACATAACTCCAACACAAAGTGCGTCTCTCTCTCTCTCTCCCTCTGGCGCTTCCAGCCGCTTCTTTATCGGTCTCTCCCACTTATTAGACAACTCAGTGCCAGGCGTGCATCCTCACAGCCTGATCTCTCCTTCCTCTTCATCACAAAGACCTTTCTTTCCTTTTATCTTTCTAAATGTAAATGGCCTCAGTCTCTCCCATGGGGCTGACTGGAACTGAGGTCTCTCTGTGACCAAAACTCCCTGAGGTAATTAAAGGCAGATGAGATGGCCGTGCTCTTCATCTTTTGGATAAAGGGCTAATTGAAACGCCGCCATCAAGCAGAGGTCACCCTACCGCTCTCCTCAACTCGAGAGGGCTCTCCTGCTTGCCATGTTTGCTAAGCTTAGCTCAATTAGGACTGCGAGGCCTGAAGTGCCTCTCGTACTGTCCGGCTGGTTTTCTCCTTGATTTTGCTTCATTAATGAATCAGGGCTATACATGATTGATTAAAACAAGCCTCATTCTAATGCCCACCCAGTGCACAGTCCTCATTCTAATGCCCACCCAGTGCACAGTCCTCATTCTAATGCCCACCCAGTGCACAAGAAAAGCTAATTACATTAATAGCACCTGCAGGATTCATTTTGTCCTGACACTTTGAGGCGCCACCGAGTCATTAGAGCCATGATTCATGGAATCCCTTCCACACTGTGCAGTTAAGGGAATTTTCCACCATGGTGACTGGGAGCTGAAGGTGAAATGAAATAACCTTAGTGAAATATTTTTTCCCACAATGCTCTCAAGCTTAATACTTGAGTTAGCAGTTTGCTTTCCCCTTTACTCATCAGCTAATATGTCTCAAAATGCCCATCACTTGCAGCTGTACTTAAACCACACCCAAACAAGTTCTCTGTGCTGGCTTGAGATTTAGTTCAATTTTAATGACATGATAATAAACACTAAAGGGACTAAGTGGCTATGTTTATTATTAGCCACCATCATTTAATATTTTTCATTCATTTTATTGCCTGTTTGAAATGACTTTGCCCGAGGGATACTGCAGGTAGTTTATTAATTGCACACACCAGGTTCACAACTCTCTGGCAGAGGAATTAGTCGACTGTAAAGAGTAAACAATCCCCTCATCCTTATCCTCATTAGCCACTATGATAGCAGCGCTAATTAAAGCAGCCTTACACACTGATAAAGTGGAGGTTTCTGCTTATGTAAATGAAAAGCACATGAAACAGGGATGGTTAGAATTTATGTAGGACAGAGGAGAAGGTCATAGAAGAGGAAGAGGAAAAAGACAAGGACTGAAGCTGACCATACACACAGCACACGAGTTGATGTGGTAACCACCGCCACCATCCTCCTTCTTCTGTTCTTCAGGAGAAAAGAGGGAGAGAAAATCAATAAGTCTTTATTGTTGCTTGGAATCCACACATACATTGAAGAGAGACAGAGAAAAGAGAGCTTAGAAGTGTTTACTAGATCTTCTGTGAGCCTGGAAAAGGGGAAGTCAGGAAGTCACAGGTGTCTGGAAAAGATCAATAGGAGAGAAAAGCAGAAAGTGAGGAAGGCAGATGGCTGACTGCTTATATCTCCAAGGCTTTAAAGTGAATATAAAATGCTTTGTTTTTCAGCAAAAGCAAGCATAATCTGATATTTCGTTATTAGAAATGACTTCCCAGTTTAGTGGTAAGCTTTTTCTTTTTTTCATACAGTCATCCTTCTTGTCTCATTCATGAGATCTTACCTTTTGTGGATAAGTAATAAAATTGGTAATAAAGCATCGATTCAAACTGTTGTTGCCTGCACAAGTTAAACTGGCCTTTGATGGAGCCACTTTGTCTGAAATAGAAATGGTAGCAAGGGGTAATTACATCCAAGGATGAGAGAAGATGAAGAGTGAAGTGATGTTCTCTTTAAGGGCAGCTCACCATTTAGATCAAGCAGGCTGAAAGGTTGGACGCAGAAAACATCTGAATGTATTTGGAGGAGATTGTGCATGCGATGCCTCCCTGTGTACGTGTTCTGGATGTTTGATTCCTTCTGAATGGGAAAAGCATCAGAGATTGAAGTAGCCAATTCTGCATGATTTTTTTCCCCAGCCATAAACAGCATTAGTGTCACTTTTCATCACTTTCTCTATGTGTGAACTGAGTGTGCTAAATTCATGCTAAATGGGTGTTTCACATTCATTCATTCCCACATTCATTCCCATATCACAAAGTCCAAGCTGCTGCTTTATTTAGTCCAATGCAAGTAAATTACATTGCACAAGTAGAATACATTACTGATGCCAGCAGATGTTAGTTTTAATTTAATATAAAGGCATAACATGATAAGTCTTGAACAAATTATTAACACAGCATGTTTTTTTATCCTTCACTGTAACAGGAATAACCCAGTACTGTAACAGTAATGACTGAGCTGTGTAAAGGGAATAACCTAGTGCTGCACCAGAAACAATTCATTACTGTAATAGGAATCACCCAGCTCTGTAATGGGAACAACCCCAAACTGAAATAGGAATGTAATATGAATGATCTGGTTATGTTTTCTCAAAGGAATGAATCGTTGCTGTAATGGGAATTATTCAGCTCTGTAATGGAAATCCCAAGGTTCTGTATTGGGAATGACCTAGTGACAATGACTAATTACTGTAATAGCACCGCTCTGTGATGGGAATGACACTGCTCTGTGATGGGAATGATATTGCTCTGTGATGGGAATGACACAGCTATGTGATGGGAATGACACAGCTCTGTGATGGGAATGATATTGCTCTGTGATGGGAATGATATTGCTCTGTGATGGGAATGTCACAGCTCTATGATGGGAATGATATTGCTCTGTGATGGGAATGACACAGCTATGTGATGGGAATGACACAGCTCTATGATGGGAATGATATTGCTCTGTGATGGGAATGACACTGTTATATCACCGGAAGAAGGCTGGACACAGTTGCGGTCAAAAACTTTGTCACTTTATTCAGCATACATGTAGAAAGGACACAGGATAACAGAAAAGTTTTAGGAAGGCTTCGAGACTTCGCAGGTTATCGTGGCAAAGATTATACACTCTCTCAAATCGTTAGCGCTAGCAGTAAAAACACACAATTAGCAACGAAAAGGAAAAACGGAAAATAAGCACCCAGAACCTTTAACATAAATTGTGGTCAATACATAAAGTGTGCTAACTACACAGCGCTAACAGAAATCAGACACAAGTGCACGTTAAACTATCACTGAGATGTATAAACAGAAAGAGGGCTTTAGAGGAAGTCGGAATCCAAGGTACTTAGCTTTAAGGTCAATGCCGTGAGAATCAGTCCAGAATTCAATTGCTCAGTAAGGTAAGATTCGGGAGAACAAACAATACTTCGCGTCAAACCTGTAACACAAAAGTCCTTAAATAAAGTGCTTGTGAGATTGAAGACAGGTGTGCGGGATTAGAAGGAAGGTGATTGTGACCATGGTAGTGTGTGGGTGCTCTGGGTGTTGTAGTCCCTGGCGGCCATGTTTGTAGGCCGCCGAGCTTGCTGGGAAATGTAGTGTGGAGTGTGTGAATGAGAGTTCTGGTAATTGAAGTCGTGCTTTTTGCGCGACCTAACAGATCCCCCCCCCAAAGGGCTCACTCCGGGAGCCTCTCCTTGCCTGGGTCGACCTCTGGGTCTAGGTTTTGGGTATTCTGGATGGATGCGGTGAAATTCGTCCACCATTTCAGGGTCCAGCATGTCCTTAGCCGCCACCCAGCTCTGTTCCTCGGGCCTGTGCCCCTCCCAATCAATGAGGTACTGAAGTTTTCTTTGACGTCGCCGGGATTTTAGAATCTGACGAATCTGATAGGCCGGTTGTCCGTCAACTTCCTGTGGGGGAGGTGGATTAGAAGGGTTTTGAGAGGTGAGGATGCCTGTGTGGAAGGGTTTCAGAAGAGAAACGTGAAACGATGGGGCAATGCGCCAATGTTTGGGGATGGCTAGTCTGTAGGTTACCTCATTGATGGGCCTGATGATTTTGAAAGGACCGAGATAACAAGGACAGAGCTTCTGGCAGGGATGTCTGAGGTGCAAGTTTTGGGTGGAGAGCCATACCCGTTCACCGGGTTGGTAGCATGGTGGTACCTGTCGGTGGTGATCCGCCTGGGCTTTTGATTTGGAGGCTGCTTGTCTTAGTTTTCTATGGGTGCTTGCCCAGACCTGTTCACTGCGGTCAAACCATTCGTTTACGGCTGGTGCGTCCATGGCTGTGGCGTCCCACGGAAACAAAGGGGGCTGATATCCTAGCACGCATTGGAATGGGGTCAGGTTAGTGGCAGAATGGCGGAGTGAGTTCTGGGCGTATTCCACCCATGGCAGGAAGCGGGCCCAATCAGAGGGGTTTTTGTGACAAAACGAACGAAGCATTCTCCCGACTTCTTGGTTTACCCGTTCCACTTGCCCGTTGGATTCAGGGTGGTATCCCGATGTAAGACTCACGTTTACTCCCAATTTACCCATAAAACCGGACCAAACGCGAGATATAAACTGCGGTCCCCGATCACTAACTATGTCTTCGGGGATCCCAAAATAACGAAAGACGTGTGTGAATATCAGTTCTGCTGTGTGGAAAGCTGATGGTAGATTGGGCAAGGAAACTAGACGGAGGGATTTGGAGAACCGATCTAAAATAACAAAAATGGTGGTGTGACCCAGAGAATTGGGGAGGTCAGTGATGAAATCTACTGCGAGATGTGACCAGGGTCGTTGAGGAGTGGGTAGTGGCATGAGTTGGCCGGCAGGGAAGGTTCTGGGTACCTTAGTTTGGGCGCAGATGTCACAAGACTTGACCGCCTGTTGTATTTCTCGGGCCATATTGGGCCACCAGTACTTGGGGGACAAAAGGTGGTAGGTGCGTAGGGAACCGGGGTGAGCAGTACCGGGAACCATGTGAGACCACTTTATTAACCGGGTCCTATAGGTAGGAGGGACAAACAATTTTGTGGGAGGACAAGCCGAAGGTACGTACTTACGTGGGAACTTGTGGAGTAAGTTGTCAAATTCCCAGTGCACATTACCGACAAAACAGGAGGAAGGTAGGATGTGGTCTGGTTTTGAAGGTTGTGAATCCCTAGTGTGGAGACGGGAAAGGGCGTCCGCCTTGTGGTTTTTTGACCCGGGGCGGTAAGAAAGGGTAAACTGAAACCGTGCAAAGAATAGAGACCAACGTGCTTGGCGAGGGTTTAGTCGTTTGGCGGTGTGCAGATATTCTAAATTCTTGTGATCTGTGAAAACGGTAAACGGGTGTTCTGCCCCCTCTAGCCAGTGTCGCCACTCCTCCAAAGCTAATTTTATCGCTAGCAGTTCACGATCTCCCACGTCATAATTCTGCTCTGCCGACGATAATTTTTTAGAAAAGAAGGCGACGGGGTGAAGTTTTGGTTTTTCCCCTAGACGTTGGGATAATACGGCCCCCACCCCTGCCTCAGAGGCATCTACTTCTACTACGAAGGGACGAGAAGGATCTGGATGCTTGAGGATTGGAGCCGTGGTGAAAGCCGTTTTGAGTCTGGAAAATGCCCGCTCGGCCTCGTGGTTCCAAACCAGACGGCGAGGACCGCCCCGCAACAGAGCAGTAAGGGGTAGGGCAATAGAACTAAAACCCCGGATAAAGCGTCTGTAAAAGTTGGCAAAACCCAAGAAACTTTGGAGCTCCTTGATGGTAGTAGGAGTGGGCCATTGTGTTACCGCCGTGACCTTACTCTTGTCCATGGCCACTCCTTCGGGGCTAATGACGTAACCCAGGAAGGTCGTAGTGTTCGTGTGGAACTCACACTTTTCTGCCTTTACATAGAGTCCATTTTCCAGTAGGCGTGTGAGAACCTGGCGTACCTGAGACACGTGGGCTTTGTAGTTGGGGGAGTAAATCAAAATGTCGTCAATATAGGCCACCACGAATTTTCCTAACATGTCCCTCAGCACGTCATTGATTAGGCATTGGAATACTGAGGGCGCGTTAGTCAGCCCATACGGCATTACGAGGTATTCGTAGTGACCTGTTGTTGTACTGAAAGCGGTTTTCCACTCATCCCCTTCCCGGATACGCACCAAGTTGTACGCGCTATGTAGGTCCAACTTGGTGAAATATCAGGCTTTGAACGCGGTTGAGCCCTCGGTAATCAATGCATGGACGAAGGCCCCCTCCCTTCTTGGCCACGATAAAGAAGCTGGCTGCTGCCGGGGAAGTGGAGTGACGAATATATCCCTGTTGGAGAGCCTCCTAAATGTATTCGGACATGGCTTTATGTTCTGCTTGGGACAAGGGATATATATGTCCACGTGGCGGAGTCATACCCGGCAGGAGGTCTATGGAACAGTCATATGAACGATGGGGTGGAAGACCGCTAGCCCTGAGTTTACTAAATACCTCTTTTAGGTCGCTATATTCGTCGGGTATACAGACGGTGGGTGCGTTTTCAGGGCTTTCAACGGATGTGGTTGCCACAGTGAGTGATAGGGTGTTTAGGCATTGTTGATGACAGAAGGGTGACCAGCTGAGTATTTGCTGGTTTGTCCAAGAGATGTGAGGGTTATGCTTTCTCATCCACGGTAAGCCCAAGACCATGGGGTATCGGGTAGACTTGGTAATCCAGAAGGATATTTCTTCATGGTGGAGCACGCTGACACGAAGCCCCAGGGTGTGTGTGTAGTGGGTGATGTTTCCGATGGGTGTACCGTCGATGGCCTGAATTTTAAACGGTTGTGGTAGGGGACGAGTGTCTAGGTCAAGCTGACACACTCCTCATCTCCTCATCGATGAAGTTGCCCGCTGCCCCGGAGTCGAGCATGGCTGTAACGAGAGTGCAGACACGTGAATGTTCAAGGTAGACAGGTAGAGTAAAAGAACATGAAACAACATCAGGAATCTGACTCACCGGGGTTGAGCGGGTGCATTGTCCGCCCCTAGTCGAAGTTATGCTTGTGGGGCGGACAGGGCAGGAATGAAGGAGGTGATCAGCTTGGCCACAGTAGAGACATAGATTCTCTCGGCGTCTCCTTTCTTTCTCGTCGGGGTCCAGTTTTACATGACCGATCTGCATGGGTTCGTCGCTAGCGGGGAGTCGGGTTGATTCGGGGTGCTGAGATGAATGCTTACGGCTGTAAAGAAGTTGATCGAGGCGAATGGCAAGATCAATCAACGAATCTAGGTTAAGAGGCTCATCACGGCAGGCCATCTCAGTGACGATGGCGGGATTGAGGCCCTGACGGAAGACAGCTTTTAACGCCACGTCATTCCAGCCGCTACCCGCAGCGATAGTCCGGAATTCTAAAGCGTAATCCGCCACTCGAAGTGAGCCTTGCCTCAGTGTTAGGAGCCGTTCCCCGACCTCCTGGTGATTGGGGGCGTGGTCAAACACCCGCCGGAACATGGAGACAAAGGTGTCATAGGAAGCAACCGTTTCTCCCCCTCGTTCCCGTACTGCCGCCGCCCACTTTAATGCCTTGCCTGTTAATAAGGAGATGAATCGCGCCACTTTCTCATGATCCCCCATTTCCCCACAACAGTCAAAGTATAAGGAGCATTGTAAGATGAAACCCTTACATAATCCAGTGTCACCGTTGTACTTATCGGGTACGGGCATAGGCAGCCGAGGTGTGGAAAAGGAGGTGGGCGTGGCGCGCTGCGTTGCTGTAGCCGCGACTTGAGAGAGAAGTTGAAGATTCTGATCCATTTCTCCCAAGCGTTGTTGTTGCGCGTTGATAATTTGACAATGCGCTGCGATTGCTTGACGAATTTCCTCCGCTGCGTCCATGTCAAGGCGAAGTATTTGTAGGCCGCCGAGCTTGCTGGGAAATGTAGTGTGGAGTGTGTGAATGAGAGTCCTGGTAATTGAAGTCACGCTTTTTGCGCGACCTAACAGACACAGCTATGTGATGGGAATGACAGCTATGTGATTGGAATGATATTGCTCTGTGATGGGAATGATACAGTTCTGTGATGGGAATGACACAGCTATGTAATGGGAATGATACAGCTATGTGATGGGAATGATACAGCTATGTGATGGGAATGATACTGCACTGTGATGGGAATGATACTGCTCTGTGATGGGAATTTCTCCAGTGAAGTATCCAATAATTTCAGAATGATGATTCCAAGGATACAGCGTTGCAGCCATGTACGTGCAGTTGAATAAATACTCCATCAAACACAAATGTATGGTGCATAATAATGCTCAAGTCCCAGGTTTTGACAGAGTAATAAAATGGCAACATGTGCACCAAACACCATATTGAGTTACACTGAGATATAATTAGACATGACAGAGGAAATTTCTCGGTGTAACAAATATCTATGTTTGTGATTCAGATTAATGTACAGTGTTTAGTCTATCCTATAATATTAATTGTGGGGAAACGCTTTCATTTTCACATTAACACATTTCATGTTTAAATGATTCACACTTTTGCCATGTGTGTTCTTTCACACTTAATAATCACATCAAGTCCAGTGTCTTCTATGGATGGAGCTGTCCTAGAATGAATTACGCATATCACGGCCCATAGTAATCCTTTTTGCCTGAGGTGGATTTCTCTGCCTGGAGCCATTCTGGGGATTGGAAAAGAAACTCTCAGTAGTTTAGAGACTTACTAAAAAAAAGCATTTTTTTATTCAAGTTTCAGAATATTGGATGTCAGCTGGGCAGCAATCAATTGAACAGGATTATTGACATTGATCTAGTTTAAACAAAATGTCTTCTAGAATACTGCATTTGCCATTTGCAGTGATGTAGTCTTAATGCATTATATGTATACACTGTATTATATGGTATATTAATGCATTAAAAGCAATCATTGTTGATAACAGTCCTTTGTGAATTATAAACCCCTAATATAATAGACCTGATTCAGTTAATTAAACCCTCAGGAGAATACGTAATAATCAGGTTTATATAACATCACTGCTAAATTCTTGAATTTGATTGGTCAGAAGATGTTGATTAATTTTCTATAACAGCAGTTCTGATAGTAGTTTGGCTGAATTACATTAGGGTAGAGTAATAACTCATTCATGGGGACTTGCTGGATTAGCTCCATATAATCTAAGGCTAATAATGAATGATTTTTGTTTTTTAGTGTGTGGTTATTTAATAAAGAAAAAATATATAACAGTTAATGAAACTTTAACACGGAAGGGGTCTCCAGTGGCAGAATTTGTCATAGTTAGTAGGTTCAGGATAGAGGAGTTAGCGTTTTCAGATTTTTTGGGAACATCAGAAATTTATTTATTTATTTATTTTATTTATTTATTTTTTGCCTTATTAACTTTAAGAGATAGAAAAAATGGAAACTGGTGAGGGGACGACATCACATTACACCAGCCTGTTGCTAATAATTTTCCTATAACAACAAACCCCAAAGTGTTTTTATTCCTTACATAATTTATTATAGATACAATATTCTAATACTCAAAATGTTGTATCTAAAATACAAAAAACTAAATAGAAACAAACAGGGGGGGGAAATGGTGCCTTACTTTCAAGGCATCAAAATCAGGGGCTATATTCAGAGGCTATAGACATTTTAACATGGGCTACAAGTAAAATATCAAGGACATTGGTGTATAACAGGGGTGTCCAATCATATCCGCAAAGGGCTGGTGTGGGTGCAGGTTCATTCCAATCAAGCAGGATTCCACCTGTTTAATCAGTTGAGTCAGGTGTGGCTCAGTAGACTCAGGTGAGGCTTCTGCTTAGGTGGAATGAAAACCTGCACTGATACCAGCCATTTCCAGATAAGATTGGACACCCCTGGTGTATACATTTGTAGCTGCAAAGAAGTTGGAAAATTTAAGGGTGGAAGAAACTCATCTTCACACTTGCAAAAACTCCATAGGACACATGCTTTAAACTTCTAACAGTTTTATAAATTTAAAGATCAACTGGTTTCACCTCCTACAGCTTCAGAAACACTTTGCTTGCATTTCTGATTAAAGACTACCAGTTTCTCCAGAAACTCCACCCTCTGCATTTGATCTTCTAGGATGTTGGTTGGAAATGCTGCCGCTTCTGAATTCTAAAGACTTGCTTTATGAGCTCCTCAGCGATACTTCGTTCTGCTCATGTAAGCATTGCGGTCATCGTTCCCAGAACTCAATAATCTCCATAAACACATTTTATGTTAGGAATTATATATCAAGCTTTTATTACTGCAATTCAGTTAAACAGTTTAGCATGGGGTTATTTGTTCAGATGTTTTTTTTTTTGTTGTTTTGTTTTGTTTTTTTTCAAGATATTTTAAAATAAGTGCTGCTGAGGCAAAATGCGAAATGGGCATGACAATAATACTGGATGAGTAATTGTGAATTGAAACACCAGAGACTGAATCAATTCATTATTGAGAAGGAAATGCATACAATGCATTATGTCAGCTCAGAGGGACTGTTTTACCATCATACATTCCCATTAACTAGTCAAAGCCTCACACACACACACACACGCACGCACACACACACACACACATATACACTTTGTTTTCAACCTTTCTTTTTTAAAGTGCTTTGTATACAGTGAACAGGGAACCTGAGGCATTTGCTGTATGTCTGTGTGCATAAATAAACCCTTTTTTTATCTTCTTCATTTCTGAACTACTGGGCAAGTTTCATTTCTCCCAGCTCTTTTTTTCCCATTTTTGCATGCCCATGTGAAATATTTGAAGAGGTAACTCAGACACATACAGCTACACATAAAGTCTTTTTTAGGATGAGGCAGACTTACATTGTTCATTTCTTGTAACTTAAGACTTTTTTTTTTTTTTTTTTTTTTTTTTTTTTTAACTCCAGGCAATCAGACAAAGTCTGACTAAAGCCTGGTTGCTAACATATTTTTGCACATATTGTGTATGGAATGAAACACTTGGCAAATGTGTTGTGCTGTTAAAGGAACAGAATACAATAGGAGAACAATATGGTGGTGTGAATTTATTTTATGAATGACAAAGCATACTTTTATATCCATTTATAGTTACAGTTATAGCTATAGTTGTAGTCAGAGATTGTGAGTTTGAATACCAATGATGCCATAGCCATCCATTTGTCCTGTCAATCAAAGTGACATAAGCCAATGGCAGGTGTCTGTGAACTCATGTATGTGGAAGAGGGCAGATAGTGCTTTCCTCTGAGTGTGCTACACTGCCCTGTGATGCAGCATGAGCTAAAGAAGCAGAGGTTGGCTTTGCATGTCTCAGAGGAAGCATGTCTTTGCCCCCACCCCCCACAGTTTGTAGTTGTCATGTGTTTCTGCTTCAAGGTTAAAACAGATGTCTCTGTGGTTCTAGTTAAAAGTGATAAATGTTTATTGCCGGTGCAATACTGGCATCAATCCATCCATTTTCTGTACCACTTATCCTACACAGGGTTGCGGGGAGCCTGGAGCCTATCCCAGGGAAGTCAGGGCACAAGGCAGAGGACACCCTGGACAGGGTGCCAACCTATCGCAGGGCACAATCGCACACCCATTCATACACTACATACAATTTATCTACAATCCCTTTGGACTGGGGAAGGAAACCGGAATACCCTGCGGAAACCCTCGAAGCACAGGGAGAACATGCAAACTCCATACACATAGGGCGGAGACAAGAATCAAACCCCCAACACCAGAAGTGTGAGGCAAAACCCACCAGCAACTTCACACTTGTCCCCACTCAAAACAAATCATATCTACTTGAAATGAATGTCTTATTTTATAGTCACGAACTAATCATTAGTTGTTAAGCATTGAGGCCATTCTGCCTTGATAGATGCTTATCCAGACCTTTGTAAGCAGGAAACTTTGAGTAACCTTACCCTCAAACATTTTTATTGAATACCTCTGGTTTATTACTCACCAGATATTATGCTTTTCTCAAAGTAAATCAACAGAGTATATCAACTACACAACAGTGTGTCTCAGTAAACTTAGTAAGCATGAAACATGTTTATATTCAACAGGGGACGAAAGCACAGTCCTTTCTCTCTGCATGAGCATGGAGGAACATTTTGAGCCCGCTGAGACCTGCATGGTTCTGGTGGCCCGGCCCACATGGCCGCCTATTTATAGAGCTCACACAACAGGAAGTGAAAAGGGGCCAACTCTACCTGGCAAGCACCACTGCAAAGAGGACTTTAACACAAGAGAAATGAGGACTGATGGAAAGATAAGAACACATCAGGATATGACTCACTCTCAATATGTGTGACATTTACCAGAATCTGAAGCTGTCCACCAGAGAGCATTAGAATTAGGACAAACCTTTATTATGGTGGAATATATATATACAAAATAGTTTACAGTTTAGAAAATATTCAGACTAGTACAAAATGGGTGATTCCATGATATTATAATATCATATTTACAAATACAGTATCTCACAAAAGTCAGTACACCCCTCACATTTTTGTAAATATTTTATTATATCTTTTCATGGGACAACAGACAACTTGTATAACAGTGTAAATTTGCCGTCCCCTCAAAATAACTCACCACACAGCCATTAATGTCTATACCGCTGGCAACAAAAGTGAGTACACCCCTAAGTGAAAATGTCCAAATTGGGCCCAAAGTGTCAATATTTTGTGTGGCCACCATTATTTTCCAGCACTGCCTTAACCCTGTTGGGCATGGAGTTCACCAGAGCTTCACAGGTTGCCACTGGAATCATCTTCCACTACTCCATGATGACATCACAGAGCTGGTGGATGTTAAAGACCTTGCACTCCTCCACATTCCATTTGAGGATGCCCCACAGATGCTCAATAGGGTTTAGGTCTGGAGACATGCTTGGCCAGTCCATCACCTTTACCCTCAGCTTCTTTAGCAAGGCAGTGGTCATCTTGGAGGTGTGTTTGGGGTCGTTATCATGTTGGAATACTGCCCTGCAGCCCAGTTTCCGAAGGGAGGGGATCATGCTCTGCTTCAGTATGTCACAGTACATGTTGGCATTAGCTCCCCAGTGCCGGCAGCACTCATGCAGGCCCAGACCATGACACTCCCACCACCATGCTTGACTGTAGGCAAGACACACTTGTCTTTGTACTCCTCACCTGGTTGCCACCACACACGCTTGACACCATCTGAACCAAATAAGTTTATCTTGGTCTCATCAGACCACAGGACGTGGTTCCAGTAATCCATGTCCTTAGTCTGCTTGTCTTCAGCAAACTGTTTGTGGGTTTTCTTGTGCATCATCTTTAGAAGAGGCTTCCTTCTGGGATGACAGCCATGCAGTCCAATTTGATGCAGTGTGCGGCGTATGGTCTGAGCACTGACAGGCTGACCCCCACCCCTTCAACCTCTGCAGCAATGCTGGCAGCACTCATACGTCTATTCTGCAAAGCCAACCTCTGGATAGGATGCTGAGCACGTGCACTCAACTTCTTTGGTCGACCATGGCGAGGCCTGTTCTGAGTGGAACCTGTCCTGTTAAACCACTGTATGGTCTTGGCCACCGTGCTGCAGCTCAGTTTCAGGGTGTTGGCAATCTTCTTATAGCCTAGGCCATCTTTATGTAGAGCAACAATTCTTTTTTTCAGATCCTCAGAGAGTTCTTTGCCATAAGGTGCCATGTTGAACTTCCAGTGACCAGTATGAGAGAGTGTGAGAGCGATAACACCAAACTTAACACACCTGCTCCCCATTCACACCTGAGACCTTGTAACACTAACGAGTCACATGACACCGGGGAGGGGAAATGGCTAATTGGGCCCAATTTGGACATTTTCACTTAGGGGTGTACTCACTTTTGTTGCCAGCGGTTTAGACATTAATGGTTGTGCGTTGAGTTATTTTGAGGGGACAGCAAATTTACACTGTTATACAAGCTGTACGCTCACTACTTTACATTGTAGCAAAGTGTCATTTCTTCAGTGTTGTCCCATGAAAAGATATAATAAAATATTTACAAAAATGTGGGGGGTGTACTCACTTTTGTGAGTTACTGTATGTAAAGATAAAATACATTTTAAACATATTTAAAGTGTCATTCACGACAACCTGTGTGTATGCTTCAGATAGCAAACTTTAAACAACACTTCACCTTGAAATATAATCATTCAAACTTCAATCACTCAGTCATCTGATTATTTTTGCATTAATGTGTGAATCCATTAAATATCATGCATGAAACATTTTCCATGACTCATCCATTACATATTATGAAAAATGCACATTTTATTCCCACAATATTCACTTAACCCTGTTACCTGAAAACATGAACACTCAAGTCACAAAACTGCATCAACCAGATTTCCTGAAGATCATGGGAAAAAGAAAAGTAAGCTCGTTCATTCTTTTTTTTCCTATATTTTCAATGATATTGTGATATTGACTGATGAGTCCACTTTGAAAATAGAACCATTTTGCCCTAATTATAGACAGAAAATAAATTATTCATTTGAAAAAAAATCTAAGTCAATTATTAGAATGTCCTTAGTATCCTCGTGCCATTAGTATGGATGTTTTTAACTACATTTTGTGTATTTGCCAATTTTATGCTAAAAACTCAACCCTGTTACCCATTTTAGAGCAACATAAACAGATATTTAAAGTCCTATGAAATCAAAATTGAAAACATTTTGTGGCTTTTAGAATGAGTATGTTAGCCTTAAGGTTATCTATAAGCTAGTGTGCTCCAAAACAATGACAAAATTCGCATTTAGAACATACAGTGGGTATATAAAAGAATCACCCCCCTTTTAAAATAATCACATTTTGTTGCTTTTCAGCCTGAAATGAAGACGGACACAGTTTTTGTTTTATCCAGCTGTATTTACTCAGTGCAACTTATAACATCCAAGTAAAAGATATAACACCAACATGTCAGAACAAAATAAAAAATAAATAAATAAACAGAATCACTGAGTTGGAAAAAAGATCACCCCCTTGCTTTAATTTGCCTTGATTTTTTAATTACAGCCTTTAGTCTGTTGGGATATGTCTCTACTAACTTTGCACATCTAGACTTTGCAATATTTGCCCACTCTTCTTTGCAGAACTGTTCAAGTTCAGTTAAATTTGATGGTGACCGTTTGTGGACTGCAGGCTTCAAGTCATTCCACAGATGTTCAATGGGGTTTAAGTCTGGGCTCTGACTAGGCCATGCAAGGACATTCACCTTTCAACCACTGTCCTTCAACCACTGTGTGGTCAGTTTTGCTGTGTGCTTTGGGTCGTTGTTATGTTGGAAGGTAAACCTTCTTCCCATTGACAACTTTCTGGCAGAGGGCAGATGATTTTCCTCAAGAATTTGATGGTATTTTGCCCCATCCATTTTCCTTCTATCCTGACAAGTGCTCCAGTCCCTACTGCAGAGAAATACCCCCATAAAAGGATATTACCACCTCCATGCTTTACCATAGGAATGGTGTTATTTGGATGGTGAGCTGTATTGGGTTGCCACCAGACATGTCATTTGGTGTTGAGGCCAAACAATTCAATTTTAGTCTCATCTGACCATGACACCTTTTTCCATGTGGCCTCAGAATCTGCAAGGTGCATTTTGGCAAAGCTCAGTCGTGCGTGGCTTTTTTCTTGCAACCCTCCCATACAAGCCATATTTGTGGAGAATTTGTGATATTGTTGTCACATGCACACAATGACCACTCTTTGTCATAAATTCGTGCAACTGCTTCAGAGTTGGTGTAGGCCTCTTGGTAGCCTCTCTGACCAGTTTCCTCCTGGCTCTTTCATCAAGTTTGGAGCAACGTCCTGATCCAGGACTATGCCAGCCTTAGTTGATTGTTTGCTTCAGTTGCACTACAAAATGCTCCAGGACAGCTCTTTTCCTTCTGAGCTAATCAAAATGACCACAGCTGATCGCAGTTGAAAGTCAAATGGATTTGTGTGCCATTGAGAAGGTGATTAGCTACACCTGATTGAGTTTACTAGTCATTTTTAGGAGGGGGGGGTGATCCTTTTTCCAACTTAGTGATTCTGTTTTTTAATTTTTTTATTTTTTTCTGACATGTTGGCGTTATATCTTTCACTTGGATGTTAGAAGTTGCACTGAGTAAATACAGCTGGATAAAACAAAAACTGTGCCCGTCTTCATTTCAGGCTGAAAAGCAACAAAATGTGATTATTTTAAAGGGGAGTGATTTTTTTTATTCAGTTTTCCAACAGTAAATTATTTAAGAAGGAAGTGGCTTGAATTAATTCACTTTCAAGAAGGAGGTATTTGTGCCAGCTCACGGCTTTGTGACAAGCATTTTTCCGATGATTCCTTGACCAACATTTGGATATTAAAAATGGATTATAACACTATGGTAGTGTGAATATTTTCTTAGAAATAATATGAAAAAATATTTTTAAATGAATAAATAAAATAAGTGTACATTTTAAAAGTTACAATGGCTATATGGCACCTCAATTGTGAAATTACCACCAAAGCCACAAATAATACAGCATACATAGAGTAAGAGATCCCTCTGAGGGAACCCATAAATGTTATAAGAGATTACAACTCTATAGCAGTGTTTCTGTTCCAAGTAGAACTCTTTTAGGAAGCTAAGAACCTGTATTGATCCAAAGAACCTTGGAAGAACCTTGTTTTAATATATAGATTTTCAGCACTTTTTGCTATATGAAAACGTATGAAATATTACAATTTTACCTATTTTTAGGTAAAGAAAGTGATAAATAAATTTTTATTTAAAAAAACAAAAATAGGTGTACACCGTATTATAGAGACGTAACATCAAAGACAAGATAGAGTTGATTGAAGGAACCCTGTGAGGAACCTAATCTTTCATTTTCATTACTGAGGTGAGTCTGACCACTAGAGAGAAACAGACAGAGGAGGAAAAGGGATTATTTTGAGGAATGGAGTTGGCTTTTATCTGTTCTCCTCAGCAGTGTTGGGAAGATTGGCCCTTATGCCCCACACTGAGGTGGAGAGAGGGTGAAGGAAAATAAGATAGCAATGAGAGACTGATCATCTAGTATGTAGGGCATTCCTCCCCTCTTCAGAGCCTGGAATAGCACTGACATGGAAAAACTTCACCCAGCGAGTTGTCCCATTTGAAAACGCCGCACTAAGACCGCCCCTCTCTATCCCTAAAGAATTTATCATCCTGATGGTAGGAATGTTTGGATTGATTACAAACTCTGCAAAGAGGGATAAAGTCTAAAAAAAAACAGATAAGAAAGTATACAATTTCAAAAATGTTTAATGTTTTATATTAAACTTTCAGTCAAAAGAAGATTAATTACATTAAAAAGGAACATATTTCAAAGTACCATAGCACTTCCAAATCTCCAGTTAACAGTACAGCCATCATTTATGTTACAGCTCCATGAAGAGTGCTGAATCATTTATCTGAGTAGTAATTCTCCAGGCTTCAGGGAAACATATTTATGATGAGAGCAGGCCTTAATAGATCTAAAGTCCATGGCAAGACCTGCTGAAACAACACCATGAGTACCTCAGGACATTTACAGTACTAATACTGTATACTACATGTGAAAGAAAGCCTGGGTAAAGAACATAAGTATAGCTGTGCAGTTGAATAATCAACTCCGAAGTGGATTATTTTCCAATAACAGCACATCCTGAAGTCTTTTATTCTTCTTATACCACACCAACATTTTTTAAAAATTTATTAAACAATGACTTCCATCCATGAACATCCATGTTGTCACTCGGGTGTATAGCAGCTATAAATATTGATTTCCTCCCTTTTTCTCTTTCTTGAAGATGAAAAATCTTGTAATGTTACAAAGAAACCACAATGCCCTTTGCCCTGAAGACTTTCCGAAAAAGTGTCGGAAAAGTTTTACCTCTAACTCTAGAACATACAGTGGGTATATAAAAGAATCAACCCCCTTTAAAATAATCACATTTTGTTGCTTTTCAGCCTGAAATGAAGACAGACACAGTTTTTGTTTTACCCAGCTGTATTTACTCAGTGCAACTTATAACATCCAAGTGAAAGATATAACACCAACATGTCAGAAAAAAATAAAAAATAAATAAATAAACAGAATCACTGAGTTGGAAAAAGGATCACCCCCTTGCTTTAATTTGCCTTGATTTTTTAATTACAGCCTTTAGTCTGTTGGGATATGTCTCTACTAACTTTGCACATCTAGACTTTGCAATATTTGCCTACTCTTCTTTGCAGAACTGCTCAAGTTCAGTTAAATTTGATGGTGACTGTTTGTGGACTCCAGTCTTCGTCATTCCACAGATTTTCAATGGGGTTTAAGTCTGGGCTCTGACTAGACCATGCAAGGACATTCATCTTTTTCTCCTTCAACCACTGTGTGGTCAGTTTTGCTGTGTGCTTTTGGTCAGTCATGTTGGAAGGTAAATCTTCTTCCCATTGACAACTTTCTGGCAGAGGGCAGCAGATTTTCCTCAAGAATTTGATGGTATTTTGCCCCATCCATTTTCCTTCTATCCTGACAAGTGCTCCAGTCCCTGCTGCAGAGAAACACTCTCATAACAGGATATTACCACCTCCATGCTTTACTGTAGGAATGCTGTTATCTGGATGGTGAGCTGTATTGGATTTCCACCAGACATTTGCCTTAATTTTTTAATTACAGCCTTTAGTCTGTTGGGATATGTCTCTACTAACTTTGCACATCTAGACTTTGAACTCTAACTCTAAACTGACACTGGAGACTCCTTTGAAAATAGTTAAATAAAGATAAACATAAACAGGACGCTTCACCATATCAATAATTACACATTTTTAAAATCTGTTTATTTAGAGCATCTATCATACTAGTCTTTGTGCTTACTGATATGCTGAGGAGGTTTATGGATGTAGTGAAGGAGGACATGAAGGTAGTCGGTCTGAGAGAAGAGGATGCAGGGGATAGGGCTAGATGGAGGCAGATGATTCGCTGTGGCGACCCCTGAAGGGAACAGCCGAAAGGAAAAGAAGAAGATACTAGTCTTTGTGCAAGTTGTTACTTTATAAATGATAACTGTTTAGAAAATTCATCAATACATTCTGTCCATCAAGAATTCAGCAGTACCATGGTGATAAATTGATCTAAGGCATGGGGACTCAAATTATTTTTGCAGCCAGGGATCCCATTATCAGTTAAATAAATTCCACAGACCACCTCAGGACGGATTTTTTTGTTTCCAAGAAAATAGTGCACTTAAAACTGACTGATGTTCTGAATATATAATACATAATTTCCTTCCTGACTCTCTCCTTTTCTCTTTCTTTAAATTATTTTTTTGTCTTTTTCCTTTTTTTTTTTTTTTTTTTTTTTTTTAAATTTTCCCTACATTTCTAAGCTCTTCTGCTGGTTGGGAAATTGTGTGTGGGTACTGCACTTTCATTTTAGCACCCTCCACTAATGAGGATTCAAATACAGCAGCCATTAAGCTGAAAATATTGCTCACTGCCATTAGACACTGTCCAAGGATTATCGCCTTGCTCCTCAGTCTGATCCCTTCCGGCGGAAGAAGCAAGGAAAAATGTGAAGTTTTCTGTCTCATATTAAAGGGGGAAAAGCCATTAGTGAATAAGCTGTCATAGGAAGCAATTTTTAAGAGTAGAGGGTGCAGAGTAAGAATTCATCACATGTACAGATATACTATATTATACACTATATTATTATTATATGGTCATGTAAAATAATAGACTAGTAATGTTCTGTACAGCCTAAGAAAGGAATAAAACACTGACACTGGAGACTCCTGCCAAAATGTTAAATAAATGTCTTTTTAGAGAAAATTCCTGGTAGCAAAATATATACATCTTTCTTTAAAAAAACATTACTTTTTAAATCTGTGTATTATTAGTCTTAAATTATGTGGAGCATCTGCTGTGCAAGTCCCTGTGTAAGCTGTTACTATAGCAACAATAACATATTAGAACGATGAATATATAGAGCAATGACTGAATCTGTGCTTGAGTAGTGGTTTATCTGCAATCTTTCTAATCAAATATGTTTATTTTCTTCTGTGTGGAGGAAAATGAACTTATGAAACTATTGAGACTCAGTCACTGAAATGGAAATAAGATTTGGAATCCTGGACATCGCTGTGTGCTCTGGATTTGGTGCTTAAAGGCATTATTTTTAAAACAGATTTGGGTCAAGTGTTGGCCCCTTTAGCCAAAGTTTGCAAGTCACAATAAATACAAGCACACATCCAACAAGTGATATGAATCAGAAATAAAAAGAAGTTACATCCCTACCTACTACGTACATGTGCACACTGACAAATCTATACTTACGTTTAGACAAGGTGTCAAATAAGATTTCTTATTTTCATCATATCTGTATTTTTTTTTTCTGTGATGTCAGCTTATCTAAAGATCAGCTGGAACCTGAACTTTTCAGTTCTAATTAGGGTCACGGTTCATTCTAGCAAGTCAACTTATATAACCATAAAAATCTGATCAGGCAGAGAAGAAATAAATATGATCTGAGTACTGGATAAACCTTGGATAACTGGATAACCCTTAGATAGTTCTGGTGGTAGTCCTGGTAAGACCAACCCATATCTCCTCCATTGGATCCAAATTTATCTTAGTAAACTGCAGCAGATGCTAACTTCACATTTCCATGTCCGTTCTGCTTCACATGCCAAATCCCTTAATTGGTTCCCCCTTCTCTAGCAATCATGCCTGGATTTCATTCAAACTGCACAAATCTCAAGACAAAGAGTGAGAAGGAAATCTGTTCTCCATCTGTAGGGAATCATATAAGCATACTGCTAGAGCTGACACCACAGTGGGACAGCAATTAATTCCATGGCACCATAGACGGGAATGAATCTCACCACCTCTAGTTAAGCAGTCCTCATTTCTGCTTGTTCACTTTTTTCTCCCACTGCGCATGCCTAGGCATAAAAATGACAGTGCTTTCATCAAAAAAGACATTCACAACAGGAAACCACTTACCAAAGAATCCAATTACCCAAGCCACAGGACTGTGAGATACTGACAGTTATGCTCTGACACTTGAAGGGTTCGCAAAATTTTGAAATGAGAGCTTATAGGTATTAGGGAAAGAAATAAAGAAATTACTGTCAGTGTGCCCTTTTGGAAGATTCTCATGGGAGTCCATGGATTATGAATGGGAAATAACTGTGAAGTCACAATGGGAACTCCATATGTATTCATAGTGGCCCCAGGGTTCTCCAATGAGATGCTGTGGTGCATTCTTGGGAAATGATGACAAATATATATATATATATATATATATACAGGTGCATCTCAATAAATTAGAATGTCGTGAAAAAGTTCATTTATTTCAGTAATTCAACTCAAATTGTGAAACTCGTGTATTAAATAAATTCAATGCACACAGACTGAAGTAGTTTAAGTCTTTGGTTCTTTTAATTGTGATGATTTTGGTTTACATTTAACAAAAACCCACCAATTCACTATCTCAACAAATTAGAATATGGTGACATGCCAATCAGCTAATCAACTCAAAACACCTGCAAAGGTTTCCTGAGCGTTCAAAATGGTCTCTCAGTTTGGTTCACTAGGTAAGCCACAAACATTCATTGCCAAAGAAGCTGGCTGTTCACAGAGTGCTGTATCCAAGCATGTTAACAGAAAGTTGAGTGGAAGAAAAAGGTGCACAACCAACCGAGAGAACTGCAGCCTTATGAGGATTGTCAAGCAAAATCGATTCAAGAATTTGAGTGAACTTCACAAGGAATGGACTGAGGCTGGGGTCAAGACATCAAGAGCCACCACAAACAGACGTGTCAAGGAATTTGGCTACAGTTGTCGTATTCCTCTTGTTAAGCCACTCCTGAACCACAGACAATGTCAGAGGCGTCTTACCTGGGCTAAGGAGAAGAAGAACTGGACTGTTGCCCAGTGGTCCAATATCCTCTTTTCAGATGAGAGCAAGTTTTGTATTTCATTTGGAAACCAAGGTCCTAGAGTCTGGAGGAAGGGTGGAGAAGCTCATAGCCCAAGTTGCTTGAAGTCCAGTGTTAAGTTTCCACAGTCTGTGATGATTTGGGGTGCAATGTCATCTGCTGGTGTTGGTCCATTGTGTTTTTTGAAAACCAAAGTCACTGCATCCATTTACCAAGAAATTTTGGAGCACTTCATGCTTCCTTCTGCTGACCAGCTTTTTGAAGATGCTGATTTCATTTTCCAGCAGGATTTGGCACCTGCCCACACTGCCAAAAGCACCAAAAGTTGGTTAAATGACCATGGTGTTGGTGTGCTTGACTGGCCAGCAAACTCACCAGACCTGAACCCCATAGAGAATCTATGGGGTATTGTCAAGAGGAAAATGAGAAACAGGAGACCAAAAAATGCAGATGAGCTGAAGGCCACTGTCAAAGAATCCTGGGGTTCCATACCACCGTGCCACAAACTGATCACCTCCATGCTGCGCTGAATTTTGTGCCCAGCACTGTCTTTCCTTGAAAATTCAATATCTGGGCATCTGTAACATGCAGTAGTGTGAGGCAGGACACAAGTCTGTATACTCAGCATGTGTTTTATTATGGACAGTCCGAGAATAGTCTTTGTAGTCCAGACTGAAGGTCAAAGAACTGGCAAGAAGCATTAAACAAGGAATAATTAAAAAACAAGAAAAATGGGTGAGGGTCAAAACCAGGAAACACAGAACACAGAAAGCAGAAAACAAAGCTCAGACTTAACAACACGAATGCATGTTAAGACTTTGCAATGAGACCATGGCTGCATTCGAATTCGCATGCTGTGACGGTACCTACTGCATTCGATTCAGTACCTACTGCTCGGCCGTTGATACAGTATGAACTGATCAGTATAAGTGTGTAGTATGAATACAATCCGGACATACTGCATCCGACATGTTGGTATTGTCATGTAACCTACAACTTCAAAAGAGTCGACACGCTGCCTTCTGCCATTTTTTAATCTGCATTTTTTATTCTTCCATGCCAGCTCTGTTGCCTTATGAGATAGCACAGAATCCATTGGCTCCCTACTGCAGAATCTCGGCAGAAGCAGGAATTTCTCACCTACTGTTTTATGAATACTGAGAATTCGGACATACTACTCCTTTGGCGTACTGCTTTTTTCGCCTACTGTATAGTAGAGTAGTAGGGATATGCAGCCTAAAATACAGCAGAGTATATAAAGAGAAACTAATTACAGGCTTACCACAGAACACCTGGACATAATCAGGAAACACACCAATGACAGGAGACAGGACTAGAACAGAAACAAAAGCACATGGTAATGTGAACAAATAGGAAATCATTTAAGACTAAACTTCTCTTAACTGAACCTACTGGACTCTGTATATGTATATGCTTTGTTCTATTGTCCTGAAATCTGCAATTTAGTAGATGTGATCTATAGTATCATTTGCTGTTTCTTAAAAAAAAATATATTGCTATAAAACAAATATTAGAATGATTGATTTCAGTAAAAGTCATTTGTATTGCATTTTCTATTATTTATTTGAGAGAATGTGAATAATAGGAGAATTTCCAGATGCTACCTCATACTGCAAAAGGCAGCCGTCTCAGGCCCAGCTTATATTGCTTCATTATGAGGTTTCCTTTTATTTGACAACTTTCTTCACTCTTGAGTTCAAAATGCACACAAGATGTCATTAAATCACACTAAAACATTATACTCTGTTCTTATAATTCCATTCTCTTGTGTTTGAATTTTATTTCACACACCAGAGAATATTGATTTAGGCTAGTACAGATACCATGTCTACAGTTAAATGTGGAGGTTATTAGCAGGCTTGATGGATGTCAGAATAATTGGCTAGTGTAACACCCAGCACAACAGTCCAGCACTGAGCCAAATGAAGTGAACGAGCCCTTTAAAGTAGGACAATTATGCCGCATGTGCCACGATGTCATTCATAAAAGCATCGCAGAGCGGCCTTATACACTAAAGTGGACACCGTTAGTGTGCAGGGAAGTATATCAGACAAGCTAATACAGATAGATAACTTTGCCAAATAACTTAGCAAATGATCATATACTGTAGATACACAGATACCAGCTACATTGTCATTCATACTGCATTGCAGAATTGATTATTGTAGCAGACAGTGTCAGTGTGTGTTTTCTAGCAAGCCAACTTAGCATACAGATGCTTCAGAGAAAGTTGGCAGACTATCTTCTCTAATGATTATTAAAGATAGCATACAACAAATTCAAACACATATTTCTTCAAAATGTGTGCAGATTTTCCGAATTCTGAATAACTGTTTCAAAAAGGTGATGCTAGTAGGAAATGCTAGTCCAGTAGCCACTCCTTCATTTTCACTCTGTCTACCCCCTAGTGCTAAACCTCTTGCACAATATTCTCTAATTTTTATTTAGTTATAGTAAGAGCTGCTCTAATTGTTGACACAAACAGTAAAAGAGCAGAGAGCAAAGAGCAGAACGTGTGGTCTGACTTAGTGCTCTGCTCTGTTTGCCTGGAGCCTGAACTGTACGTGTTTACTCATATTAGTGGAAGTGTTAAAGGCAACAGAGCGAGGGAGGCCAGCTATTTTTACCAGCAAGCCGTTGCCTTTGCCCAGTCTCCACTCATGCCTGCCCTACACGCAAAGCCGTATGTGTCCGAGTCCCAGGATGACACATATTGGCGGGCAAGACTGCAGACGCTCTCTCTCTCTCTCTCTCTCTCTCTCTCTCTCTCTCTCTCTCTCTCTCTCTCTCTCTCTCTCTCTCTTTCTCTCTATCTATCTATCTGCACATTTTTTAGGTGATACTAAATGTCCAGAAGTCAACACACACACTCACACCATTCCCCATCTGTCTGCAAGGTCAGACCCTTAAAAAAAGACACACAGCCTGAAGAAGTAGAATGAGTGCTTCTGGCTCAGAGCTATTTTAAGCCTTTTGCTTTATGTGCATTATGTTCAGTTTAACTTGGAGGTGCACAGCTAATGAATGCTGCAGCTTGGCCTTTAAATAGCTTCAATGCAAAAAGAAAAGAAAAGAAAACAAAACAACAACTATACCACAGAAGATACAGTTTTAATTGACATTGCAGTGCTAATGCAGAGGTGTTTTTATTTCTTTCTCAGCTAAGAAAGAGGTGTATGTACAGTATAACAACCTATGAATACAATTCTTAAGTTATGAAGCATTCATAAGTCATTATACACATTGTTATAAGTATTTAGGAAAAACATTCAAGTTTAACAGAATGCATTTAAAGTAGTGATTATAACAGATATAATACCCAGTAACAAAGAAATTCAGCAACTTTTTGCTTTTTAAACAAGTCATTGAATTTATATATTTGATTTCTCATTTTAGAGTGTAAATTTGTCTAGATAAAAAATTATTTCGTTTGGGTGAAGACTGCAAGAGCATGAGCAAGAGGCCATACCACAAGATGCAAACCACTCATCAGCAGTAATAAATAGAAAGTCAGATTTGGAATTCACAAAGAAATACAGAGATGAGCCACAAAAGTTCTGGAACCAAGATTAACCTCTACCAAAGTGATGGAAAGGCCAAAGTGTGGAGAAAGAAAGATCTGGTCATGATCCAAAACATACAAGCTCATCTGGGAAACATGGTGGAGCTAGTGTCATGGCTTGGGCTTGCATGGATGCTTCTGGAACAAGCTTACTAATCTTTATTGATGATGTAACTCATGATGGTAGCAGCAGAATGAAGTCAGAAGTTTACAGGAACATGTCTGCCGACTTACAGAGAAATGCTTCTAAATTATTCGAGAGGAAATTTATAATGCAGCAAGGCAATGATCCAAATCACACTGCCAACACAGCAAAGGACTTTATCAGGGGGGAAAAGTGGAAGGTTTTAGACTGGCCAAGTCAATCACCAGACCTTAACCCAACTGACCAGCATTTCACCTCCTGAAGAGGAGACTGAAGGGAGAAACCCCCCGAAACAAACAACAACTGAAAGAGGCTGCAGTAAAAAGCCTGCAAAAACAACACAAAACACATCCACATATAAAACATCCAGATATAAATACTAGAAAATAAAAGCTGAAATCCCAAGTTCACATTTCTTCTCCATCTTTTGATCTCAAACCCAAATGTCTTTGGTGTATAGCACAAACAAATGAATTGGCCTTGCTGTTCCAATAGTTTTGGAGGGGACTGTATAATAATTTAAGCATAACGATATAAATTGCATTTGTGAGCTCAACGTACAGTGACTTATGTATGTTAAACAAAAATGTTTATTAAAACAAAAGCATTACCAATGTTTCCAAACCTGCACTTCAGTTATCGATTTAGAGCACTAAATGTACAAATGTTGCTGTAAAGTTTTCTGTTATTATGTAAAGTTGTCCTGTGGTATTATGATGTAAAGTTGTAAAGTTTTGTGTTATGTTGTACAGTTTAGTTTTATGATATACAAAGTTGCACTTTGTATTATGATTTGGAGTTCTGAAGTTTTGTATTAAGATGTAAAGTTGTAAGGTTCTATAGTATGTTGTAAAGTTGTAAAATGTTGTATTATGATGTTAAGTTGGAAAGTTCTGTAGTATCATGTAAAATTGTATAGCATTATTATGAAAAGTTGTACAATTCTTTACTATGTTGGAAAGTTGGAAAGTTCTGTAATATTTTGTAGAGTTTTGTATTATGATTTAAAGTTCTAAGGTTCTGTACAATGTTGTAAAGTTTTGTGTTATAGTGTAAAATAAGCTTTGTAGTATGATATCTTGACAATGTCTCTAGTATAACTAATTTATTAAAGAATAATAAAAATCAAGTCAGGTCTCTAAAAGAACTATGCACATTAGGGCTAGGATTCTTTGGTAATGATGACAAAATGTGCTATGAACACTACTTATAATACAATATAATCATATTAACCATTCCTAATGCAAAATAAATATAGCTGTAATGTACAATGCATTTTCTTAAATAATTATAATGTGTATAATGGCTTATAATATGAATGTATTCATAGTCCATTATAAATATGGCCTTCATAAAAAGTGTTAGAGAATTCTACATCAGATACAGTCTCATGTATCTATCTCCATCTTTTAACTGCATCCTTCCTTCTCTGATCTTAGTACTTCATAGCAACTCACCCACTGTTAACATCTCACTTGCTTCCTTACTGTCTCTCTTGGCTGCTCAGCCTTTACCAAATTCTCTGTCTTTTTCCCAGATCTGTTGGTATTCATTCAAACTTGCAGTCTCCACTTGTGTTTGTCTTCCTCATGTGTATCATTTTAGAAGTAATGCAATCTGTTTTGTGTTCTCCAATTTTCCTTTAAGGTAGCTAGCTCATGTTAGCCATCTACCTAGCTATTATTGGATTAGTGTACAGTTGGACTTCTTTTATTTTAAGGATGGAGTGTGATGGTGTATGATTATTATTTTTTTTCTAAAAAGAAAAGAATACACACTACAGCTTTAGTGCAAACCTACATCAAGTCTGAAAGCACGCTGTTAATATTCCTCATGAGAACATTTTGGATTTTATTGAATTTTGCCCCATTTATGGAGGTTTGGCACTGCTTGGCAATTCTGGCAGTAGGCTTTGGAATTATCTTGCATTCTGCATCACTGAGTCTTGGCGAATAGATTAGCTTTTACTTTGACATTAATAGCCTGTAGCCCACTGCTATTCGCATGTGTCAATATTCAAACTGGCCAATTTGTCTTTAAATATCTGGTGTGTAATAACAGTTGAGGCCCATCTCCTGGACTTCTTTCGAACAGTGATTTAAAAAAATAGGCACCTAATCTGTGCCCACTGATATAATGGCTCTGCATCTACTCTGTTATTTCTAGTGGTCTGACAGGAGTAATTATACTCAGCATATGGCGTTTTCTTTTCGTTATTTTGACAAGAGTATGGAGGTCATTGCGCTGCTGGAAAGTTAGCTGTGTTGTCAAGACAACAGTATGCCGAGTGTGGGCTTGTTGCTTATTTCATTTCATGTTCTCTTTCTAATTTTAGTCTTATTTATTCTTGACAAGCAAGGTGTGTGTGTATGTGTGTGTGAGAGTGAAATTGCATGGGTGGGCTCAACTTTCAGATCAGAAGGTCTATTGTTGTACCATGGGATGATAATATAATTACCATTGTAATTCTACCAATTGTGTTCCATGGATGTGTGCATGTAAAGGTGAAAGACATAACATGGGTAAAGTGTCCTTCAGCATAACCTGTGTGCGTGTTTTAGATAAATAACTCAAAACAGTATTAAAACGTACAAAATCTATAGCACTACAGCAAACACTATTACCTTGAAATACTGTATATTCATTATGATACAGTCAAAAATCATATTATTTTTACATTACTGTGTGAACCCATTTAAGGTCTCATGCTTGAAATGTTGTTGAAACAACTTCTCCAGGAGTCATCTATTAAAAGTTATTAAAAGAAAAAATGTACATTTCAGTCCCACAACCCTGCTACCTGAACACATTTACCCCTATGAAATATCTGGAAGATTCTACAAGTCAACATGTGAAAAATGGATTGCTTTTCAAATCTGATCCTTGGGGGGCACGGTGGCTTAGTGGTTAGCATGTTTACCCATGGTTACCCACCTCTACCCTGTGTGCACAGAGTTTGCATGTTCTCTCCATGCTTTGGGGGGTTTCCCCCAGATACTCTGATTTCCTCCACCAGTCCAAAGACATGCATTGTAGGCTGACTGGCATTTCCAAATTGTCCATAGTGAGTGGATTGGTTTGTGATTGTGCCCTGAGATGGATTGGCACCCCACCAGGGTGTCCCCCACCTTGCACCCAGAGTTCCCTGGGATAGGCTCCAGGCTCCCAATGACCCTGTGTAGGATATGCGATACAAAAAATGGATGGATGGATGGATGGATGGATGGATGGATGGATGGATGGATGGATGGATGGATGGATCTGATCCTTAGCCAGTCAATGACTTTTGGTAGACGGCCTCCTCAAGGCAGAGTCATGGTTGTTCCATATTCTTTCCACTTTTAAATAATGGACTAAATGTTGCTCTGCTGTGCTCTGAAGTTTTTCTGACGGATTTCTTTAAGAACATTCCAGACTGTATCAGTAGATATCTTCAGCCAAGTTTGAGGTAAGCTGCATAGCTGGCCAGTATCTGTCTACTAGAGCTATGAATTAATATATGTGTGTGTGTGTGTGTGTGTGTGTGTGTGTGTGTGTGTGTGTGTGTGTGTGTGTGTGTGTGTGTGTGTGTGTGTGTATGTGTGTGTAATGAGCTGGAAATATGTACCTGCAATCAAACACAAGCTGCAGTGAGGTTTTGGATGTGTGTAAAAAAATAAATCATTGCAAACTGACAGTGAATTAAATAAATGAGTTCCATGTCCATGAACACAGAAAGTTATTTTATTTTACAGTTATGGGTAAATAATCAACAACAGCCACATACAAACTGTAGTTACTGTTACAACGAATATTTTATTCTGCTTATATGGCACAGAAATCATACAATTTTTAAAAGATTATTTTTTATTTATTTATCATATTACAATTTAACATTTAATAATGCATAATGACATATCTGCTGTACTTTCCACAAAATATAGTAGAATTAATTTATGTATTTATATTCACTGCACTACTGAACTGGCTAATAATAATCTGTGTATTCTTATACAATACATGTAATATTTATTAAGAATTATTCTGTGTATCACGTTTTTACAGGTGATGATGAAGTGGAGTTAGTGTTACCACCACTATGTTGAGTATTTCCCCAAGTGTTTTATTCCTCTTATAACACAGCAATACACCAAAGATTACATTTTTATTTATTAAAGAAGAAAATGTCACACTTTTTCCATTTATAGTTATGTTTAATGTTGTGGAATGTCCGTGAAACAATTTAGTTCTTGTTATGACTTATGTTATACCATCTATACATTAATAACACAGTCAAAAAAATAAAAACAAACAAAGAAGCAAAAAAAAAACAGCTTGGTGTTTAGTGAGAAACCAGAAGCTCCTCCATACTAAAAAATGGCAAGCTTAAAGTTACAGCATTTAATTTAACAGCATTGTGGTATAACTTGTGATAATACATAAAACAAAAAACAAAACAAAAAAAAAAACAACAACAAAAAAAAAAACAGAACACTCAGAGAAGAGACTGAAAATCAAAATTCACCCGAGATTTTCATGTATGCTTTGACGTTGTGTCTTTGTGACACTTTAAGAAAATCCCTGTTGGATCCTGTGTCAATACAAATCTACACTGCAGAATCACTGTTCCATATATCTGACTTTTATCCTCCCTGTGCTTTTTGACCTCTGCAGTCTTAAATTCAGAGTTAAGAATCCAAAAGAACCATAACTCTGCTGCTTGTTTACAGCAAGTGTCAAACGTGTCGAAATGTGGAAAATTCAGTCTCGTTCAAACAGCTGAGCATATGTGCTGCTGTTACAACGAAATCCCCGCAGACCCAATTATACTCAGTCTGTTCTTATATTTTCACATACTCGAAGGCTTTCACTGTCATATTATTTCCATGTAGAGAGCTGAGTTGTGTGACTGACAGCCTGGAGCGATTACTGTACATGGTGTGAACTGATGAGCAAGAATGTCCTGTTCACCTTAAGCTATCTGTCTGCTTGGAGCCTAAGGTGTGGTTTATATTTTATGATAATTGGCATGGAAATGGTTAAGATATTTTTATCACTGCATTTGGGCCTGTGTGCATTTGTTTTGCTTTCTTAGATATAATATAAGGAATATTACACTAGGGGTCATGCTGGGGTTATAGGAAAATAATCGACACCTGATGTGAAGCTGAGTTACCGTTACCACCTTGAAGTTGATCATTTTTATATAACAGTACGTTCCATAGGCTTTATTACTCTTATAGATATAAATATATAAATATTTGCCAACAATGCTAACAATTTCTAAGTTAATAATTAACAAGATATTGTACTTTTTATCATTTATAGCTACATTTAATGTTGTGGAACGTCCTCAAAACAAGTTATTTCCTGTTATCACTTATGTTATAACAGCTATAACCAGTTGTTCGCTAATGGCCTTGTAATTTTTTCTCTCACTTGAACTTAATAAGACAAAAAAAAAAAAACACAACTTGTCATTACACATAAAAGCACAAGCATTAACTTATCTGTCCTGAAGAATTTCTCATGATGGAAAACCTAAATTTACAGCTGTAAAGTGATGACACTTGAGACGCCTTCTATAAATAATAATAATGATAACAACAACAACAACAACAATAATAATAATAAAATAATAATAATAATAATAGTTGTAACATGTTTACAAGATTCAAACATGTGTTTTATATCTTATATGTATGGAAGGATTGAACAGGAATATAATAACCCCCCACCCCTCTACACACACACATACACACTGCTGCAGCTTCTAAAGAGTCCTTTCAGATCTCAGCAGGAGGCATTCATCTAAACGAGGTCTGTATTTCAGACCCAGGGCCTCCCTCTCCTTTTGATATCCCCAGAGCCTTTTTTCCTTTTTCTGCTTCGATTTATGCAGTCTTCCCTAAAGATTCATTCCTCCGCCTATCTCACACTCCTTCTCTCACTCGCTTACTCTTTCCCTCACTCTCTCAATCCCTCCATCCACCATTATCATATTCATTACCTGTCTGACTGGAAGACATGCATGTGGACTAGACATACATGCCTCCAGGCTAGTTTCCTGGTGTGATGGTTGCATTCGCCGCCGCCACTTGAGAGAACGTTGAAATGGGGTCTGAGGGGTTCCAAGCAGAGAAAGGAAATAAAGATAGAGGTTTCCAATCACAGAGAATCATGAGCATGATGGATAAATTAAGTGAATCTGAGAAGAAGTGATACAGAGTATGTGTGTAAAATAAAAAAGGAGAAAGAATAAATTGAGGTATGACGCTAAGAGAAAGGAATAAAATAAGACTGGGTGTCTGCATTCGAATCTTTGAGGCCTTGGGCTGAGGCGATTTGATTTAGCTCTCTGTTCCGCCGTCCTGTCACAGGCAATGCCACGAAACGTCCTGATTTCCTCATCCAAGGAGAAAATCTATCGAGATTTCTATTTTTACTGCGCTGATAAATGAAACCTGTGCTCAATCCAAAAGGTCAGAAGCTGGCGAGGCAGATTTGTGTCCAAGACTTGACATGGTAAATCAAAGCAGCTATAATCTGAACCCAGGTTAATCACTGACTCTTTCACGTTCTTTCAACTGAGACTGAAACATTTGTTCATTGATAGCATGTCTGTTTAACTGCAGTATGAACTCTGACGTGTCCAAGGTGACATTTTTAGATCATGACCGAAGATAAATGATATTCATTATTTGTCTTTCACAGCTTGTCCATGCTATTTAGCAACATAATGGGTTTAAAAGAAATGATTACACGGGCTTTTATACTGTGTTAACACAAGCTTGGATCAAGGGCATTAGCCTAAGGTGCCCCAAGCTTGTAGGCTGAAAAAAAAAGAAAAAAAGATTGGTTTATTTTGAGGAACATCTATAAGGGGTTATCAGATGCTTGTAAAATGTTTATTCACTATGCATTAGTCTTTATTCGAGACCTGTATTGCTACTGTACATAACTAGAGATGTAATATTTTAATAAGAAAATTAAAACCTTGTTATACAAATTACTCAGCATGAATTAATTACCTAAATGTGCATTTTATTATACCTAATTGGCCATGTAACATGGTTCAAGGTGGCTTAGTGGTTAGCATGTTAGCCTCGCACCTTGGGGGTTGGGTGTCTGAATATCGCCTCCGCTCTGTGTGTGGAGTTTGCATGTTCTTCCCGTGCTTCGGGGGTTTCCTCCGGGTACTCCGGTTTCCTCCCCCAGTCCAAAGACATGCGTTGTAGGCTCATTAGCATTTCCAAATTGTCTGTAGTGTGTGCAATTGTGTCCTGCGATGGGTCTCTCTGATTTCATCAATAATCCAAATGTTAGTTTGATAAAAGTTAAATGTTGTCAATTTCTTCCGTGATTTTAATCATATTGAATGTTATGCACTTGCGGGCATTCTGTAGGAGCATCAGGGAGTTTGTATAATGGATGGTTGGAAGAACTGATTGATTTTCTAAAATGTCGGAGATCCCAGGGGAGCCGTTCAGGCTGTTAAGCCATAAATCTCAGAGCTCCACCAAACCAGTATGACTAATCCCAACAACCTTTGGTATTTTGACAAAAAAAAGTCAATCTTTTCTTCTTAATTGTCCATTCTCTACCTCAAGAGGATGCGTGAACGCTCTGACTGCAGGGAGAGCTATATTTGGCACGGTCAGTGTCTGATATTTCACAAGCCTAAGCAGAGTTTACTGAAGCATCATTGTGGGACTGTTGTTCTTCACCCACATGCTCATTACCGGTGGATGTAAGTCATATAAAATTTCATATCAAACACCCTGTGGCTCCCTCTAATAGATCCCTGTGGTGGTGAAGAGACATGTTGAGGTGGACTGAAGAAAGGACACGGTATATCTTTCGATTATGTTTAAATTTTTCATGTGTTGTCCCTCTGCCACTCCAGGGCTTGTCAGAGAGATGATCTTGCTTGGCTGCGCTGTGTTCAACTCCCTCTTGAGACTGCAGGCTTTGTGGAAAATAGCCAAGGCTTTTGGGGAAGAGGGTATATCTGTCTGCCAACTTGTGTTCCTGTTTCCTTAACAGAAAAAGGAGAAGACTGATCTCTGTGTAGATCTGTTGTTCGTTAACTTTATTCTGTTCTAAATAAACTGCCATGAATTGTTTTGTCAAGTCTTCCATAAGCTTTTTATCATTGCTGGAGTACAGAAGACAGACTGTGTGTGCTCTGCTGTCAAAATCGTTCACCTTCCAGTATTTTACAATATAACAATAGTTAGCTAAAATTCATTCAATCATAAAATAACCTTCAGTAGGACAGCACAAAACGCAAAAGAATGACTGTATAATTCCCACCACTGCAATTATAAAGGCGCCAAGGTGAATCCCATGGTTATTTCAGCACATTTAGGCTTTCCCTCCAGCTAAATAAGGTTATAGAAACTGAGATATGAGGCTCCACATTTTCCTCCAGCACACTAAATTGAAAGCAGGCCCTTTGTGCCCTCTCACAGCTTGCCGCACTGATACACAAGAGGATGCCATCTGCACTCTGACCTCAAGCTTTCAGCTAGTTAAGAAGCCAGTATTTGTAAAAGTTCTGCCTACAGTAGGTTAGAAAACTAGGAGAGTTTGGTGACAGCCAACTCCCAAAGACCCAAGACTGGAGTTCCAGAGCAGAGACCACCTTCATTCTCCACACTCATTTTCTTAAAAAGGAAGAATAAAAGTCCTCCATGACCTGTTCAAAGAGCCATAGTTCTTCTTACTCCACCAGTGCTTCCATAGCATCCAGAGTCCACTAGGGGCTTTATTTCACTTATCCAACGATTCCAATTTTGTCCTTCACGTTACTCAATCAAGACTTTTCCAGCATTGCAGTCAGACAGCAATCTAGGTATGGCAGCACATTCCTGAGATAAAGCTTGTCCCATTTGCCCTTTGAGGTACCTTATTCATTTATTCATTTTCAGCAACCATGTTACCTTGGTCAGGACCCATTCCTTGGAACACTGGTACAAGGCAGGGGTACACCCTGAATAGAACACCAGTCCATCACAGTGTACATCCATCACAGAGTACATCACCAATGCTGGGATGTAAAGCCATGACCTTCTGATCAGAAGCCTTATGCCTTAGCCACTGAGCTACAATGGCCTTAGATTTGGCAGGTGGATCCCATGTTTTTGGGAGGTGGAAGGAAACCAGAGAACATGCAAAACTGTGCACAGACAGCAACCCAAGCTCAGGATCACTCTGGAGACCCTTGAGCTGTGAGGTGACTCTACCTGCTGCACCACCATGCCACCTGAGCTACTTTATTTTGGGCATATTTTAGTAAAATCACATATATCCTTCTCAGTTTATGTTGAAACCTGTTAATTCTCTTCTTGCTCTGACCAAGGAGAGCACTTCCCAATGTTAATAAATAGCTTGTTTCATAGCTGCGTAATAGTCATGTATGTGTTCATAGAACACCAGGAGAAATTACGTGGTTAAAATGTATTAATATCTTAGAAATAAGGCTTTGTCAAGGGTTATTTGGATATCTACATGTTCTTCACTTACTAAACCCTTTCTACATATGGCTTTAAAGGGTTCCACCAGATCTTTTTTTCTGAAAGTGTAAAAAAAAAAAATAATAATAATAATAATAATTGCTATGGCATTGCACTGCCATAGCAAGGAGTGAAGTAGGGAAGAGAAAGGTGAGCGCCATTGTTGTGATGCAGCGGCAGGAACAGAAACAATAAGAAGACTCAGCTAATCATGCCCATGGAAGAGGAACAGTGAGTCCCTTTTGAATTTTGTCCCTTTTGAATCATGGGCCAAACGCAAAAGATGCTGGTAGCCTTCACTTGCCTTGCATACAAGTACAGTCCCTGATATTCATTGGCTGGGCTTGACTCTCTAAGCTTGAGGCCCACATTGGTGGAGAGCATTTAATGCTGGAGTGCAGCTAAGCAGCAGTGATGAATGCACTGCAGGCTGAAATTAAGGTAACTAAGTAGTGTAACTAAAGCTAGATCTTCCTCTTCACATAGATAATTAACTGTCTAATCCAACTCACATGAGTGACTAGCCTACTTATGCCACAATGTATTACACAACTGCATTAAAGAGATAATTATGCACACACTTAAAAGCACACTGAACTGCCACCTCAAAAAGGGGCATGTGTGTTGGCAATGGTAGATGCAGACAGTTGAGACTAATGTCTCCAATACAGACACCAATGTTCTCATTAGTGGTACAGCCTAATGAAGCCCTGTACCTAAATCTATGTGGCATGTACTGAAGCTGAATATCAAGGAGATGACACAATGCATATGAGGTTCACACTATGGCAAATGTGGGCCATGACACTAACATGGAGTTTGATCATGCATACACACCAAAGATGAACTTGACATATAAGGAAACTAATGGAATTTGTGTATCAGATTTGACCAGAGGTGGGTAGTAATGTGCTACATTTACAGTACTTTGTTACATTTACTTGAATAACTTTTTGAAAAAAAAAAAAAAGTACTTTAAGAGTAGGTTTAACTGGCCATACTTATACTCTTACTCAAGTTCATTTTAATCGCAGAAATGTATTATTACTTCATTACATTCGGTAGCGTATATATAGTTCTAATAATTCGTTTATATCACATATAATGAGATTACGAGTCTTGCAATATGCTGCAATGGTCTTTTTTAGCGGCTCAGTCCTGGAGAGGGGGAAGAAGCGAGCATGTCGAGGGAGGCAGGACACACGCACACACGCACACACACATGCACACACACACACACACACACACACACACACACACACACACACACACACACACACACACACACACACACACACAAACAAACAAACAAACATACTAACACACACCTACACTCACTCTCTCTCTCTCTCTACACACACTTTTCTATATACACACTTTCCATAGTCTGTTCTTTTGTTCTCTGTTGTCTTGTTTAAATGCAGATGCTGACAGGTTTGTGTTGTTAACATGTTAAGACAGTCAGCTGTGTTGAAAATGACAGGTTCTGTGTTATTGTACCCATCAATGGACTGGGATATGCTGCTTCATCTTGAACCCTGCTTTTATATCATATAAACAGAACAGACAGACTTTCAAGAAGAGGTGAGACTTATAGCACTCCATGTAGTCTGGGATTCAGGATTTCCCCTTTATTTTTAATCAGATCAGAAGTAAGTAGCAACTTGCTACTTGAGTAGTCTTCTTATTGGATACTTTATTACTCTTACTCAAGTAATTATTAACATTATTATTTTTACTGTTACTTTAGTAGATTTTTGGCTCCTCTACCCACCTCTGGATTTGTCCATATGTAACTGATGAATAAGGGCCGTTATCTTGATGCCGTGGGCTGAGTGACCAGTATGCTGCATAAATCTCCTGCACTTCATCTTGAAGTCAAGGCTCATTGTCTCATAGAGGTGCTTGATTCATGAGCTGATACACCGGTGCTGGAGGGAGGTTGGCTGCTCTCACTCCCTCATGCAGGTGTGATTTACTACAGCCTCTGAATGCTTGCCTTCATGCCAGACTTCCATATTGCTAAAACTCGGTTTAGTTCATTTTGTTTTTGAAGTGTTTTTCACAGAAGATCTTGCCACAAAGAAGCTTTTTTTTTTTTTTTGAAAAATCAAGATTTAAAATTCATAATGTCATAATTATTAGTTCTATACAGTTTTATTACATCTTCATGAACACATCTAAAACTATTTTTTCACAGCTTCTTATAAATGATTGATATATGCTGTATAGTTCTAGAATCATATTATAAATATTATATTATAAATATGTAAAGTATATGCTGTATGTGTACCTGCAATTAAATCATTTTTATTTTATTTCTTGAGCTGCAAAAGTAAACAATAGTGTAGAAAAGAAGGTAAATAAATACATTCGTTGTAAGCTTGTAATGTGGTTAGAATGGCAAACAGCAGGATCAATACTTTGAGACGTGTGCTAGATTTGTAAATAAGTGGTATTATGGATGGAAGTTTTATCTAAATGGAAGTCTATCTTGGTCTTAGCTTAATCAATTAGGATAAGGAATTAATTGCATTTCAAAAGAGAGTGAGAACCTAACCGTTTCTGTTATCGAGTGTTGGTGCACTATGATTGCAAGATTTAATTAAATAAATTTCCTCTCAATACACAGTATCAACATAAAAATTACATTTAAGGTTACTCTGAAGCTTTGCTAATGCATCATCATACAATCTGTGGTCTCTCTGAGGTAAACCAAGCTACTATCTCCCAGCTTGGGCTTTTAAAGACCTGTAAAAGGCTAAAAAATAAATAAATAAATAAATAACCAATGCCAGGGATGGCATTCAGTCTGAGTTGAATGAAGGCTAATTCATTTAGCTCAGTAAAGACTTCAAGACTTAAATTTCCTAATTATTACCCTGCGATTGTTTCCAGTTTCCATATTATCCTGGGTCAGCCAATCAGTTTTGCTGACTGGGATTGTTTAGAAAAGCAGGTGAAGATGCACGAGCAACTGCTCACATCTGGTTGTAAATGCTGTAACTCAATTTGGCAATTTGGCTGCCATCTCAGTTGATCTCATCTCATTAGTGTCTTTGTCCCAGTGCAGGACCGAGGCAATCTGTTCAGCCACAAGGGCCTATAACAGAGAGAAAGAAAGAGATGGTACCTGCAATGTGCTGAGCCAGGTATTACAGAATATTAATCACAATGCTGCTTTGCTACAAGTTAGATTTAGAAGAGTACTACTGTATTAATAATGCACAGGACAAAAAGCAATGAGAATGGATTAACACTGCAGCACCATATGTGAACATTCAAAAGAATGCCGTGAAGTAGAAAAGAAACAGAACTAACAAATCATTTATCTAAACTGCAATGCATTAAAGGACCAGTTTGTCATTTTTAGAGCCTTCTACCGCCTAATTAGTTAATTGGTCACTGACAAGCCTTCTCTTTCCCGAAAACCAGTGACACCAATTCTCTTGAAACTGTGTCTCATGAGCTCATCTTCCTTTGGGAACAAGTAGCAGAGCTGAATACTTCTGTTCCAGCTAGGGGCAGGGCTAATTTCTGGGCCAGAAAAATGTAAAACATAATATATGAAATTAAACTCATATGAATACATGAATATAAACTCACTGATTCCATAGCTTTATATGATTATTACAAGTCAAGCAACACAAATATTAGGAACAACACCCCAACAAATTCCGTGTCATGTATGGTATAGCAAAAATTATTCAAAATGATCCAAAAACGTGATTTGGATTGATGGATTGACTGCAAAAAGCCATTCACCTACAGTATTAAAGGAGCCTTGCACAGCACCACTGTCAATCACCAGATGATAGATGGCATCACTTCTGCTCCTCACTTCACAAAACACTGAAGACATCAAGCAATGGACCAGGTGTTATAATCCAGTTTAGTCCAAAGTACTGCAGCTCTAATTCAATCTCAGGAAAAGGTTTTGCCTTGCACCTTAAATTATTCTCCAGTTTGTATTTCTGAAATGAGTTTCAAAAAGAGTTTGTCTTTCTGAGGAAAGACCCTTAGGGGTTCTGTGCAGAGCGCTAAAACATGGTTTATTTTTTAAGAAAGGTAGAAGAAGAACTCTATACTAAGAACCCTTAAGTATCCATTCTTCAGAGTTTTCCCTCTCATGACATAAATGAAACATTTTTAATCAGTTCTATGACCAGTGACCAGAACGTTGAGTAAATAACTCAGGAGTGTCAAAGAACCATTGTCTTGAACTAAAGTTCGTAAGACATTTTTACAGAAATCTGAATTTAGATCTAGTTGAACAAGCCAGAGGCAACAGTGGCAAGGAAAAACTCATTGAGACGGCATGAGGAGGCAACCTTGAGAGGAACCAGATTCAAAAGGGAAGTAATCCTTCTCTTGGTGACTCTAGGTAGTTAGATTATATATCATTACTCATCTACAACCCTATACTATAAACTCAAACATTTCTAAGCCTGCTCAAAGAATGTTTAGTATGAGCAAATTGTGAATAAGAGTCCTGGGATGAACACAGGACAGAGGTTATGAATGTAGCGGCAGTGCTTAGACACAAATAGAGAAAAAAAGATCCAAATGAGATTAAACGGGGAAAAAAAAAGATCCAAATGAGATTATACACTGAAGAAAGGGTGAGACTTGCTTGAAATCTTTAGGGTATCCGTGCTGTGTATGGAGAGTGTGAAATAAATTGGGTTCAGTAGCAGCAGTCTATGGGCATGAGATCTGGTTAGTGACTGAATGAATAGGGTCTCAGCTACAGGCAGCAGAAATGAGGTTCCTTCACAGGGTTGCTGGGTTTACTCTCTGTGAGAGCTGGGAGAGCCTCTGAATCATGAGAAGCCAATTAAGGTGGCTCAGAAACCGTACATGGACACCCCTCAGTCATCTCTGCAAGGCATGACGCAGATTATGGAGACCCTGGGGCAGACCCAGGACCCTCAGGAGAGATTGACTTGGGAAGATCTGAGAATCCCCCTTGGCTGACCCCCTCAGCTTGTTGCCACAGTGACTTCCACTATGAAAAATGGAAGGAAGATGAATATAAATGATATTTATATTTGTAAGAATATCTATTGTTTGGTGTACCACTCATATATTTCTGTGGTGTGTTATCATTTATTACAACCTGTTATATCTGTAATAACATCATGAAAGGTGTTTTATTTGGTATATAATTCTGGAACATGAGGTCTTTGTGAAAGTTTCAAATGCAAAGCAGTCATGAATAAAGCAAAGCAAAAGAACAACATGGACTGTCTGAATCCAGCAGTGCTTTGGCAGAGTGGATCAAACATCCCTCTCTGTTCACTGCAATCAGAGCAGAAGCTGATGACAAGGGGTCCCTTTGCTCTTCCTGTCCTTATGTCTAGGTCCTTTTCTGTGCAACATGATAGACGGCACATATTTTCTCATGCCACCTGAGCGGTGATAACAGATTAACAGGTCCTAGCAACATGATAAGAGGGTGTGATTTTTGTTATTGGGTTAAAAAGCGCAGGACCTTGATGAGCTCCTGGCTACATTAAAACAAATGGGACTGCACTTTACTTACTCATAAACAAACATGGAATGCAGATCAATAAATTGCGAGGCCACTGCTGCCTGGAGCCCTCAAGCATAAATCTCAGAAGGCCGTCCTTTCCCTCATTAAATTACAAAAGATCCATGAGCCGTGAAACTCAAACGCTGAAGGATCTTGGCAGCGAGCTAAAAATAGCGCCTTGCACAAAGAGATGCATATTCTTTCCCAGGAAGCCTTTCAACTTTGCATCAGTCCCAGGATGTCAGCTTGGATAGGGTCACCTTCCCATGGTACGTGTGTATATTTGTGGGTGTGTCTTCTTACACCAGGACCAGAACTACTCAACATCTCCATCACTGATGCTGATGCCTGTTTCATAGCAATTAGCATTGCAAATCTACATGTGGTAGATAACTATGAAGTGCTTTTAACTATAACGGAAGCTGTGTGGTGTCTTGTTAAAAAAATCATGACAATAGCACTTAGGGTAGATTACGTGTTCATGCATTTGCCAACATATTGATGTCATGGAATTAAAATAGCCTCCAGTTCCTCTCACAAAGGTCACTGTCTGAGGGACAGAGGTTTAGCATGGCATTTAGGTAAAGAGAAGACTAAATTTACTGTTTACTTCCACTTTTTCAAGCAATCCAATGCATTTTATAGGAGGATTTTAAGGAATATGGCCCATCTGTGAGGGCATCTGTTTTAGTATGCTATATCACATCTATAGCCAAGACTACTCCACCATGTAACTGTAGCTTCTCCTCAACTTCTTTTATAAGCTATTTCCTTGTCAACCATTAACTAGCATTCATGTAAGGAAACCCTTAATACAGAGACTGAAGACAGATAATAATAATAATAATAATAATAATAATAATAATAATAATAATAATAATAATAATAATAATAATAATAATAATAATAATGAAAGGAGTATCAGACCTGCCTCCTTTTGCACATTTTGCATAATAGTTCTGCAAATTTAACATCTTTGAGTATGCTAGAACATACTCAAGAATAAGCCAAAAGAGCAGTTTTCATAATAATAAAAAAACAACAGATCACAGATTCTTTGAACTCTTTGTTATTAACTGACACTCTCTAGAAGCCCCACCTCCTTCCTTCCACCCATCTCATAGTACTAATGTTTTAGCAAGTGTTTTAAAGATGTTTGCTTTCTGACATGGTAAATGGACAATGTTTTAAGTTTATTAATGTGAAATAAAATCTGTCAATGCATGTTTGAATTAGCTAACATTAGACAAGTATATAGTTAAAATCAATAAACTACAGGGTGTCCTAAAAGACTCCATACATAGGGGACTATGTTTGTCAGCACCACATCGGTTGTGCCTTCATCAGTGGATGTTGGTGGACGTCCACTTCTCTCTTGGTCTGCAACACTTCCAGTCTTTTTGAATATGTTACTAAGTTTGCCAACAGTGTTGTGTGTGTGATGTGCTTGTCATGTTTCCTGTTAATGTCCACCGGAACCTTGCGACAGCTTCCCAATCCAGTCATGAGAATGATTTCAATATGTTCTTCTTTTGTCAAAGGCATTCATAAAGGCTATCTGAATAATATATATATAATATAAACTAAGTATGAGCACATTTGAAAGGCATTTTGCTAAAAAGTGTTAATATGCCCTGTATATGGAGACTTTTGGGACACCCTGTATATTTGTTAGGGAGGCCACCAAAAGGTTTAAGCCAAAAAAATTGTCAAAAACTGTACTTTTGGTTGAAAGAGGAGAAAAACACAGGTTTTCAAAAAAAACAACAACTAGGAAGCAGGCCTCATTGGGAAAAAGTTTGAGCATGCTTGCCTTTGAATACGTCTTCAAGGCCTTCAGTTTTCTCAAAATGTATTTTCTTGATATCGTTATTTCATTGTTCAAAGCATCTTGAATAATCTTGAAAGATCTCGGAAAGGAAAATAATCCAATCAGGAATTTTCCACATGGTGTATAGGCCCATACAAAAAACATGGCTCAGCCATTGGTTTGGCCTTCAAGAGCTGGAAACAAGACCTTTACATATGACAAACCATCAACATACTGTGTAATTAGGAAGTGCAATTATGCATAATACATACAGAGAGTGTGAGAAAGTAGATCAGTGAACGTAGCTAGACATATTAGCATGACCCTGTTAAAACAGAAATTAAATATATTAAACTGCTGCAATGGTGGAGGACATGCAGTTAGGTTTAGATGTGAGTTTGTTGTCAATGGAGCAGACATAAGCAGACATGATAAGTACGTATGGGTCATCAATTTGAGCTCATAATTATTTTCCTATAACAGCACATCCTGAAGTGTTTTATTCATCAGTGTGGTATTAACATTTTTTTTTATATAGTGAACAATACAACATACGTTATATTCATTTATAGTAACATTTAATGTTATGGAACATCCGTAAAACAAGTTGCTTTGTATTATCAATTACATTATAGCAACTATAAACAGTTCTTCGCTCACCAGCCTCTTTTTTATTATTTCTTTAAGTTAATAAGCTTGTTGTATTACTGGGTAACTGAGAAAACTTCACCATATCAAGAATTACACATTTTTTATCCATTTATGTGAAGTGTCAACAATACAAGTCCCTGTGGTTGAGTTGTTATTATGGACACAATAACATTAGAATGAATGTGTATAAAGAAGAAATTTGCCTTGCAGACGGAACTACTGTCAGAGCTGCTGTTACAGAAAATGAATAACACATTCTGACCAATCAGAATCAAGAATTCAACAGCGCTGTAGTATAAGGCTTTGTAACAAACCACGTGAAGGCCTGGATCTAAAATACCTAGACCTGTCACCCCTGTTTTGTCCATAGAAAATGAAGATTGACTGCCATTTTTTTCCCATTGTGTCTTGTCTGACTTTTACATCTGATATTTTAAATAACACTTTTGATAACATATGAATCTTGACAGGATGTCCCTCATGTCATGCTCTGTAACGTCCATTTCCTTTGAGACATGCTTGTCCGGGATCCTTTACTGAGTGCAGGGCTGCTGGGTAAAGCAGAGCTGCCATACATCAACCATCAGCCTTATTTAGTATGTTTATGTTGTATATCACATAAACTTACAAATGCAATTTAAAAATAATATTCATATAAAGTTAGACTTAGATTTTTGTGCTTTTTTATTTCTACTGCTTGTTTTTTTTTTTTTTTAACTGCTGTGTTTAGTAAGCTGTCTTCTGTTGTGATGCAGTTTTTATGCTGACAAACTGTCTGCCATCGAGCTCTGACAGATTGGACAACTGACATTATGCTATCATCAGTCACAGTGAATGAAAAGGTAAAACCCATCACATAGTCCATGAATATACTGAAGTTACATACAATGCATTTGAGTTATCAGGCCCTGGTTACATTATCAAGGTTTTTCATGATACAAAGTATACAACATTATGATTTTACAGATAAAATTGAACCATGTACTGTAATGAGCAAGAAATAAAACAAGACAGGGCATGCTGCTATTGGAAAATGATCAATGAGGGGGTGGTGCGATAAAGCAGAATTTCTCTTGAAGTCAATTATTCTCCTATAACAGCACATCGCAAAGTGTTTTACTCCTCTTATATCACAGCAATTTGCCAATGCTAAGACTTTTTATTGATTAAAAGTGTCTTTTTATCCATTTATAGCTACATTTATTGTTATGGAACAGCCACTAAACAAGTTATCATTTACATTGTAGCAGCTATAAACAGTTGTTCCCTCACAAGCATCAATCATGTATACTTGGTCTTACAAAGAGCTAACACTGGAGACTCCTTTAAAAAGTTACACGATTTTTTTATTATTACCATTATTATTTTTTACACTGCCTGTACCCGAGGCTTGTAGAGTGCAGTCCATTCTTCCAAAGAAAACCTCAAAAAAAGAAAGCAATTGATTTCTTTTTTTTTTTTTTTTTTTTTGATAAGATGTACCTTTATTGATTCCCTGTAGGGGAAATTCAATAATATGAAGGATATAAAGAGTTTAAGTTATGGCTCAGGTTCAGATTCTGTATCTCAACTTGTCGAATGTACCCTAAAAATGTAACCCAAAGTTAATCTACTGGCTTTGTTTATTTAATGTACTGTTTATTACAGCACGTTAATCTAAAACTGAAGCAGAGCTGCAACATCTTCTGACCAACCAGAACTGAGCATTTAACAGCAGTTTTTAATGTATAATACACTTTTCAACACATGAAATAAAAAAGTCAGGTTTTAATCCCTCCATGAAAGGTATGCTTTATATATATATATATATATATATATATATATATATATATATATATATATATATATATATATATATATATATATATATATGTAGCACAAGGGCAACAAACTAAAAACTATGTGGTGTTTTCAAGGACTCATAAATTAACCATCCACTTTAAAAATAGAAAAATTGGTGATATGATACTCTTGTTCAGCTCTCAGCACTTGGACATATGAAAGACAATCCAGAGCATAGTTAGGAGGAAAGTGGACAGGGACCTTGATGAATGTGTGTATGCAAGTGTGTATGTATGCATAAATCTACAGTACATGTACCTGTGTGTATGTGTTTGTGTGTGTGTGTGTGTGTGTGTGTGTGTGTGGTACAGTTTTAGATGAGGAAGCCCAGGACTTGTGCAGTGCTGCCAGGTTGTTGAGAGAGAGTTGAGTTGCGTATTAATGTGACCGGGGACTGTGCACCGCTGCACTTTCTCTCTCATTCAGTTTGTTTACTTAGCACGCATCGCCCACATCTCAGCCAACAAACCAAGGAATAAATAAATCACGAGCCCACACTGCCTTAAAGGGAATAGAGTTGTGTGCTGTTGCTTCTCTCAGACACAGCACTATTTAAGGAAAGCATACGTTTCCTAAGTGAACTCAATTTTCTTGTCAATTCACCTGCAAGCGATAATATTTATATTATTTTGGAATTAGGCAAAATGGTACAGTACCCTCCACTAACATTGACACCCTTGGTAAATATGAGCAAAGAAGGCTGTGGAAAATTTTCTTTATTGTTTAACCTTTTGATTTTGTTCAAAAATTTCACAAAAATACTCTGCTCTCATGGATATTAAACAATGGCAAACACAACACAGGTTTATAAAAAAAAATCTTTGTTAAATAAGTGTGTGCCACAATTTTTGTCACCCCTATCAATTCATATGAGAAAAATATATTTGAAGTATATTCCCACTGATATTATAAATTTTTTAGTACCAAGGAATATAACTGTGATGTGCGGCAAAAGGTTGTTGAGCTTCACAAAATGGGAAGTGGCTATAAGAAAATAGCAAAAGCGTTGAAAATGCCCATTTCCACCATCAGGCCAATGAGTAAGAAGTTTCAGTCAAGTGGAAATGTTATGAATCAACCTAGAATTGGACATGTGTCTATATTGTCTGCACTGTGAAGAGGATGGTTCGAGTGGCCAAAAAATCTCCAAAGATCACAGCTGGAGAATTGTAGAAGTTAGTTGCGTCTTGGGGTCAGAAAGTCTCCAAAACTACAATCCGAAGTCACCTACATCACCACAAGTTGTTTGGAAGGGTGTCAAGAAAAAAGCCTCTACTCTCATCCAAAAACAAACTCAAGCATCTTCAGTTTGCCAGACACTACTGGAACTTCAAATGGGATTGGGTTCTATGGCCAGATGAAACCAAAATAGAACTTTTTGGCAATAAACATCAAAGGTGGTTTTGGCGCACAGAGAGGTAGCCATATGGAAAAGTATCTCATGCCCATGGTTAAATATGGTGGTGGCTCTTTAATGTTTTGGGGCTGTTTTTCTGCCAGAGGACCTGAACATTTTGTTAGGATACATAGCATCATGGACTCTATCAAATATCAACAGATATTAAATGAAAACCTGACTGCTTAAAATGGGCCGTGGTTGGATCTTCCAGCAGGACAATGATCCAAAACATACATCAAAATCAACACAAAAATGGTTTACTGACCACAAAATCAAGGTCCTGCCATGGCCATCCCAGTCCCCTGACTCGAAATCCATAGAAAACCTGTGGGGTGAACTGAAGAGGAGAGTCCACCACAGTGGACCTTGAAATTTGAAGGATCTGGAGAGATTCTGTATGGAGGAGTGGTCTCAGATCCCTTGCCATGTATTCTCCAACCTCATCAGGCATTATAGGAGAAGACTCAGAGCTGTTATCTTGGCAAAGGGAGGTACCACAAAGTATTGACTAAAAGGGTGCCAGTAATTGCTGCACAGCTATATTTAACAAAGATTGGGTTTTTTGTGGATAAACCTGTTTTGTTTGCAATTGTTTGATATCCATAAGAGGAGAGTTTTTTTGTGATTTTTTTAAAACAAAAGATTAAAAGGTTAAACAATAAAGACAATTTTTCACAGCCTTCTTTGCTCATATTTACCAAGGGTGCCAATATTAGTGGAGGGCACTGTATTTGTTTTGGCAGAAGATGAACGATGACTTCAGTTACTTACATCTGTATGGTGTCTTATTTTCCACACCATCCAGGGAAAGAGAGCTGGATTACTGAATACACGATGAATCTCTTATTATTGTTTCTTTATTTGTATTTTTGTCTATATTGGCTATTCTCTGACATTAGCTATCTTTAGATAAGGCTATCTTATGACATTAGCTTCTCTTTGACATTAGCTAGCTAGCTTTAGTGTGTCTAACTTTTGTGAGTCTGTTCTCTGACATTAGTTAGCTACTCTATTAGAAGTTATTCTCTGACATTAGCTAGTTTAAATTGAGGCTTTAACTTTTGTGTGTCTGTTCTCTGACATTACCCTGCTGAAAAAACCCAATCGAAACCATAACAGAAATTCTAATGGTTTCCACTACAAATACCATTACACACCATCAGCTAATCATTAAGACCATAACCATTACCATTATTGTTCCTTAATTATATCCACTAGTCATAACATGCCACCAATAGAAGGCAACAGCTTTCCAGTAGAGACCCATAGGGACCATTACAGTTTCCATTAAAACCAATACAATTCCCATTATAACCATTACAAATTCTGTAGGGGTTTCTATTGTTTTGTTTTTTTCAGCAGGGTAGTTAGCTGCTCTGTTAGAAGTTATTCTATGAAATTAGCTTAGAGTACTCTCGGACCTTAGCTTTTTTTTTAAGTCTATTCTTCAACATTAGCTACCTAGCTTTATGTGAGGCTATTCTCTGACAATAGCTAGCTGTTCTATTAGAGTTTCTAACATTAGCTAGCTAGCTTTATGTTAGGCTATTGTCTAAAATTAGCTAGCTAGCTTTGTTTTAATGTTAACTAGCTTATTTTCTTTGGTAGTATTTCCTAACATTATAACATTTATACTTTTCTGTAGTAATAGTCAACTAGTTTTGTTAGAGGATTAACATTTACAGATAACTGGTTAGGTAATTGTTATGGAAAGTTGGCAATCTGCTTCCAATTTAAGATAATGATTCATGATTTAAAATAAAGTTCCAGTTCACCCAGCCTGAAAGACTTTTTACTCATTTCCATTTTCATTCCTCAAGAAATAGACTCACGGGCACTAGCAGCTTTTAATGATGGATTCATTATGTGGGTGGTTGTAGTTCTGTAGGCTAAACTTATTGTTGGAAGGTGTGATTAAAATGGCAGTTTGAGGTAGTATTTTTTGACCTTATATGCCATTAATATTTCAGAAAATATAAGGTTTATTTCCACCCAATTAGAATTCTATGCCCAGAGTAACAATTAAAAACAATAACTAAATATTGTTGAGACAGTGGAAGATTCATTTGTTCAAAGCAGACTTAATAAGGTTGCTTTTAGTGTAAACAATGCAGAAATACACTCTTGTTTGATGGAATAAGTTCAGTAATTCAGTATATGATTTGTAGTATATTTTAAAGGAATTGTGCAGCGTGAAGTGTCTCTGGTATCCTCTCACCTCCCAAAAACATAGTGGTGCTAGACCGGTGTCTTTAAATTGCCACTGTATGTGAATGAGTGTGTGAATGTGTCTGTGATGGACTGGCATCCCATTCCAGATCCATCACGACCCTGAACAAAAGTGATTAAAGTGGTTGCTGAAGATTAATGAATGAATGAACTATTTTGAAAGAGTGATGTCATATTTTGTGACAGTATAAACGTTGTTTCAGTATTATGACATTATTTCAGACTTCCTCATCATGCTATATATCTTTAAGTTAAACTAGATTTTATTAAACTTGTGTGAACATATGGCAAACGAGAGAATCTGCCTTCAAGACTAAACATTTCTATACAGCTGTTGTAAATAAAATCTGTCTAAAATCCCATTTTAAGAACATCTGCTCTATGGATATCTGCTCAGATTCTTTATTAAGTCCCAGAGCAACAACAACAAAAAAAAGCCTCTCCACATATCTTCTTTTGAATGAAAGCATGTAGAATGTGATTTGTGGAGTTTTTGTATGGGTTCAGGATTTGGTATTGATTTTTGCAGTTATGTGCCCCAGTGGGAGTGTGTCAAATGGTTCAGTGTTTTAATCCAGCTTTTTTAAATAGTACAGAACCCAAGAGAGCTTTGCTCAAGATAGGTTGAAAGTTCCAACATAATTTCATTGAAATGCCAATCAAGACTAAGATTATGATAATTAATGTTCCATCCCGCCCCCCCAAACCCCCCCCCCCCAAATAAATAACACATTTCACATTTAACTCTGCTCAAACAGTTTGCAAGCTGTGGCACATTCTACCAAAACTGGCTTTGTCCTGCAATCAGTGTTAAGAGCTCCCTATGTGGGTTTCCTCCAGGTTCTCCGGTTTCCTCCCGCCTCTCAAAAACTTGCCAGTAAGTGTACTGGTGCTCTGCCGTCCCACACAGGTTGCATTCCTGCCTTGCTCCCAGTGTTCCCAGGATGGCACCTGGAACCACCATAATGCTGTCCAGGATTACTGAACGCAGTTAATGAAAATTAATGAATGAATCTGTTGTAAGCAGTTCATCACAGAAATGCAATAAGAAACAAGCAAATTCAATCCCTGGAGGTGTTTTTGATTAATTTGAATGCTTAAACTCTGCAGTACTGTGGCCCTCCAAAGACTGAAGAATGACACAATACAGAATTTGTGATATACCAGTCCACTAGTTCATATTGCTACGGCCAAAAGTATGTGGACAGCCTGACTATAGAAAATCCCATTCCAAAACCATGTGCATTAATATGGAGTTAGTACCATTTTTGCTTTTATAACAGCCGCCGCTAGATTTTGGAGCGTGGATGTGGGGATTTGTGCTCATTCAGCCACAAGAGTTTGGACAGTGATGTCTGGCAAGAAGGCCTGGTGCAAAGTTGGTGTTCCAGTTCGTCCCAAAGGTGTTCAGTGGCGTTGAGGTCAGGGCTCTGTGCAGGACACTCGAGTTCTTCCACTCCAACCTTGAAACCCATTTCTTCATCGAGCTCACTTTATCATGCTGGAACAGGTTTGGGCCCCTTAGTTCCAGTGAAGGGAAATTGTCTACAAAGACATTCTGCTTCCAGTTTTGTGGGTGAAGACCCAAATATGGGTGTGATTGTCAGGTGTAAACATAATTTTGGCCATATAGTGTGCATAGTGATGGAACCACCAGACCTGAAAAATCCACTGTGGTGCTTATTTATATGTCTTGCAAACTTTTCAGCTTAAATTGATATTCATGTGATATTTAAATTAATGATTATGTCTAATAGGTTTTGAAATAGAGTATGTAAAGTGGGCTAAAAAACTGTTTTGACAATGATAGAGCTTGTTTTTATACATTTCATACACAAGTTCTTCAGTTTCATGTTCATTTAGTCAGCAGATTACCAACCCTGGTCCTGGAGAACCCCCTGTCCTCAACACTTCAGTGTTTTCCCTGCTCTAACGCCTACTTCATCTCAGGAAGAGTTGTTAATTAGCTAAGTAGTTGACTCAGATGTGTTGGGAGAAGAAAAACGGTGAAATTTTTAAGACAGCCATTCTCCAGGACAAGGGTTGGGAAATTGTGACTAATGTTTTTTGTTGTTGTTGTTGCTGTTTTGTTTTTTTCTTTCCCAAGCCACCTTGCATTATGAACAAATGCTACTGTAGTGTTACAGTGCTGACTGCTTGAAAATGAGCATTAAAGGTGTTTCTTCCGTTAATCACTAGCATGCATGCGGTGACTAAAATCGTGTCGTGACGCAGAGCGCTAAAAAAAAAAAACAAAAAAAAACGTGTCGTTGTTTCGCGCCCTTCCCCGTTAAAACGGTGCCAGTCCGCAGTCCGCGCGCGTGCTATTCGTGAATCGTGTCCCTAGTTGTCCCGAAAGCGTGCGCGAGAGCTTCAGACTCTAGAGGTCTCCATCCTCCTCCAGCATCCGCAGCCGCGCGCTCCAGTCCCAAGCATCAGCTCGTGCACTCGGACGAAAGGACAAAGTGTGTTTTGAGGGAACCCGAGAGCTTTAAACGGGCGCTTCGATTTCTCGAGCAGGACGCATGGAAGCGTCCCGGGGACGCGGCTTGGTTCCTTAAAGGCGGGAGGAAAGAAGAAGAGGAGGAGGGAGATGGATTCGTCTTTCACAATATCTTAGATACGTTGTCCTTGGCGCTCGGGTCCTACCTATATATATATTTTTTTTGCGTGCGTTCCCTCTTCCGAAATAGTGTTGGTGAATTGTACGGGAGCTTTGGCGCGCTGTGGCGCATTGAAGTGTTTTGTTTCCAACCCCAAAGGACTTCTGTCACCTCCGTGCTGTGCCACGATGTCTGCCACATTCCAGTCCTTGTTCCTCGGTGAGTAAATATTCCCCAAAATACATATTTAAACAAGGAGAAAAAAAATTGCATTTGTCTGGAGTGTGTAATCTGTGCGGGACAAAGAGATTTCTTTCACCGCACAGAGTCTGTTTGCCAAGTGATAGATGTGATACTCTGTTTGAGTTTTCTCAAACACACTTCTGAAATGATGCACAGGTTGTTTTAATTCACAAGTGGGTATTCATTTGGGAAAAACGGAGGTGAGTCGGGTGCAGTTATTGAAGTGACTCTTCCCCACCACACACACTCACACACACACACACAAACGCACACAGGGCGTCTCACTTAGAAATGAACTCCAGATGCGTTTTTGTGCCGAAGCCTTGAGCATTAGTTTTAGCATTTAGTGTCTTTTGTTTGCTGAGATCAAAGACAGCACGCGCCGTCCAGCTCAGGTTTCTGCATATGATTCTGGTTAGCATGCATCAGTGGAGTGACCCGGTCAGCGCGAGCTCTCGGTGCGACATAAACTGAGATGCGGGTTCAGAGCACAAGCAGGGCGTTGCAGAGGAAAGTGTGCGACACGGTGCGTCTCGCGCTTCAGTTGGTGTCGGGGTTTTAACGCTTGCTTTAGGCTGTCTAACGCATGCTCTGACACATGGATTAGTCAGTGTGGAATTGTTGCGTTGCATTGCACCGCTCCAGCTCTGAAATCACTGCAGCAAACTTTGTCCTCGTGGACAGTGTGGCCCGTGGCTCTGAAGGCCCGGTGAAGGAGAGGCTCTTACCGCTCTCGTGTCCCCGAGATTTATGACACGCACTCTATTAAAATTCCTCGCGCGTTCTCTGCGGCGCGCGAAGGTCAAACACCTCCTGGAACATCTCCCGCAAATTTGCACACACACACACACACACACACACACACACACACACACACACACACGCACAGAGCTGTGGCAGGAAGATCATAAAAACAGGGTTGGTTTATTTTGTGTCCTCAGTGATGTTTCAGGTGTACAGATATATCACCAATCCAGCACGCGCACCTTGAGAACCAAGTGAGGGGGGTGTTGATGTGTGAAGTTGTTGCAGGACAGGAAATGCACGAGCTTCAGTTCCGTTAGGAGACCCCGAAACAGAAACGACTTCTTAATGCTTAAGTCTGGGTTGCTTCATATGAAGGGCACATTGTTTGTACATTGTTTAATATCTATCTTTTACCTTTAAAAATGATTTAAGGTGTACAATTTGACCCAGAAGGACCACTGATTTACTCTGAAAACAAATTAAAGCTACACCACCTGCATTTTCCCAGGTAAATGATACATACTAAAGGTTCAAGACGTGTACCCTTCATGGCACCACCCAAGTGACCAGGAAAAGTACAGTTTACTATATTTTATTTCAGAGAGTCTATAATTGAAAGAATTTGCCTTGAATTAAATGTTGTAAATAAATTAGTAGATCATTACTCAGGTAAATTATATTTTTATGAAGGCCAGATCAATGTTATCTCTCTGTAACACTGTCCGTGGCCCCGAAGGTACACTAATAGTCACATAGCAAATTGAGAGATAAATAAAAGACCTTAGACAAATACTGTACCCTAAAATATACAGTCTACTACCTTTGTATAAGCATGTATTGTGGAAATATATTGGTTAATATTTACATTTATGTATTTATTGGTGTAGCAAAATAAGTTCTTCACAAGGGTACTTGTTGCTGGGTTAGTACCTTCAAGCATACACCTTTTGTACTTTCAGCATACATCTTTTACCTTTGTACCTATAAAGCTTTACCCTAAAAACTTATTACAGTCCAATTATGTAGCAGAAATCATTTTTAAGGTACACTATATCCACATTTCCAGGGGAAAGACACTCATTTAAGGTACACAGGAAAAGTAAGACAAGGAAGGTACAGTTTAGTACCTTTTTTTTTTTTTTCAGTGCAAATGATTAAATCTGTGTTCTAAGATATAGAGCCCATATTCATTTCTGACCATTGTATTCTTCTTATTTTGCTGTGCTGTGAAAGCAATGCTGTAAAGTGAGTGAGTGAGTGAGTGAAAGAAGCTGAAAGGTAAACCCAATCTGTATGTGCAGTACACCCCAGATGCTTCATTACGACCCTGCTGAAGATCATCAATGTGTCAAAAACAAAAATATATCCTAAAGGTCATTTGTTACATAAATGCAAGATTAACCAAGATAAATACAAGGGAACAAAATAAAGTGGCCCTAAGTGCTTCCTGGTGTAATTAATTGAATTCATGGTCTGTAGTAAAAGTCATTTCTGCATTGTTTGATTGTAATCATTAAAATGGCCTTAATTTAATACTATTCAGGAATCATGAACCACTTCACTTGAAAAGGGGGAAAACGAGGAAAAGTGGATGAAATGTTTTTTTTTTTTTTTATCTTTATTTTTATTTTTTATTTTTTATCTATACCAGAGTGCAGGGTTGAATTCCTAGCAAACATGATGATGAATGAGACTCGCCTCCCTTCTGGAGAATGCCTGACTGTGAGTGAGCAGTGCTAAATGACTATCTAGCAGATTGTAATTCACTTCTCAGCATTGTAATGGATCAGTAATGAAACACCTTTTTTTTTTTTTTTTGCCAAAATGTCACACAAGCTCTTTAGTCGTACTGAACAGACAGGTTCCACTTATGGAACTTATGTACGTACAGTATGTACATGTACACTTGTGGAAACTGACAGACTTGGGACTACCAGTACAGAGTTGTTGTTTGATCAAGGATGACGGCTGGATCTTGTATCAGCGCACAGTTTTATGAACCGGTTGAAGAAATGCAGATTCTGGGTTCTGCGCTATATTTAGCTGATATCCTGCGGCAGAAAGCAGATCTCAGAAACCCAGAGATGACAGGACATTGCGCACCCAGAGGTTATGAAGTGACATCCTGATGCTTTTGTCCCTGAGTCACTGGGATGTGCAGAGACATACACACAGATATTCAAAGGGCGATCTGTCATTCAAATTTAAACGAGATATTTGAGATGGGATGCTTGAAATGTTCTAATATCGCTTTTATTGTGTGGGTTATGTTCACCTTGACTAATACTGTGCAAGGATGAAGACAAAGTCTTATCTGTGTATCCATCCATCTATCCATCCATACATCCATCCATCTTCGTATCCATCCATTCACTCATTCATCCATTTATCCAGCCTTCTGTGAAACATGTATAGGCTCACATTTTTCTGTTTACGCACTTTCCTGAGTTGTGGACATTCACTTCCACATCTGGTTGTGGACATTCCTGAGGTTTTCCATGAGGTCCGCGTTGGGATCAAGCAAGCAAAGGCATTGTGAGTCTAAGGTTCAATGTTTCTCTACGTTGTACAGTTTGTGACTGCGTTCTGCAGCATGGCCTCTCATTGCTTGACGTCGTTGGGTATTTCTATGATGTTGACTTAGATTTTGTTATGGTGAATCAAAAGGCTTGCTTTTTCATGAAGCCCTCGCCTTACTGGCTAAAGACAATATGTTTAATGTTCAGCATTGTTGTTGCTGTGCTACAAGCCAAGTTTGACTGCGTTGTAATCATCATGCACATTATCATTATAATAAATGAATGAGCTAAAATTCTACTATCCATAAGTAACTTGCTGTTAGTGTTATGAAGCAATTGTTGTTGAGCCTTATAGCAAGTATACACGGCTGGTCGTGATATTAGATGGAAGGTTAAAATCTAATATCTATCTATTTTTCTTGTGAACATTGGTGGTAGTGTTGCGCTTGGTTCTAAGATATTTGCGTAACAGCAAATAAAGAACACATTACACTTCTAGCCAATTTGTACCAGCCACCCCGATCATGTACCACACAAATGCGGCAGAACTTTCCATTGAAATGTATAGCATGTAGACTTGCAAGTGGATACGAAGTGTAGGTGTCCTGACAGACTGAACATCAGCAAGGTTACTGATATGACTGATAAATCTCATCATTTTCCACATCTCAGCACTGTGCCAGGAAGAACACTTTGTTCACATCAGTCACTCTCATTGACAGACATTCTCTTTGTCAGTGGATGGTATTGTTGGCGTCTTTGTGATGGGCAGGTTGTCTGAACCTCTAATTAGCCAGGTGCTGTGCTTTTTTTTTCCTGTAGAACCAAGCCATATGTCATCCTTTATCATCGATTTACATCGACAAGGACGTTAAATGCTACACTGAAATTTTCAGTGTTTAAAAATGGTTTAAAGATATACCATATGGAACCAGATTTCTGTAACACCGCTTGGTTGCAATGTAAAAATCAGTATATGGGAATAAGAATTTGGCACAAACGTGTTATTCTTGTGGTTTCATAGTGATGGAGATTCTGTTAATATTCCATGGGAGGGGTTTGAATAATACAGCTGTTTTTGCTAAATTGTTTATCTCCATCAAGGGAAAATATCAACAATGTATTAAAAGAAGGCGATTGTGAAATATGCTTTTTGCTGCAATAACTCCACTAAGAGTTTGAGTGTATTTGTGAAACCAGAGATCGCTGATGTCAGAATGAACGGCGTACAAGTGAGGGGAACAGGTTTCAACTTTATAGGCATTTATAGGCAAGTATTTATTCCATCATTTATTTCTCTGTATTTATATTTAGGCATTAAAGAAAGGTTATGTACACTATAATTTTCCCTTGACAAAAAATATCCATTATTATCATCAAGAACACGAATCCTTTGTTGTGTACAGTGGAAAATGAATATTGTGTGCTGTGAATGACTGAGAAATGCCAAAGGGATCCAAAGTAAACTAGAGGCAGCTTTTGAGTCGCTTTCAAAGCTATAAATCTGAGGCGTTTTTAGACCCAGTTGGCTAAATTACTCCCAGATTACTCTGTAGCTGACGAACAGGAACTGCCCATTTTCCTTCATGGTTAACCTCTGGCAGATGCTTGCGAATGGTTCATGTTTGCACTAACTCAAAGCAGATGTGTCACTCAACCTAGCTCTCAACGTAGCTTTCTTTCAGAAGTTTTTGCTCATGCATGGAACGCTCCACCCCTGGTGCAACACACATTTCCAGTTTTATAAAGCAGCATCCGTGATTGCCAGGCCCTGCGGGGTTAGGTAATCACCTCCGTTATGCCCATCTGCATGCAAAAGCAAAGTGGAATTCTGCATTATTTGCCATGGTAAATAACCATGAAAGTCAATGGGGCAAAAACAATTGCTGAGACTTTTTTTTCCTTCTTCACAGAGTCTGGCTCCTGGAAATCTCGAACATGCTGCCCGAAGCTTTCAGAGAGTATAAACACTTTGATGAGGGTCTTCACAGAAGTGCTGAGATTTATACAAAGGCAAACAATGACCAAATGTGGCGTGCATCAATGGCAGGCTAATCACAGTCTGGATTTATCATGAGATATTCCAGCCAGTGATCGTCACAAATAAGTGAAACAAGTTTACAACTGAAAACTACTAACAGAGGAAGCCTCTATCCTAGGTGCCTCATGGTAATATTTCATACCAAAATGCTAATGTTGCTAATAATAAATGAATGCTGGTAAGAGGCCAGGTTGCAGGATGTTTATGAGGGCATGCTAACACCTGTCATTCAGGTTGATTGGATGAAAGAGGATCTCCTGTATCTTTGGGAATGTGTTTTTTGAGCATGTGTGCATCCTTGAGAGCACTGGTGCTGTGTACGAGAGCACAGAAGATTCACAGAATTAACTTCTAGTGTCAGGGGGATCCAGTCTAGCTCTGGCCCTAGTGAAGGGGGTGTGGCCTTTATTCCTTAGTCTCAGTGAGGGAGGCGTGGCCTTTGTGTTTCAGTCCCAGTGAAGGAGGTGTGGCCTTTGTGCCTCAGTCCCAGTAAAAGATCTGTGGCCTGTAACGTCTGAACGCATCAAACTGATTTCTGAATCAGCCTGGATTTAGCAAAGAAGTTTCTCTGTGTCTTTGAGCCTTGAATCCTTATCGGTAACCCCCCTCCGGTCTTCACCAGATGCCATCGGAATGCGACACGACCCCCCCTCTTCAGACACACACACACACACACACACACACACACACACACACACAAACACACACAATGGGAGAATCTCTTTTCAGTGTAACATGTAATTATATGTAATTATTCGATGTCCAAATAGTGTGATGTTTTCATGTTTGCATATATTGTGTGTTTATGTAACATAACTATAATGATTTTTGATAGTTTTAACTTAGGATATTATTTTAAATGTCTGTAACCATGTTTTACTTGTAATATTCTTTATAAGTCCATCGAATTTGGTATGTGGTTAATCGTCTTGCGATACCCTGATTGATTATGCATATCATATTGCAATGGGATACATTATTTCATGCTTTCTCTTAATTTCACACGCAATACGGTTTAAACCGGCTCCTCCCTGGAAATGCAAATTCGGGTCTGAGACCAGACCAAGAGAGTTCATCCCGCCAACAAATCCAACTTCCTGATTGGCCCATAGCCCAAAGAGGCATGTGCGTTGGTGTTGTCTTTAAAACAACACCACGCTTTGAAAGTCTCATTTCTCTGTCTTCCGTCTCTCTTCACTGACACTCTTCAACTTCACTTCTACACTCTTTCCGGTTCCTCTCCCCCGGGGCCACGTGCCCCGGGAAGAGGAAGCCAGGATCTCTCTCTCCCGGACAAAAAGATGCAACCGCCTCACGGCCCACGACTTTTCAAACGGCACGATGAACCACGAACTCTACACGACCTCACGCGAACTTTCAAACCGAAGCCATGCAAGTATAGTTAATGGATCTATATCAGCGTTTTAGATTGTACCCCTGTTTACAGGAGATTTAAGTTTGTTGCTGGTTTTGAAAAAGGCTAATTAGTTGTGTTTTTTTTGTCTGCCATTCCCTTTTATTACATTACTTTCTCTCTATACCTTTTCTTTCCTTGTATATAGATGTACATATGTATGTTTTGCTTAGAGTTAGTCGTGTGTATCCATAGTTACACCTAGTTATTAAAATCTATTATCCCACACTTGATTGTCTCTGTTTTGGTCACGAGATGAGTCCCTTAATCACTACAGATCTCGGCTACACGCTCTGGAAACGGGAATTCCTTCCTGGCCAGAAGGATAAACTCCCTCTTTAGAGTTCATAATTCCAAACTAGACTACAGCTAAGCCTAAAAGCTGATCTAGACCACATACATAGTTATAATTAATTATAATCCATTGTAGTTAATTATCTATATGTATATGTGCACATACATTAATTCCCTTTCATGGCTGATGTATATTTATAACTGGTCACAACACGCATTGATTAGATATATAGATATATTTCATGCCATTCGAGCTAATTCCTTATATAAATTGGAGAATACATTTAAACGTGTTAAACATCTTTTAATTCGTTACATAAATTGTAACTGGTGGAGAATAATTTTAAACGTTGCAGTTTCAACCGAGTTACTACACATTCTGGTAGATAATGCGGGCATGCTTTAAAACTCGTCTCCTTTAAAAAGGTGCTTCGAATCCAGGCGTGCGCTTCTGTTTCGTTTTTCATGTTTAAAGTTGATCCATTACATTATTCTGGTGGAAAAGAATAACGCTAGTAATGATTGATTCGTTACAGGCCTTTGTGCTTCGGTTCCAGTGAGGGAGGTGTGGCCTTTGTGCTTCAGTTCCAGTGAGGGAGGTGTGGCCTTTGTGCTTCAGTTCCAGTGAGGGAGGTGTGGCCTTTGTGCTTCGGTTCCAGTGATGGAGGTGTGGCCTTTGTGCTTCAGTTCCAGTGAGGGAGGTGTGGCCTTTGTGCTTCAGTTCCAGTGAGGGAGGTGTGGTCTTTGTTCCGCAGTTCCAGCAAAGGTCTTTATTTGTCAGTCCCAGAGAAGGAGGTGCGGCCTTTGTGTCAATCACAGTGAAGGAGGTGTGACCTTTGTGTCAGTAACAGTGAAGGAGGTGTGACCTTTGTGTCAGTCACAGTGAAGGAGGTGTGACCTTTGTGTCAGTCACAGTGAAAGAGGTGTGGCCTTTGTGTCAGTAACAGTGAAGGAGGTGTGACCTTTGTGTCAGTCACAGTGAAGGAGGTGTGGCATTTGTATAAGACAGATGTATGTTATTTAAATTGATATTTTGAAATTACCTAATTACATGCATCATAATGGATAGGATTTCACAAGCGTTATCATAGTTATTAAAATATAAAGGGACCTGTGATATTATAGTGCCTCTCATGCTAATTGCATCTTGTTGAATTATTGGCTCCTTCAGTATAAGTATTTTTTATAGATTTGATTGTTGTTGACGCATCGAGGTGTTCATCACATTATCTTGGAAGGAGAGATACACCCCCAGTGCTGTGTGCTCCAGGGAGTGTGCTAACTTGTTAGCAAGCCAGTGTCTGGTTAGGAACTGGCAGACAGGGAGATGGGGAGGAGGCTGGCACTCTATTTACAGCCCAAGAAGCTTTGACCTACACTCCCTGTTTGGGAATCAGAAAGGGTTCTCTGTGACGGTACAGTGATCTACTTGGACAGAATGGAAATAAAAGAGAATAAATAGACTGGAGAGGAATGATACGGGAATAAGACACTGCTGGTGGTTTAACAATGAAATGCAAAGAACAAATGTAGTTCATGGATAGATTACAGCAGGGGTCATCAACCATTTTTAACCATTGCAGCATTCGTAACAGATCCTTTATTGTGGTTTATCCTATCACATGTGTTTATGCAAATTATTTTGCTGAAGGCAGGTAACTGGACCAAAGACTAAGTACAGGGCTATATTAGTAGCTTTACAGATTTTACTTGAATGCATTAGAGAATCCAGAGTCTTCAGGTATAACCTGAGATTTAATTTTCAAGGCTGGCTTAGAGAGAGTGCGTGAGGGCTTACAGAATGCTGCAATGTCTGATGAGAAGTTTTTGCTTCACCATGCACCTCCTCTCAGCGCAATCTGTCACTAGATGATGGATTATCACTGTAACCGCACCTCCATGCAGCAGGCGTCCTTACTGTGGGTGACTCGGAGCACATCACTCACTCAGTAACCTCTTTATTCTGCAGGGTATCACTAAGGTACGGCATAAAGCTGTTTCAGAGTGGAGACATCATCACTCTGAATTCATTTCTGTAGCTCACTCGCCACTACGCTTTCTCACGTTTCTCTTGTGCAAGGAACTGCCATAATCTAAAACAGATGTTCCAGTGTTGGTTGTTCATCGATTTCCTAGACGAGTGACTCAAAGCTAGGTAAAACAACAGCACTCATTGAGCTTTGGGATTCAGACACCGGACGAGTTTCTTTTCTTTTTTACATCAGGATGTCTGGGATTAATCAGAGCAACACTGAGTGTTTGTTTTGTCCAGGCTCTACAGATAGACTAATTATCTTGGATATGCTGAACTGATTACCAGTAGGCATGCTAAATATCATTTCTGAAGCTTGTGACTTAGATACCCTAAAAGTAAACACTTCCACAAACACTTTATGTCCAAGACTCACCCTTGCTTCATTGGATAATCTCACCTGGATACTCTAGATTTGCTGCTGAAATCTGTCCTGTGCTCATTCCAGGACTCTTCTTCACAATATGCTCAGTATATATCTCACCCAGAAGAGGAAGGGTTCTCTTTAGAGTCTGGATCCTCTCAGGGTTCCTTCCTCATGTTGTCTCTGGCTTGTTGATCTAAATCTACATACGGTATGGATTTCTGTAAAGCTGTTTTTTCTATTGTTAAAAGCACAAAACAAATCCAATTGAAATGAGTTGAATTCTGCTACAGCTGCCATTTCTGTTTTCATTCTGCCTCGAAGAAGAGGGAAATGTTCCGTATCGGTCCACTTAGACACCTGCTGCACCTTTCCATTTGAAACAGGCTATTAACTCCGCTAGCAGGCCACTCCATTGGGTGTCTTTTATCCTGCATGTTGCACTGTTTCTTGCTATTTGCATTGTTTCCAGCTACAAAGATCCCCATCTCACAGGGAGAAATACACCACTGCCTGTCTTTTAATCATTCTCTCCTCCACTGGCTCCAATCTCCTGTCTTTCCTCCTAAAATCTGAGGTTTGGTTACCATGCCAAGACCATATGCTATGCTCAGATCAGTTAGCTTGCTAGCATACCCTGGACAGTGATCTTGTTTTATGTGACATCTGCATAACAGTTTACTTTTTTTTTTTTTTTTTTAAATGTATCTTTATGTAAGGAGTAAAACACTTAGGGTGTGCTATTATAGGAAAATAATCAACAACAGGGTGGTGTGCTGTGGCCTGACAAGAAGCGGAGTTTCTCTTATCATCCCGAAAATGATTATTTTTCCAATTACAGCTTGTTTTATTCCTTCCAAAGCTATTTGCCATCAATAACAATTTGTAATCTATTACTGAACGACAAATTCATTTATAGTTACTTTTAACTATACGGAACACCTGTGAAACAAGTTAGTTCTCTGTTTACTTAGGTTAAAGCAGCTATAAACAATCATTCCCTAACCAGCCTCTCTTTTATATCTCTCTACTGAAGGTAGAAAGACCAATATATATATATATATATATATATATATATATATATATATATATATATATATATATATATATATATATACTCTGATTTGAATTATAGCCGGATCCACTGTCTGAGCTTCTGTTAAAGAAAATGAATCAACACCTTCCCAACAGTGATTCGAGAACTGTTTAAACATTTTTAATATCTGTTTTGGTCATGAATGTTTGATAAATTAGGGATACTGGTTGTAAATTGCTTAGGACACATGCTAAGTGTTTAAAGACAGCTTGCCCGATGAATGGCTTCATTATCAAACTCCAATGACGCACATTTCTTGTTTTTTTTTTTTTTTCATGTCAGATTCAAAATAAGTGTACAACAGTATTAGAGCATCGCTGATCGATTGCCAGCCTGGCTTCAATTAACTCTGCTAACACGGCTGATTACACCGAGCTGCAGTGCGTCAGCTTAACAGAGTGCCTCAACCTTTAAACCTGCCAGCCGCCACACGCGCTCGCTGAAAGAAGTTTATGTTTGCAGTGAAGATTACGGCTCTCAGTCAGGTGCTTTAGCCATCAGGGAAGAGTACTGTGCACTGCTCCAATGTAAACTGCTTCTCTCTTTCACCCTCCTCTTCTCCCTCCTCTAATTTCCCCCCTTCTCTGCTCTCTGGAAACAGTTCCGCAACAGATGGTGGCTTGTGTTTTTGAAAATTTTTTATGAGTCGTTAAGATTGAGACTTTCTGCCACCGTGCAGATGCGCATCTCTACTGTTTAATGTATCATCCATGTCGCTGCATTCTATATGCATATATGGTGCGCTCATGTTTTGTTTTGTTTTTTTGCCAGGAAATTTGCAGAGGCTGATGAGATGCTGGAAAGTCAGAGCAGAAACGTGTGAGCTCCTGATACGTCTGGCGCGTGGCAGCGTTGCGAAAAGTTCTTTTTGTTGTTGTCATGCATGAATGAAACACAAATGCTCTAGCCTCAAGTCCTAGGAGACAAACTCTGTGTTGTACAGCTGCAGATTTTTGGTTTAGCGATAAGCACATCCCTTTGTGTTCCACAGTAGCCTCACCTAGATCTTGTTTCCATAGTCTCAGTAAAGAAACCTAGAAACCTCACTTCAAAGCCTGCTGACTAGACTTTTTTTTTTTTTAAGTATGTTTTTATTCATGTTTTTTGCATATTCGCAACTTAATGGTACGCATTGATTTAAAACCAGAATTGCTTAGGCTCCATTTTAATAAGAAATGATTAGCATGCCATGGTTAATGTAATGCTGTATTTCAGAAGCACAGCACTTGAAATTGGATTAGGACACATAATTTTACTCTGACTGTTGTTTTAAAAGAGAGGAGAGATTACTAGAGTCCACACTTGGCATGATTTGCTGGCTTTGCTCCTGGGGTTGCAAACAAGAAATGTGCTATATCTGCAAAATGACGTTTTCAGAATAATTAAACGGGGAATTATTTCAAATATTTAACTGTACTCTAAAGCTCCCTTGCACACTGCCACTTTCGAGGCACTTGCTTTTTTGTCTGTCATATACCATTTATGTGTTAAATATTTGTGCCTTGCATTACAAGTATAACATGAACCTAGTCTCAGATTGGGGGAGTCGGGGGGGACAAGGCCGAGCAGGGAGATGGAGGTTTCCTGAGTGGTCCCAGAATGCACAATAACTTTCATACATTCATACATACTAGCAGCTCAGAGTGCTTAAAAAGAAGTTAAAAACCAACATACATAAGGGAAGGAGCAGAGAATGGAGAAACTAAAAATGTAATAGAAATTCTAAGAATGAAAACTTGACGTAATTATGTTAAAATAGCAATAACGAATTGGGTAAAGCAAGGAATTGTATCCCAAGGGGAAAAAAATAAAAGTAAATATTGGGAGCAGGTTAGTGACCACGTCCACTTTTGTGCTCACATGATCCTCGCTAGCTTCAGGCAGAAGCATTTTCACTGATCCTCATTTTGCTACACTTCTCTGGCTAATCTAATGAAGAACATCAGGCAAGACGTCCTTTTCATTAGAGCACTGATATACAGTATGTGTGTTATAGTCAGTATGCAGCAAATGGTATAATGTCATTTGCAGTTTGATTCATTCTACTGAAATGGCCATCTTATTTTACTCTTTTAGACTCATTTATGAAGATGTTCTCCAGTAAGTGTCATCTAGCTCATATGATACATTTTCTTTTTAAAAAGCTCTGCAAATACATACAGTGCTGTGAAAAAAGTATTTACTAAAAGTATATACATATGGACTGACGACCGGAGATTCTTCTTTAGGATTTTTTGGTAGAGAGCAGAATTCATGTTTCCCTCAATTATTGTTAGTTGCCCAGGCCCTGAAGTAGCAAAGCATCCCCACACCATCACACCTCCACCACCATGCTTGACCGTAGGTATGATGTTCTTTTTGTGGAATTGTGTGTTTGGTTTATACCAGATGTAATGGGAGACCTGTCTTCCAAACAGTTCCACTTTCGACTCATCAGTGCACAGAACATTCTCCCAAAAGGTTTGAGGATCATCAAGGTGTGTATTGGCAAAATTCAGATGAGCCTTAATGTTCTTCTGGGTTAGCAGTGGTTTTCGCTTTGCCACTCTTCCATGGATGCCATTTTTGCCCAGTGTCTTTATGATAGTGGAGTCATGAACAATGACTTTTATTGATGCATGAGAAGCCTGTAGTTCCTTTGATGTTGTCATTGGCTCTTTTGTGACTTCCTGGATGAGTAGTTGCTGTGCACTTGGAGGAATTTTGGAAGGTTGGCTATTTTTTATTTTTTTATTTTTTTTCATTTGGAGATAATGGCTCTCACTATGGTCCTTTGGAGTCCCAGAGCCTTTGAAATAGCTTTGTAACTCTTCCCAGACTGATGTATTTCAATCACCTTCTTCCTCATAATTTCTGGAATTTCTTTCAACCAACTTCATGCTGTTGAAAAAGTTCTATTTAAGTGTTGATTTGATTGAACAGGGTTTGCAGTAATCAGGCCTGGTTGCATCTAGTCCAACTGAACCCCATTATGAATGCAGTTTCATAGATTTGGGGGAATTAGTAACTATACATTTTCACACAGGCCCAGTTGGTATTGGATAACTTTTTTGCTTTAATAAATAACATTATCATTTAAAAACTGTACTTTGTGTTTACTCAGGTTACCTTTGTTTTGTCTTAGATTTTGTTTTAATTTCTGAAACAATTTAGTATGAGATATACACAAAAACAGAAGAAAATACTTTTTCACAGCACTGTATATGTGTGCATGTGTAGCATGAATTCATAAAATTTTGGTCACTGTTCAGGGAATGTCTTGTTGCTATGAGTCATTTCCTTTCTTTCAAGGGTATGTAACATTTTGTACTCTGGTAGGACTCAAGCATCTTTTTAGAATACATGTAACATGGATGTTCAAGAGTGTTACATTATGGAACATGTAAGGTTTTGGAAATCTGAAATAACAACCATTTTAAAAGAAATATAGTATAATGGCGGTAGTGTTGCCGCCTTACAGCTCCATTTTTTATCTTGAGCTAGGGTTACTGAGCTCAGACATTTGTATTTTCTCCCCTTGTTCATGTAGGTTTCTTCTGGGTTCTCTGGTTTCCTTCCACCTTCCAAAAATATGTCAGTAGGAGTACTGGCTATGCTGAATTGCCCTAAACTATGAATGACTGTGTGAATGTGGTGTCCAATGGACTGGCGTCCCATCCAGGGTATATGCATGACACCCAGTGTTCCTGGGTTAGACTCCACATCCAACATGATTATCCCCGACCAGGATAATGCACTCATCATCATATCCTGTTGGTCCTGAAGCAGTGGAGATGATATGGAGGTTCTGTCGAAGGCAGGATCTCGTTTCCCACACTCGGCGAGCTTTACGGCTTGGTGAGTGTGGGAAATGTCTGGTTCAATTTGAAATAGTTTAACATTTCAGTTGCCGTCCATGGACTTCTGTATTTTCCCATCTTGAAGTGTCTGACCCAAAGTGGATTTGGATGCTGCTGAAGAGATTCAGCTCGGAGTATTTACTACATCCTGTCTTATTTATTCATGCCACAGCGAGACCTTGCCATGCTTCAGAGAGTGGCTTTACCTACTGCTCTGATTCACACCCCAGAAAAAACAGCCTCCCTGTACAGGGAAGTGCTTTCACATCTTTCTCAGCTCCTTGAATGCTTTTTTGTCTGACAAACAAACCAAATGTTAGAGTAACGCAGAGTTATCGAGAATAATAGAGGCATGCCTACGTAACTCTGATCCCCTCTAGGCCGGAATTATTCACTTTTCGACATTGATTGTTTACACTGCAAGCAAAGTTCGGGAACAGGACTATAAAACAAGTCCTCGGGCCCAATTAAATTAGATCGACATCAATTATGGCACTTCGTATGCCAGCAGCCGACTCACAGCGGTGTCATCCTGAGGACAAGAAGCATACGAGGGTGGCAGGCTAATGCGTTTAAGGCAGGCGCAATTAAAAGGAGCGAGCGTCCCGATAATGACAGGCTTAGAGTTGCTCAGAAGGGATTAGAGAGCAGAGCTGCCTGTCTCAAAATTCTGCAGCTTATCTTCATGCTCTTGTCTGCGAGCTAATGAATGGACAACTTGCCATTCTGAGTGAGCAGGGCCTCGTTAACTGCACACAGGTAAGGATGGAAGACAGCACGGCACATCTCATATACTGTGGGTTGGTGTATTATATAGTTCGATGTGCATTTATTGTTGCTGAATCAGATCACCAAAAAAAATTAAACCACGATTATATCTATATACATTACCGATGGGCTAATCATGCTCGATTCTATTTTGTTTCAGGATACCACATTGTTTAGAAAACAGTGATGCATCTTGATTTTTTTTTTTTTTTTAATTCTCGATCACACTTTATTTTTTCTCAGTGTAACCATTTGCTGCTTTTGAAATGTATTATCAGATTCATTAGTCATCATAAAACTATGCTTAATGTCTTTCCATTAGTAGTGTTGAAAGGCAATGTTAAAATTGTTGTTAAAGTTATATCACACACAACTATGTACTATAGTATGTAATTTCTAACAAATGGAAATAATTATTGATAAATTGATACTGTTGATAATTTTAGAAAACATCTAAATGTAAAAATCTTTGATGAGTTTATCCTGATATATAATTTAAAAAAAACATGCAATGTATGTATAAATGTATTCATTTCACCATCCTGGTCAGAAGTGGATATGGTAAAGTTTTCTGTGAGTAGACATTTATTTAGCATTTAGGGAAGGAGTCTCCACTGTCAGTGTTTTGAAACAGTCAGAGGTAAAGCTTTAACTTTAATAGGTAGGAAAACTAATCGAATCTATACGTTACACAGAAAAGCTCAGTGTAATTAGTCTCTGTCTTTTTCTCCTCCCAGCTGCTCTCACCATCCCTCAGTGCCCCAGAGGATGATATATATCATGTCTCGGTTCATGTGATTTGGATCAATACCCAGAATTCAGCTCTGTTGTTTACCATGACAGGAGCAGGCCTCGGACAGGACTGTTTCCTCTTTCAGGTCACCTTTAGGGCACGGTGACAGGATATATAAAAGTGCCTTTGTTAGCCACACCTGTGAGTATGTCCATCACGGTCAAGTGAGAACAAGACTCAAGCAACTTCAAAATGTGTGTGTGTGTGTGTGTGTGTGTGTGTGTGTGTGTGTGTGTGTGTGTGTGTGTGTGTGATTACAATTACATAGGTTCAGATCCCTTTAACAGCCACTTATAAAGGCGTAGCATTAAAGCAGCAGAGCTTTTCAGAATTATGTTGCACAATCCACAGTGACCTCTTTCTCTTTGTTCGAGCGAGTGTATGGGGCGTTCAGCTCACGTCTATGTGCGCCGCTTCCGTACTTTGGAGTTTCATCTTGCTAATGAGTGCTCATTTTCCGCCTGTTTCGCAAGATCTAACAACACTAGAGAAGACTTATGAAGCAAGTTGATATCATGAAAAGAGCAGCACGAAGGATATGGAGAGATATCAATCTGGAATTTTCTGCTAGATTTTACCGGTGCTCTGGATATCGCAGACAGTATACAGTTTTGCCCTCTGCTAGCTTTTAACACACATATTTTATGATCTGACCACTGAAGTAAGTAGTCTTATAATATTTAACAAAGGGGTGGGGGGTGGGGGGGTATGATGATACATTTTTAAGTTACATTGAAATGCTTCGTTATTCAGAAGAAAATTTTAATGATGTTCAACAGTTTGAATAGTTGAAAATTCAGCCATCAATGGCACAATGGTGCACATTAGGTCTTGAGAAAACCAAAATGGTTGACATGAGAATTGCCATTCACTATTTCGATGCATGATCAATTCCTATCTCAAGCACAGCCAATGAGATAATATCATCATCACACTGCACTTCAAGCAACTGTTGGAGGCGGTAGACGAATCTTCATGCTAATTGTGCACTCTTCACTCCTTACCCCTTTTTCCCAGATGTGTATTTTCTTGGTTTCTCTTTCTCCTATTGATTCCACTCACAGCATTAAGGAGCTGGACAGAAAAGCGTTTAACCCGTCCTGTCCGGCAGGCCAGCATTTTGATTTATCACACAGCGCGTTACCATTTGAATGCATAAGCACGCATGGAGCTTGTGGCAAGTGTATCCTGGAATGCAAAGCCTATGTGGTGCTTGTCTTTTTTTCTGCTCAAGTGTTTACTTTGTTTTTGAGCCTGCTATTGTCTGCCATGCTGCTAGCTGATCGGCCATAAGAAAAACTCATTATAGAGATTCTTTTGTGCCCCTGTGTGGTTTAGAGAGAAGGGTAAAAACGATTGAGGTTTACTGGAGATTTATCCTTTTACAGTGTTTCAGCAGTGGATTGCTCTGGCTGAACCAGGGTTGCCAACTACCATACTCACACCAGCCAAAAACACTGTACTGCATGCCAAATTTTGAAAAGACCCCCATAAAACCTCTCCCTGATAAAGCAAATCATCTAAATTTGGATGACAACGCCTGGATTTTTAAGCATTGGATAATAAAACAAATTATATGACAATTATCTTGGACAGCAAATTCGGTTTGTGCTTATCCAGTAACCATGTTAAAGCCAAATATTTTATAGTGCAAGCCACATCATGGTTCTGATCTGCAATGGCAGTCAGAGGAAACTAAAGTATGTCATCATTTCAGTGAAAGTCTTAGTGGGGGACATTGAGGGTTTGGTAGGAAATGTAATATAGGGTTGCTAATTATAATAATAATTATGCAGATTGAAATGATCACGTCAAAAGAGGACTGTGGTCTAACTAATGTTATAACACAGCACTGTTAAATTCTCAAATCTGGTCAGAAGGTGCTGATTAATTTTCTAGAATAGCAGCTCTGACAGTACTGAAAACTACAAGGCAAGTCACAGGTTTATTATTTAGTACAACAGTAGGATATTTGAAATATTATTTAGTGTAATAGTAGGAAATGTCACATTATTTAGTACAGCAGTAGGAAAGTTAACATAGTATTTAATACTGTTGTAGGAGATTTGACATATTTAGTACAATAGTAGGAAATTTCACATTATTTAGTACAGCAGTAGGAAAGTTAACATAGTATTTAGTACTGTTGTAGGAGATTTGACATTATTCAGCACAATAGGGGGAAATTTGATGTTTATTTAGTACAGTGAGCAGAAATTTGTTTCCTATTAGAAAACTGTAATAGGAAAGTAGGAAAGTTCACAGTAGTTTTTAGTACTCAGTAGTATTTAGTACAGTAGTAGGATGTGACATATTTAGTACAATAAAAGGGAACTTGACATTATTTAATATAGTAATAGGTAATTTACATAGTACATTAGTAGAAAATGACATTATGCATTACAATAGTAGAACATTTAAAATACTTAGTATGTTAATAGGAAATTTAAAATTATTTAGTACAATACTCGGAAATGTAACATATTTAGTATAATAGCATGAAGTTTTACATACTCTTTAGTACAGTAGTAAGCAATTTCACATATTATTTAGTACATTAGTAGAAAATTAAACATATTTAGTAGAGTAGTAGGAAGAAATTTGACATTGTTTAGTATAATAGCATGACATTTATCATATTATTTAGTAGTAGCAGTAAGAAAATTGACAGTATTTAATACATTAGTAGGAAATGTAACATATTTAGTAGAGTAGTAAGAAATTTGACATCATTTAGTAAAACTGTAGGAAATTTAACATATTATTTAATACACTGGTAGGAAATTTCACATATTATTTATCATACTGACATTGTTTATTATAGTAGTGGGAATTTTTACATTAATTAGTATATGAGTAGGAAATTTCACAACATTTAGTACAGTAAAAGGAAACTGCACATATTAATTAGTATATTTGTAGGGAATTTGATATTATTTCATTTAATTTTCCTGAATTTAGGAAATTTTACATATTATTTAGTACATTAGTAGAAAATAACATATTTAGTATACTAGCATGAAGTTTTACATATTGTTTGCTACAGTAGTAAGCCATTTCACATAATATTTAGTACATTAGTAGGAAATTTAACATATGTAGTACAGTATTAGGAAGAAACTTGACACTGTTTAGTATAATAGCAGGAAATTTATCATATTAGTATCAGAAATAAGACAGCTGACATAGTATTTAATACATTAGTAGGAAATGTAACATTATTTAGTGTAACTGTAGGAAATGTTACATATTCAGTATATTGGTAGGAAACTATATTAGGAGGAATTTGACATTCTTTATTACAGTAGTAGGAATTTTGACATTAATTAGTGTATGAGTAGCAAATTTTACAACATTTAGTACAGTAAAAGGAAATTGCACAAATTAATTAGTAGATTAGTAGGGAATTTAATATTATTTACTATAGTGGTAGAAATTTTTATTTTTTTTTTTTACATATTTTCCAGTATAGTAGTAGAATTAACATCATATTTGAGACATAAGCTTTTTCCAAGATCTCTTCTGCATTGTTCCTTGGTTGACACATTTCCTTGGTCTCTCACTCTCTGGTTTTTTGTCTCAAACTCAGAACATGTCCACTGGGGGAGTGTATGTGATAACCTTGTTCTGGATGAAGTATGGGGCCACAAACACGGGTTTGGAAAGTGTGCCCCCTCCCCATCTAATGCAACAAATGTGTGAGTCAGCAAGACCTGGGCCAATCAATCTGTTTACTGTGGCGGAGAGGAGCAAAGTTGAGAGGAGAGGAGAAATGATTGATTCATAGCCAACCATGTCCTTTGAGCAAGTTTGTGCTTGTGTACAGGGGGAAAAAAAGCAAAAAAGGGTTTGTGTTTTCATCAGTGCGCTGGAGTATGTACAGTATCAGGGTGTGTATGTGTGTGTACAGTGTCGTCTGGATATCTACTGAATGTGAAAATGTTTCTGTACTCTGGTATGCAGTAGATATCAAAGTGTGTGTTTGCAAAGACTGTTATGAGCACATCAAGGGACGTCAGGCTCTGGCCTGTGTTCGTTTATGAATACATTCGAGTTGCGCTATTCTGAAAAAGAAGAAATAATCTGTAGACTTCAAATCCCTTTTCAAGTGTAAAATGAATACTTTTTGTTCATTTGCTGTTTGGTTTGCATTGTTGTCAAACTGCACATAATTTATAATAAAAAAAAGGCAATAACATTTACTGTGGGATGTGGTGTGGGACTGAAAACATCATGTCTTAGTTGGTTAGAAATGCTGCTATGGAAATAAAAGATTAAAAGAAACCATAGGCATATAGAAATAGACTGAGCATGAAGAAGACTCAAGTAGTGCTAAATAAATCAATAAACAAGCATATAAATAACTAGTTTTGTGAACTCTAATAAGCTTTTTATTTTATTTTTTTATTTTTTCTTTCAATTTCAGTCCACATGTCCAGAACACACTGTATTTCTGGAGTGCTACAGCTCTGTCTTTTGGCTCAATTTAGCAGCTCTGGGTATTTGGACTGACAAAAAAAGAGAAAATAAATGCTGGATATGATAGACAAAATGATTTAAATTAGTCATTTATATAATTATTTAATAATTTATTTAGCTACAGCTCCGTGTTCTCTCTGCTTCGATGATTTCTGTGATTTCTACACACACACACTTGGCAAAGGTTTGTTTTTCTTTCATCGTATTTCTGACTAATAAATGACCAATAAGTAAATACAAGAATTTTACGAGGACATTTTCAGCTCTATGTGCCTATCTGGCAACTTTTTTTTTTTTTTTTTTTTTTTGCTTTTTAATTTTTTTTTTGTTTGTTTATGTGCAGTGTGAAACAAAATCAAATTGCAAATGAAACACAAGTATCAATTTCACTCTGATTTTGACCCTGCAAACTGATTAATGTAAGTTAAAGTGCCCTTTGAGTTCTCTTGAATGTTGACAATGACCCCATCCTCCAGGGTCCAAGTTGCTTATGTGGAGCTTCACATGTTCTCTTCGTACCCATGTGGGTTTACTCTGGGTTCTCTGGTTTCCTCCCACCTCACATAATCATGCCAGTGGATGGATTATCTTATCTAAATTGCCCCCAAGTGTGAATGAGTGTGTCGACATGAACAGCAGGATGTATTCCTGCCTCACACCCAGTGTTCCTGGGATATGCTCTGGATCCACCACGATCCTGATCAAGATAAAGCAGATACTGAAGATAAAACTGAATGATTGATGTGTTCTCTGCTGCACAAATGAACCACACTGAGAGTATAAACACACCAGGGTTTAATTTAAACAGACTAAAGGCTATTTCATAAAACAGGCAGTATCTGTATATAATTCTTTTTGCATCTATCATCTTTTTCCTCATTTATCTTGCTTTAGTTTGGCTTGTGAAAGAAACTGAAAAAAACAACAATTGTGTGAGATAATCAACTTGACTTGAGATCAATAACCATACAAGATGGACATCACTGATTTTATTATGTCTGCTCCCAACATGGTCTCTTTCACAATTTCTGTTTTCTGATTCATTTATATACACACACCCACACACCCCCACCCACACACACACCCACACCCACACACACACACACACACACACACACAGAGAGAGAGAGAGAGAGAGAGAGAGAGAGAGAGAGAGCAATACAGAAATAAATTCATATCACTTTCCTTTCACTGGATCCCTCACTGGAATAAATTCTTCAGCTGTCTGGATCAATCTGGATTCCATCATTTTTCTCCATATTTTTTTTCACCTTGGGAATAACAAAAAAAAAACTTCCTTCCTGTACGGGAATCAATAGCGTGTGTGGAATCAGTTTGTCTGGCTCATAATCAGCCAACAGAAACAAACAGCCATCCTCTGCTCGCTTTCATTTTTAATCTGTTACATTTTTAGACATCTGGTCTGAAATGTTTTAGGCTACAGGCTGTTATAGGTGAGTTGGAGTTTAGATGAAATTGAATGCATTTTAGTTTTCTGCACTTTAAATATGGATTTTCCGGGTTGGACTGGCTTCAGAGATCAGTCCTGTAATCTGGAGAACATTACTGTCTCTTAGACATGAACTCAGACAGCAGAGATCTCACCTGTCACACCCATCAATCAACATTACAACCTACAGTACTCTTCAAAATTATTGGCACCTTTCCTAAAAATAAGTCGATGCAAACATATTGCACACACTTTGCACTCAATCATTCTCATTAGAACTGCTTTCTTTTAAGAATATACAGTATGTGTATTATTTATAAATAAACCCTAACTAATTGTCAATCTTGCTTTCACTTCAGGAACTCTGTTGTTCACCTTTAACCATGTCCTTCTGTTTCCCTGAGGTATAAATACGAGGTTACATACATGTAACTTCGTCATCGAGTATCATGGGGAGCAACAAAGGATTTTCAAACCAAAAGAGATAGATTTTCATTTATAGCAATTTGGCAGACACCCTTATCCAGAGCAACTTACATTTATCTCATTTATACAACTGAGAAGTTGAGGGTCAAGGGCCTTGCTCAAGGGCCCAGCAGTGGCAGCTTGGCGGTGCTGGGATTTGAACTAACGACCTTCTGATCAGTAGGTCAACGGCTTAACCACTAGATGGCTAGATGGTTGCTGACTTTCACAATTATGGTTTTTTTTGCTCATTTTCATGAAGGGTGCCAATAATTCTGGTTGGCATTCTGACAGAGGAGTTTTTGGTGATATTTTTGTGTTACCTATCAAGTTAGACTTAGATGTTTAGTTAAAACTGTTTAAATTATTATTATTATTATTATTATTATTATTATTATTATTATTATTATTATTATTATTATTTTATTTTATTTTATTTTATTTATTTTTTTTTTTAAAGACAGAAATATCCAGCATCTTTAGACTCTGCAGGTTGGAGTATGCAATCGACTGTTCTATCTCATGCAGTGCAGAGAGCCTTAGTAAAACTGTTACACACGCACACACACAGTCACACACACACACACACACACACACACACACACACACACACACACACACACACACACAGTTCCTGCTGAGAGTGAGAGGAACTGAATGCAGCTGCAGTAAAAGATCTCTGCATACTGGATGAACTCTAAATGTGAATGATACACTACTGAACCATCACATCTATATGGCCTTTAAGGATTTGTGTATATACTACATGTACTGTACATTTATATCACAACACTGTTGAATTCTCTATTCTTATTGGTCAAAAAGCATTGATGAACTTTCTATACTTATACAGTGGTTCCAGCTGTAATTCAAATCCCAGGTTTAAATTAATCCACTCTTTCTAACACGTTTCTAATACGTTATCATTTCTATAGTAACAGCTTATTCATACTAGTTCTGTAATACAGCAAAAAGTTTGGAGGAAAATGACTCCATCTCTTGGGCTGTAAATCAGTGTTTGAGAGTTGATGGTGAAATGCCAATGTGGAATGTTGTTCCATGTAATCACAAATGTCTGGCCTGCGTCCTTACCCGTTTCCTTATTTCAGGCGTTATCGTCCCATAATGTCATCTGAAATTGAAATCAGACTTCTTTTCATATGGCTGAAATCGTTCAGTGTAGAATTAATGTCAGAATTCCTTTTTTTTCTTTTTTTTTTTTAACTTTCCATTGAATACATCTTGTGCCAAACCAATAATAATTTGTGCTAAAGAAAGAGCAGAAATTCACTTTTATAATGGAAGTGATAGTTCCTTCTCAGACCTCTCCCTTTCTCTCTGACTCTCTGTGTTCATTTCCATATTGCACAACACAACACAGACACCGAGTCACTCTGTGTTCTTCCCAGCCATCCATCGGCTGACTGGGAAACCACACAAAACCTTTGAAGCCGTACTTCTATGTTTCCCTTTGGCTGTCTCTTCCCTTCATCTGCTTCTTCGCTTCCATCCTTCACTCCTTACCAGCCACAGGAGCGGCAAACAAACCCTCTCCGAACCCCGCCTGAGTCTTAGTAAGCAGGGAAGGAAAAAAATGAATCAATCTGAATATTTCGGCAGCCGAATCCTCGAGACACGACCTGCCTGGGTCTCTTGTGTGCATCGCCTGTCCTCATGCAGTTCATCAGCTCGCTTCATTTGTGGGTAAACACAGCGTGTGCAAACCTATAATTAGATTCAGGATGCGACTGTTAACCACTGTAAATAATTAACTGAACGTATAAATAAATATATTATCAAGCAGGCATGTGTGAAGGATGTGGGAATGTGATGGAAAGACTTCGCGTGATGTTCGTGTGTTAGAAGCAACACTCAGTAATGATGCAGCGATAAGGCTGAGCTGGCCTTCAGTGGGAAAATGATCTTATCGTATGTTTCTCAGGGCAGCTGCCAAACCTACACACACACACACACACACACACACACACACACACACTAGGGCTCAGTGCATGATAATGAACAGCTATTTAGCAGCCAGTAATGACACAGCCTGGGAGAGTGCTCCCTGTATTTGTGTGATTAGTGAGAATGATAATTTGGCCTCTAACAGCCTGGATGACCCCTTTTAATTTCCCGGAAGCTTCTCCGGCTTGTTAATATCAGGTACGATTGGAGTTTTGGCTCCTCGAGGATTCAGTTAGTGCCATGGAGAGAAGGAGAAGCTACAGGGTGTCAGTCATTCCTGTGCCGTTTGTTTTCCAAAAAGAAAAGGACTGGAAAACTTTTTTTTTTGCCCACTATTTTCAGTATTAATTAATGAATTAATACAACAAAGCAGCTTTACAGAAATCCGGATGTAGATTAAGATCCCTAATAAGCGAGTAAAAGGTGACACCATCAAGGAAGAACGCCATGAGACAACATGATGAAGAAACTTCCTGTATATAAGAGGTCCAAATCTATAGTATCCAGCCAAAATGAACCATTAAAGAGAGGTGAGGCTGTTTTTTTCCTTTTTCGGAAGTGTGAATCTTTAGGGTATGAGTCATGAGTGTAGAACGCTCAGGATCAGAATGAATCAGGCAGATCTGGAGGGTGAGAGAACTGGACCAGGCGCTGGCATCATATCAGACAGTCGGAGTACACATGCAGCTTGACACAGAGAGAGATCAGAGTATTAGATACCATATGCTCATCCTGCAGTGGTTTAAAAGGGTGCACCCTGTGATCAGAGTGCAAGCAGGGACTCCAGCAGATCCAGCTATAATAATTCTCTTTATAGCTGGATGCCCTGGCTACAGCCCTCTATCCTACTACACACATCAGGCTGATTTATTGTGCTCATTTAATCTAAGTAAACTCTTCAGTGCAGCACAGGTGTCATTTCAAATCATGTAGCTACTCAGAGTCTTGGTAATGATTTGTCGTTGAACAGTGAAGAATGTTTCAGACTTTCCTCAGAGTAAACAAGCTGATCCCATTACACCACATAGCCAAAGACCCCCAGTACTGTTATGGGCTTGGGACGATAATATAACTATTGTGATGGTTATATTCAAGTCAGTCAATTGAAATGTCTGTGGGAAAATGTGGTGTTTGAAGCTTTAAAATGGACAAAAATAAACTGTGTTGTATCCGACACAAACCATATTAACCTGCTGTCTGATTTTGAAGCAGAGCAACAAAACATAGCTTCTTAGCCAAACTTGTCTAAACTTAGCTTCTTTTGTCGATGTTGCCAAACATTTAATGCCATGAATGTCTTCGCTAACAAAACATGAACAGTTATTTAGACTGTTAAAAAAAAAAAAAAAACAACAACACAGAGTCAAAAGAAGCTTTACTTCTCTATACAAAAATTCACTAAGTAATGAGTTACAGCTAATAACTCGTTGGGTTAATTTACAGTCCCAACTTCAGACCTTGGTAATGGGTTATTGAGCAAAAAACAAACAAACAAACAAAACAAAAAACACTGACTAAATTCCAATGCTAGCAACTACCAGCTACAGACAATTCATAACCAGATTTCATTTTTTTTTCCCACTGTAATGATGCAACATGTACATGACAGGTATTACGTATATATCAGGCCACACCCCCTTCATTTCCCCCTCAGAGCCACAGGTGATACTATTGTCAACTGGTGATAGTCGAGGTGGGAGATAAGACAATAGGACAATAGCATATTACACACGATCTCACAAGCCTATACAAGTTCTACCCAGTGATAGCTAGTTGTGATATCACATAGGAAGCTAAAATCTAAAATATCTTATTAGGTTGAAAATGAAACTATTAGAGTTGAGCAATACATTGGTGATTGTGAAGCTCTACTGACTTCATGCCATGTTTCCTCCAAATACCAAAAAGGAAAGTCTTAACACTTTTGTTCAAACCAAATCTGTGTAATCAACTGAAATGACTGTCACTGTGTGAATTTACAGTCTACGTGCACCCACAATGACATTAATAGCCTGTTGTCCAATGAGCGTTAATCTTGCCCCCCATTAAAACACAGTGTACCTGAATCTGCCATAATAGCCCAGAGATGCCATGCTTTACTGGATTGTTATCAGTGCTGTGCCGGGAGATTTCCATGCACGGAAATACAGCGTGATGGTGCAGTGAGATATTTGGCAGTTTGAGTAACTAAAATATTGAATTTGACCAAGAGTGGTGAATGAGACATTTTTTATATTTGCTACAGAAGCATTTTTTATATTTGCTACAGAAACATTACATTTTAATGAAATTTTACAGGAGGCCAGGCTCCCCATGTAGTCTTAAAGCAGTCGCCTGGGCCAGACAGTTTAAACAGCAAATAGCCTTCGCCTGTTTGCTAATCAATCGCATCCTATTAACTTTGGCCCTACTTAGGAGACAGAAACAGAGAGACAGGAAGAGAAGCCTGGAGGACAGTTGAGGTTGCAGAGTAGCAGTCAGTGTGAGTCCGAGCTGCGCCAAGGATTATAATTGAAATAGCTGATAAGGAAATGATACAGTGGCTAGTGATCAAATAGATTAAAACAAAACACTACACAGAGCAAAAGAATAGAGGAATTAATTATGTTTCAGACTCTACTCGTCCCGGAGATAGAGAGAGCTGACAGACCAGACAGTGAGGACTTAAAAGCCTGCTTTGTATAAAGTGAATCCATGTGTGAATTGATGAACTGTATAAGAAAAATGATTCAGATCATTAGTCACTTTTTTTTTTAGTAGATCTCCACTTTGGAGCTGTGTGATGAGACCATTTTTAAAGAGATCTCTTTTTTTCAGACGATTAACTCTTTCAACATAACAATGCTTAAATAATACTTGAATTTTTATTTAAAAATAAGGTTTGCATTCATACCTAAATCTACATTGCTTATAAAATGAAAAATTCTGTAATTCGATAACCAACATGCATTGTGTACTTGCTAAGCATTCAGTACGAGTATGAACCCAGTGTTTGGAGTGTTTCAACAAGCAGAGCAAAGCAAACAAAAGCCCACGCTCTCTCTAATTTGACAATTATTGCCATTTCATTATTTAGTTATTTTTTCCGATCGTGATTAAGCAGTCGGATGTGCTCGCAGAATCAGTTTGCATACAGCCGAAATGTGTTCGAATGATGATGACACCTCTACTGCAATTCATCAACATCTCAGCTAATTCACTAAGGACAGCAAAACACGAAACACAACATCTGCAGGGCAACAGAGAGTGTTAGTAACGCAACCTTGCGAAAGCTTTTAGTTGCATAGAAACGCAGTGAAAACTGCTGCAAACTGTTAGCGGGAAACCCTGGAGAGATGGGTGTGTATTAAAACAACAATGCTTTTTTGAAAGTTTTAGGCACATAGCCTCGTGTGAACATAGATGCTCAAATTATGTTCAAGTTATAAACTAAAATGAATAGCTTGCACCAAGTAACAGTTTCAACTGAGGTTTTAGTTTTTACTTTAACTCAGACCTACTGTAGGTGCTACAGTACATCCACCATAAAGTGACATAAAATTCAACTTTTTACTTGTTTTATTTCCTTGAAAGCTAAATATGTCATGATGAGAAAAAAAAAAAAATGTAAAGTCACATATAAATGCAAGTAAGACAACATTTAATATTAATGTAGTGTTTAAAGTGTGAAGTTGGAGTCCCATTGATACAGCAAACCCAAACTAGTACATATCAGCCCATACCAAAGAATAGTAGTTTTGAGAACACCATTTTATTTTAAAGCACAATTGTGGATTTAGGTTTTTTTTTGTTGTTGTTGTTGAAATATGACTAATTTCACAAGCATACTTTTCTTGATAGTGCCCTTGGTTTGATCCTGAACTCACTGTCTGGGTGGAACTTCGCTTTTTCTCCCTGGGTCTGTGTGGGTTTTGTTTGTTCGTTTATGGCATTTGGCAGACACCCTTTGCGACTTACAGTACATTCATCTCATTTATACAATTGAGGCTTACGGGCCTTGCTCAAGGGCCCAGCAGTGACAGCTTGGCAGTGCTGGGATTTGAACTCATGACCTTCCGATCAGTAGTTTCAGTGGGGTTCTCAGGTTTCCTCCCCCCTCCCAAAAAATGGTGGATTGACTACTGTAAATTGTCTGTGTGTATGTAAATGAGAGTGTAAATGCATGTCTTATGATGGACTGACGTCCGTTCTTGGTGGAATGCTATCTACCTTACTGTCAAGATCACTGACATTGTTACCTGCAGGTGGTGAAACTAAAGACTACATTTAAAACGGTGGTCTATGTAAGCAAATCTAATTGTGAGGCATGATAAGTACCTGTGGTGCATTCAAAATTCAAAACAGTGCTAGTTTTAAAATACTTTCACCATATAGTTTAGGACAGACTTTACACTCTGACTGATGCAACTGGTGAAAATATTCTGTATCTCTGTATTGATATTATTAAAAAATACCACATTCATTTCTACATTCTATTACTATTACAGAATTCTACTTTAACACATTAGTACAGGACTTGCACTATATTAGGCCATTAAATGTAAGGCAATCATTTTGAGTGTGACTTTTATTAATGTCCAATCATTTAATATGACGATAAAATTGTTCTCATTTTCTCCTGTGACGAGACATTTAAACACACTCCCAATGCAATCATAGTGTCTCTAAAAGCCTAATAATATTATATTGAAATAAGCTCATTTTCACCACAAATTGCTTCCTGTATTTGAGTATGAAGCAATGATATACAGAATTAAGACAGAAATAACCATTAGAGCTATCTGACCCGTAAGGAATTTCCTTTGCTGAAATCTGAAAAGGAGAAAATCATCGTTACAATGTTCCAGCGATTTTGAGTATGAGCATGTTTGATTAAAATGAAGCACTCCAGACTCAGTTCATCTCATTCGTTAATGACATTTGTCCACAGAGAGTGGCTTTGGGTGCTCTGCTGCTCCACTTTTAGCATTTTATCAAAAATACAAGCAGGGTGGTTGCATATTATTGGCAAAAATACATCTTTGGGATGCTGTAGAAACTCTCAGCCCTGCATTGGGCGACTGGCCCAGTTGGGGAATCGTGTTTCAGTGTGCAGTTTGAGCACCAGATGTTTATAGCCGTGAGGTTGAGGTGGGCGGTGGGAGGGGGAGGACGTATCAAGAGCTCACTCCCAGATGTGAAAAAACTTGGCACAGCTCACCATGTTTTCTCCTTGGCACAGTGAGGCCACCTTTGCCTCAGCAGTGGAGTCAAGAAGATATTAGCTCTCCCTCAAATATTCTCGCGTGTCCACCTTCTCTCTTCTTATTTCTTAACACTCAGTCTCTCTTATCTCTGTGAGCATTCCAAAAGAATGAGCCAGGAAGGATAAGAAGCACACTCTAATTTGTCATTAAGCCTTCTTTATTGAGGCTAAATGTTTTTGACAATTGATTTTTCCCTTAAAGAGTCCTACATAGAACCCTTTGTAGGATTTTGTAACATGCGGTGAGTGAAAGCAGGACGTGAGTGCATATGCTCTGCATGCGTTTTATTGTGGACCGTCCAAGAATCATTATAGACCGTAGCATGGGTCGATACATGAGCAGGCAGCATCAAAAAAGGATAATCCATTGTCATAAACTGAAGAACAAGTGAGAGTCAAAACCAGGAACAATGAATCATGGCAGAAATCAGCATTCGCTGAACTGAGTCTCACACTGATCTCACACTGAGAGGGGGAATTTGTGTTTCCCTATCAAAAACTGTTCCATCTGAAACCTCTTCATGAAGCTCAAAAGACTTAAATATTCAAGGAACTATTAAGAAACCATTTTTTCTCTTAATTTTTAAAATATAATCACCTCTGCTGCTCTGGTATTTAATTGCACCCTTGTGGAGCTGCTGTTTTGATTCCTACTGTTCTGATTGAGCTTTTTTATGGAAGAGGAAATGCAGTAATTAATGGTTAATTTAAGTGGCACAAGATTTACCTCACGGTCTTGTCAAGATAAATCACTCATGAAATTTCACCTGTACTGACCTCTCAGCCCTGCTAGAGGACCCGAGAGCCTAAAGAAGGGGGGTGGAGGTCTTTGATATATATCATGCCTTCCATAATACCCTTGTACCAGAAGCGCACTGGACTTTATTGCTTTTCAGCCTGCCTTCAACCTCTATGTTGAAGGTCATCAGGGTTGTCTCTATGCTGACCTCTTATGTTCACTGCCCAATCAATGTATCCTTCCAACCACATTGATAAACGATAGTCATTAGAATGCCAGCATGGGTTCAAAGCAGTACTTCATTAAAACAAGTGAAGCATCTCATGCCAAATTCCAAGGACATGACCCACACCAAAAAAAACTCTATTTGAGTTTTTCCCAACTACACAACACTCTTACCCCCCAAAAGATTGCATCTTACACCTTTAAGTGCTCATCCCTACAAAAATGGGTCTCCATTTTGGAAAAAGCATCAAGTAGAACACCTTTAAAAAGTCAGAATTGTTAAGCATCCAAAGAACCCTTGAGGGTCTTGTTTTTGCTAAGAGTGTACAGTATGTTACTATTTTCTATAATGATTGGTGGGGGAAAACAAGGCAAAAACCTTGAGTAGAGATGGTGAAACACTGTGTACACTCATAGAAAAAAAGAGCTATTCAGGGGTGATCTGCATGGTTAATGGTCCTACCTTTTAGAAAAGGAAGGCTGTTATACGATTTACATTGCATTCCACTAGAGGGACAAACCGAAGAACCCTTTAGGTGGTAGATATACCATTTTCCTAAGAGTGAATTTACAGTATGTATTTATGGAAAGAATGAGTCATTGGTCAGCAGGCAAGTGGAACCCAGAGCCCTGGATAGGTCTTTCACTGATAGCAGCCCTCATGGTAATGGGAAGGTCACGACAACATCAGCTGACACTCTTCACCTTTTATCTTATAGCCCTCCGAGGGACACTTCAGAGAGAGGGTAAGGAATTGGGGAGGAGTGTGAGGCATGATAATGGGGGAATGCGAAATCTAGCGTGGAAAAGACAGATCTTATTGAAGGACAGTGTGAGAGAGAAGATTCCTTTGGCACAGTTTGGTTAATTATTGCTCTAACTTACGATTGGGTTGTTTCTGGGTTCTCTGGCTTTATTCCACCTCCCAAAACATGCAGGTATGTGGCTTAATGACTGTGCAAATGTGTATGTGCGTGGTGTCCTTCAGTGGACTGGCATCCAATCCAGGATGTATTCCTGTCTCTTGCCCAGTGTTGCCAGGATAGGCTCCGGATCTACCACAGCTCTAACCAGGAAAAAGTGGTTAAGGTGAATAAGAGAAAGAGAGGGAATTTGTGATTGAGTAACAGTCACTAAATTCTAATATTCTAGTCCAAGGCTACTCTTTGTGTTAATTGGAACAGTCATCAGTCACCAAGGGAATCAGATCTCTTGGCACTTGAGACTGTCTGTAGGTTCCAGACTGTGCATGCTTGAGTCCAGTTTATTCTATCATTGTCTTGGGAGATGAAGAGGGGGGAGACTTTCTATCATTATCTACACATATATTTCAACTAGGGAGTTGAAACAGAGCAAGAGAAAGTCCATCATTCTCTACGCCAGGTCTTCAGCTAAGATGGATGGTCATGAATCCTGGAGAAGGCAGCTGGTTCCCCTTCTGATTTGGCTGAGTGATGGCAACATGCATGTATTTTCACAACATGATTTACCCAGGAATATACTGAAGGCTTAGTATAACAAAACCCCCACAAACTCATGCAGATGGATTGAATCACTTTAGATTTTTATTTCTTAGTTATTAAAGTAGAAATTGCTGCCAAAACATGGGGTTTATTAATGTTGCTACAACAGGGATGTTCAAATACATGCATGGGCTTACGTTAATCTGTAAAGATATACAGGGATCACTTTAAAAATATCTCTTTGTTTAGAAGCTGTTCTTAATTTTGAGATATTTACTCTCTGTTTGGTAAAGACAAAGGTAATCATGGTCAGCTTAGCAATTCCTGATTGGGTTCTTTCATGTTGTTAGATGCTTAAGGTGACTAATTTGGTGATTGTAGTCAACATGCATCTTCTGCTATGTTGGGGGCATATAAGTAAAGGTTTGCTGAAGCTCAAGCTAAATTTAACTTTCTGCCAAACACTAAATGGAACCCCTCCTCGGTCCTTTAGGTTTGGTGAGGTTCCTACATGGTAATTTCCAAAATGGGCCATCATGGTATATTCTTTTATTCATGTTAAGGCTGCTGAATGTACTGTAGGGGAACAAATTTCTCATAAATCCCAGCATACAATTCACTGCCTCAAGTCAAACAGGCAGCATAATGGCCACTGCACAGCATCTGCTTGTTTGCCCAATTATTTTGGCTGTGGTGTTGTTTGCTTTGTAGTTCTGTTCACTGTTAAGCCTGATATATTTTTTTTGTCAAATTGCTGTGCCCCAGTTGTCCTATCTCAGATCGACGCTTGAACTCCACTTTATTGCCTGCCTGAATCAATAAGCTACTTGTAATCCCTGTAATTCATTTAGCATTTTGAGGCTTCTCAGACTGTCTCCATTAAGGCATGTCAGGTCTAATATGGAGGAGGAACTGTAATTCTACTCGACCATGTCTGTAAATTCTTAAGGAACTCTGAGGCAGATGTGCATAGAGATTGATTTGAGCAGGAATACAAGGGCATGCTGACCTCTGACATCTAGGGGAAAAAAAGACAAAACTCATTCCCATTGTTAAACTGCCATCTGCCTTTGAATTAATGTTGTTGTCTCACTTAAGATGTATTATCAATACTCTAATTCCATTCATCAGATTTACAAGCCAAGTCGCATTGGGTGTATTAATGTTTCTTCACGTGGGTGGTAACGTAGAAAGATACATTTTCATACATTAACTTCACAGTGTACTAGTTTTTTTGTGTGTAATTTCCATGTGATATCACACAGGTAAGTACTTTTATTCACCTTGCACCTCTAGTTATGTTTGCATTGTGCAGCGAAGTCACAAATTCCGCCCCAAATATTGTGGCTACAACAGAAAAATCACATAGCTGGAATGCTAGGATAGCTACAACAAGATCCATGGACTTTCTTTTAAAAAGGATATCATAACCAGTAAGAGATGTCCAATCAGTAAATTTGAATTTGTAAAGTTGAGGCACTTAACACTTTAATATGCTATGTTGCATTATGCTAGCTATGCTAAGGGATTAGTGGGATGACTAGCTATTTAACTAGTTCATATGTGTAGACTTTTGGTGTCTGCCAAGGTAAGACTGGTGCATCACCAGTTATTTGAACCTACCATCACGCTCAATTTATTTATTTATTTATTTTTTATTATTTATTTATTTTTTTTTTACAGTTCTACCACTGCATATATCACACCGTAGCCCGGTCACTTCTTTGCTAAGACAGAGCACCTAGAGAGCTAAATGTCTTCAGCTTCACGACAGGGACCCAAGTTTCCTTTGCGACTAAAAAAAGTCCCTACACAGAGCTCAGGTGCTAAAGTTGCTAAAGAAAGAGTCAGCAGACAGGAAGGCAGAAAGGTACCACTCATCATTTTTATGATCAGTTCTTTAGTTCCTCATCTATCATGTGCTTGCCTTTGTGCGAGGCAGATTGGTTGGTGTACGTGGAGCATTACACATGCCACCAGAGCAGGATGAAAGATGATGACGTCTCTCTCTCTCTCTCTCTCTCTTTCTCTCTCCATCTCTCTCTCTCTCTGCTGTCCCCTGCTGCCATGAAAGGTGAGAGACTGTTACCATGCCTGTATAAGGCCACAGTGGTAGAGAACTGAGCAGGGGGACGAGGTGTGTGTGTGTGTGTGTGTGTGTGTGTGTGTGTGTGTGTTTTGTTGGCGTCAGGCATGTGGCTCTCACAGTTTCAGCTCAGTCCCCTGGCAGGGTCTGCTCTGGCTCATCTTATCCAAACAATAGCCTTCCTGAACCAACAGGACCAATTTGTGTGCGTGCGTGTACGTGTGTGTGTGTGTGTGTGTATGTGTATATGTGTGTGTGTGTGTGTGTGTTTTGTTGGCATCATGCATGTGGCTCTCACAGTTTCAGCTCAGTCCTCTGGCAGGGTCTGCTCTGGCTCATCTTATCCAAACAATAGCCTACCTGAACCAACAGGACCAATTTGTGTGCGTGCGTGTGTGTGTGTGTGTGTGTGTGTGTGTGTGTGTGTGTGTGTGTGTGTGTTAGGAAAGGTGTGTGTAAGTAACAGGCTTTATTTCAGCATCACCTGACTCTCTTGTTGATGCAGAGTGTTTGGATAACTCAGTCAGGTACATTTCCTTCCATAAACACCATCCCTCAGGTTTAAATAAAGCCCTATTCCGTGACTTTTCTCGAACCCCCGTGGGTCTCTACTGGAGCTAGACACTGTGCTATCATACTTGCTGTAGATTGCCACTAGCTGCCATGCCGTTGGCTCACTTCACAAAAAAAGCTCTTTTATCATCCACAAGAAGAAACCCGAGATTGTTTCAAGGAGCTAGAGATTCCCTGTGGACTTAGCACTTAAATTGCAGCCTTGTGTTTTGCTTTGGACACTTGAAAGCTTGAGAGTGTGAGCAGGTTTTTCTTGTATTTTTAGCTGTCTGTCACTGTGGGGAGGTTATGTGAAAAAATTTCAGACCATGTTCAAAAGTGGACTTTTAAGGTACAAAAACCTGTCACTGGGGTTGTAGCCTGACTTTTGTAGCTTTACAAAATTGGACTATACTGGCAGTTTTGCTATGATATAGTGAACATCAGTGAACAGTTGATAACTTCAACAAAATGGACTTCATTCGAAAACTATAAGGAATTTCCTGGTTACACAGTTGCACTTTTTGACCATGTAGTACACAGTTATAGAAGGGGATTATTTATAATAACACTAATTGGTATCACCCAGATGATGATGGGTTCCCTTTTGAGTCTGGTTCCTCTCAAGGTTTCCACCTCATGTCATCTCAGGGAGCCTTTCTTCGCCACCGTCACCTCCAGCTTGCTCATTAGGGATAAATTTAAAAAGTTTATATATTTCTATAAAGCAGCTTTGTGACAATTTCCATTGTTAAATACACTATGCAAATAAAACTGAATTGAAATTGAATTGAATATTACCTTAGAGAGGGAATTTATCAGGTACTGTACCTGTTATGATTATCAGAAGGAATTTCATTTTTAGGTTGAATACTCTTTAATTTCTTTCGTTCTCATAGAGTTTAAAGGCAAATAAAATCCGATTGTTGATTGTTGGATTTCATGCTCTATAATTGGGTTGACTAATCAAATCAAAACAAGAGATGTTTTCTAACTTTTTGGCTAAATGCCCCTCACTGCACGATTAAAAGGTCTTTGAACTGATGCATTTAGTTAATTTATTATATACAGTATTTTGTCTTCACTTGATGTGGTGAATTTTAAACTAAATATAAAAAATGCCCTAAAAAGTGCTATCACATGTTAGTAATTAACCATTTACAACTAGCAGCAGTAGCTGTAGTCTTTTTATTTTTATTTATTTATTTATTTATTTATTTTTGTAATTGAGATACACCCCAAATCAACATTTCATTCAATCAGCTCCTTAGCTCATGAATCAGTATATCGTGTACACGAGTTTGGACACTGGTAAGGACCCTGGCTCACTACACTTTGGAACACTGATATCTCAATTTCCGGTGACATGATGATGTACTTGCCTTGTAAAACATCACCACTGGCATTTAACAGGCAGGACCGATATCTTCCTGACATTATATGTTACAAATTTGTTAGCTTAATCACACACATTTCTGTCATGGTACGTCAAGCAGGATCATAGGCTAGCTAGTGGATTTTTTTTAAATCATTAAACACTTAAAAGTCATTAGACTCAAACAAACCGTATATAGAACGTCAAATAAAGTTAAAAACCACTAATCAAAAGTAATCATCTGAGAGCCAAAACAATGATAACAAGCTACTTTTATACATTTATATTTGTATATATACTTATATACATTTATAGACAAAGTTGGCTGAGAGTTCGTCCGTCCGTTCGACTTGAGATGCTTCTGAAAATATGACATCGTTTCCAGTAAGGGAACATAGCGAGCATCAATGCTTCCTGGTTTTTGCAGTGCACTGTGGGATTTTTTTAGGGCGCGGACGTTCCAGTGCACTGGAAGGATTTTGCGATTGAGACAGCCCTTAAAATGGCTGACTCCCTGATCAGTGCCCTGACTACTGAACTAGGGAGCTGATTGAGATGCACCCTTGGTCTGTATGTTAAGACAAACTGAAGATGGATACAAAGATCCCAGGTCTCAGGTAAATACCAGTACTAAGAAAAGATTACTAAGGTTAAATAAATGAGGACAAATCTAAAAGGTGAAATTATTATATTATTATTAATTATTATATTTTATAATATATGTTGTGCTACTGCTAATACAGCTAGTGCTAATGTCCGTGGCAGTATATTACAGGATAAAATGATTTAATATTTGAATGCATTCTAATACTAAATCATGTAGATAAATAAAATGTGATTATTTTAGGAAAGCACTGATACAGGGCAGTTGTTTTTAGTTTTTGTGTTTAGTCTCAGCTGCTTGTACACTTTTCTGGCCATAAGCTTCAGAATCTTGTAGGTTACAACCTACAGGTTGTAATCTGAATAGCTCTTCACACTTCTGTGTATATGCATTTCTATTTCTATGGGAAAACAAATTTTGGAACAATTAAATTCCATTTTATTTATATCGCGCCTTTTTTTTTTTTTTTTTTTTTTTTTTTTTAAGAAAGTTGAATCTTTTAAGCGTGTGTTTAAATAAGGGTGCATTTGTCTGTCTCTCCCTTGCATAATGATGTAACCCTGGCTAGCAGAGCGAAAAGTTCATCTCATCTGAGCCTTCCTAATCCTTCAGGAAACAATATGATCACATTATATCTGTGCTTCCATTATGCTCTGCTCAATTCTTACAGCAATCCCACATTCACAACCATGTCTTATCCGAGCTCTAATTAAAATAGCACAGCGACATTTTCCTTTGGCGCTGCCAAACGAACCCGTACGGCCAGAGAAGCGTAACAAAATGCAGAGACAGCAAAACGGCTGGCTGTGGCAGAAAACTGCGCTGCCGCCTCCCCGCTAGCGTCACCTCGTTCGTCCTTACTCATCTGTCGCTCTGGGTCAGGAGCAGTCATGTCATTTTGGCAGGCCAATTAAGCACTGCTGACATTCAGGCAGAGCGGACTGTGTGACATTAAGATCCGTTTTCCTGTAACATGCCCGTGACATTCGGCTGAGTTCCTATAGTGCCCCGAGTCCTCAGGATGATGTGCTTTTAAATGCTATCAAAATATGCACATGTGCGTAGAGTCAGCTTGTTCTGTTCGCCTTGATCAGTTCACTCTGTCCCTCATGCACATGCAGATTTCCTCCATATTTTCTGGTTGAGTGGCAGCAGACGGGGTATATTCAGTCAAGACGCTCCAACTGGAAGGTCATATCGTGCGTATAGTGGCGCCTTTGTGTCCAGAAGCTGAGTCACTCATGTGTTAAGTGTTCTGATGTTGGTTTTTGAGATGCCTGTGCTTGGGTCAGAGAGCCAGCAGGGCCAATTGGCAAATGAAACCAACCCAATTCACTGGAGTGTGACCTAAAGTGCTTCCATGGGAATGTGTGATTAATAATATGTCTGCCACTGGCTAAGGATAAAACCTGTGCATTTAACATGCATATTTTTTTCAACATATTTTTTTTTAACTTTGTTTAGGCCCAAGGCCAGAAGTATGGCTATTTGGCGCTCTAAACAGATACAGATATAGAGACATTGCGTTACACCCTAGCGGAAAGCCAGATGGACGCATGATTCTCCCCAGTACCAACAGCACCACAGGCACTGAGACCTGGAGACTTAATCAGCTTCTGTGATACTGAGTAATGACATCGATCCAGCATTGGCACAGTGTGGCCCTGGCATCAGCTAACACAAACATGTTGAGATTTCTTCTGCTCTATAGAGTGAGGAACAGGACGTCACACATTGCATATGACTAGCATGGGAATGTGAGGATGTAGGATAGGGAGGAGGTGTTTGGCAGGGTCTGTGGACTCTGACTTAATTCTGACACACCCTGTGAGTCAGAGAAACAGGATTATATAGTAGACAGTAGGAGGAAGTAAGGGAAAGGCACACATACTCTATATAGAAGGAGCTTCTAAAATTACTGTAGAAAATGTTTTAATTGTTTACATTTCTAAGAGTGTACATGATGCCGCATTCAAATACGGTTGTTTAAACGATTCAAGATTAAAAAGTTCACTTTTAAAGTATTCACTAGTTTGGAAGTTGGATTTTTCCTATAGCTCAAAGTGCACCAGTTGTGACCCAATGTTGATGTTTCTTAGTATGGCACCGCCCTTGGAAGTTTGGCTTGTGGTCAATGCTAAGTAATGTTATTTTAGTCATACAGAAGGATTTCTTAGTAATTTACCAACACAGCTGAGGGAAATTTTGATATTACAAAGAGATTTGTCTCATTTCTAATGTTGATTGGCTTTTATGCTGTTCTAGATATCTAGATTGTTAGCCTCAGTTATTAGCTAGCATATTCTTAGTGTCCATATTTTCCAGTTGCTTAACAATTGCTTGACTGTTGAGCGTATGGTGTGTTCACAAGTCCAAAGTCCAAAGCAGGAATATGCAAGTTCTGTTTTACGTTTTTCCTCCTTCAGCTTCCTCACTTTAATGTTGCCATAACAACAACTACTAATTCAAGGATGTCATTAATGCCCATTGCAGTTGAAGTGTCTCACCATTAGAAAAGTGAAAACCTTTGTTCTGATTTTATGATGAACAAAACAATCAGCCTGTCATCTCATGGTTTCTCTGATGTCCAGCTGGTTGTTTCTCTTGTTATAATATACATAAGATAAAATGATACATGAGGAGTAATAGTTAACAATAATTGCTCTTTTTAGGTCTGTGACTGGTGGTCGTTGTTCACAAATTAGCATGTACCTCCTCTTTACAAGTTGAACACTGAATACTGCGTTCAGTATCTGTACAGACAGGTAACAAATTACAAGAAAAGGCAACAAATGTCTAAGTAAGGTGTTGGGCAACCTTACTGTTCTTGCTGACAGTTTAATCACAGGTTACAGAGCATGGTAGGATGTTAATTGCTTAATGGCATCATGCAGTACACCTGTCTGGAAGCATCTGCACTCATTATGTTTCTCTACTCATTTATTCAGGGTTTTCCTTTCATTTATCACCTATCTGACTATGTACAAAACATCTGTGGATTTTGCTTCGTGTTTTACGTTTTCAATAGCAGGATATATCCACATATCATTTTCAATGCTTTCTTGGGGAATGGCCTACACCATACACCCAGCAATTGTATTTATAGATAGATAATTCAGTGCTGGGGGGAAAATCGAGTGGGTGTAAGTCAAGTTGGTGAAAATCTTGATTCTTGAGCTTGGTGATTCTCCAGATCACATTTCCAGATTCCAGAGGTAGGTAAGGAGACACCCCTTGCTGAGGAGACACCCAAAACTGTACTTTTTTTTATTTTTTTTATTTTTTTTTAAATGGTTCAGAAAAAAGCAGCACAAATAAAATTCTCCTGGCAGAAGAGACAGTCCACTGAATGGGAAAGGACATGAAAGATTTTTGCTTCTGGGAGCAATTACTTTCAATTTGCCCAAATTTTATCTAGGTGAACTTTGACCTGTGAATTCACAAGCTTTTGTCTTGTGAGACAATGGAAATCAAGACAGTAGGACTGTGGTCTACTCCTCAGTGGAGGAGTTGTTTATTAAGTTAAGTGCTTAGACTGAACTTTTGCATCAGTGTTTACTTACACATCAAAAAAAAAAAAAAGTCCTGTCCACTAATGTGCTTGGATTTTTGTGATGAAATATTTTTTTTCTGCTAGGATTTTCTTGTAAGCAGTATTGGCACAGGTTAGCAGCATTACAGCATGCTTTAAAACTAATGACCAAATATACAACTGTGTCGATGAAACAACTGGGGCAAATGTGCTTTGTCGAGGCATCCAGCAAAAAATATTACAAAAAAATCTGCAATATAGGATTTCAGTACATATAAAAACACATTGAATTGCTTGGAATTGATTTGAGTGCCTGGAAGTGATTTTAATTCAAACATTTACCCTGTGTCCGAAATCATGTACTGTAACAGTACCTACCTGTAATGTGGAGCAGGATGGATCGCTTTACCAGTGTATATTATCAGTGTTGTAAGAAAATATACTGACTTCACTGGACATTAAACCATTATGCTGAGTAAATTGCATTTAATGGCATTTAATACATATATTATGCATAAGCAAGTCTTTAGAGAACAGTAAATACTATATATCTACTATTATGTGTTTTTACTCACAGTCCTTGGGATGGACATCAACACACACACATGAACGCACAAATCACCCAGGATAAACTCATAGCCCAAGGCCATCCTCATATCAGCGATGATGGGGCTATGGAAAAACTCTTCTCTTTGAACATGCAAACCCTATTAGGTCTAACTCACATTGTCATTTTTGATGCACTTCAAATCAGATTTCCTGCTCCGAAACAGACATTTCCTCCTGTGCACTCGAGCTGGGTTATTGTTATTTATTTGCCCGCTCTGTAAAATGGTGGAGAGGGAGAGCGAGAGAGAAATTGCTTGTCAGTGTACTGCAGCTTTTCTGGGAGGAGGTTATTCTTTAAGTTCAGTGTTAGAATCGGGGTGCTGAATGCCCATAATTAATCATCAGACAAAGCTCTTACATCAGCAGAAGCACAATCTTAGCCTTTATTTGGTTTCTTCTGAATAACAGAAGACCAAAGTAGAAGGACCGGCAGTGGCCACACCTTCGACCTGCCGCTGCACATTGATCCGTTTTAATTAAGAGGAAAATATTGCCCTCGGGACCGGTGCATAAGCGACAAACCACTTATCGTGTCTAGCCTTAAATAAGAGTCTACATTGTGTTGCTAAAAATAAATCACATTTATTTAGTCCTCGAGGGCATACTGGTTAATGGCTCAGAGGAGGCCTGCTTCTTTCTCTGATTTTCTTTCCATTATTGATCTCTCTCACTCAAACTATATCAAAGACACTATACTGAGAATCGTATTAAAATAAGTGATATCATATTCATAATGCAGTATATGAGATTGAAGAGGAATGAAAGAGAGAGCAAAAGCAAGACTAAATATAGCTGCAAGCAGCAATTAAGGGGCCAAGCACAAAAGAGGCTAAATGAGCAGCTAAACAAGCATGGCAGGGAGCATCAAGACCAACTGTAAAAAATAAAAATAAAAAAAAAAAGAAAGCTTTTGATAACTTTTGGCTGGCAGGGTCTGAATTTGTTGAAAATCGGTCCAACGGTCTAAGGAGGAGTTCGAAAAAGTAGGTTTTTCGGAAAATTCAAATGGCGGAAAAATGACATCATTGGGTGCAATCGAATTGTCTTGAGCCAAGGAATGAGAGGAAAGAAGAATCTTGTTTGTGAGTGCAAATTTGAGCTGTTGGTAGCACTAGAGGTTTTGAGATAGAGACTCCAAAATTGCTCTGGTTAATGTTGAGACTGTCCTCTATCTGTGTACCAAATTGCACAACTTTCCTGCAAATGGTTCTATGGGCTTCCATAGACTCAAGAGCGGAAGAAGAAGAAGAAGAAAGAACACTAATGAAAACAATAGGTGCCTACGCATCTTTGGTGCTTGGCCCCTAATGAATGACGGAGACTAAAGAAGATACAAGATATAGATTGATAGTTGTTGGGAGCCTCAGCTGAACACCAGCAACTTCTCTGCTTTAACAGCAAATAGCCTCATTCAGTGGGAGACAAGCAAAGATCACAGAGAAGCACAAACATATTGATTTGGTTTAATCCCTGGGGGAAAAAAATCTAAGAGCCAGGATAGATGAGCATGGAAGGAAAACAGAGGAGGAGATGTGATGTGCAGGAAGGAAAGCTGTATCGAGTCCCGCTGAGTAGACTGATTAAGGACTAATAAAGCTCTGCGTGTGTTGTGGGAAAAGCGGTAGCAGTTAAACTCAGCAGGTAGGGAAATCAGGAGTGCTTCCTTGCATACGCTATGATGGGAACCACATGTGTTTCCTTTCTTCTGCTTTTACAGCACACCGCAAATTCAGTCTAATCGCTTTATATGAGAGATTCCCGATGGAGAGGACATGCTGTTGTTTCACTAGGGATTCGCCATTCATTTTAGCTAGCTTCCACGAGACACGAGTGCATTCAACATCCAAGGAGCTCATGCATAAACTAATGCAGTTAGCCCTCCATGTATCAGATGAGGGTTAGATATCAGTGTTTGGAGCAATTTAACAGCCTCCTTTTTGAAATTTGACACTATTTTCAAAATTAAGATCCTTGTGACCAATTGCACATTTTTTTATAGTGGGTTCATGTCATGTCAGAACTATGCCAAGTACAAGATGACTGTTTAGAGCAGGGGTCCTGGACTGTGCAGATGCAAAATATCTCAGCAGACCAAACCGAGTGCTTGAGAAAATATTGTAGCAGAGCCAATAACCATGTAAAATAATAATTGGATAGTTTAGTGATGAGCTTCTGTAGTGGATCCTACAGTTTTGTGCAGTTTTGTAAAGTGTTTAGCTAGCTACAAGGCTAAAGACATTAGCTCAGAAAAGTTTGAGCTCAGAAAAGTTTGAGTTTTCACACACTTTTATAGATTCATCATTGTATTTACCCTCTCTTTTCTGATTAGTGAACCGATGACATGGCTTGCATTTGTTTCCCCACTTCAAATTCAAAACACGTGTCTGTTCAGTCTGTAGCGCTAGTCAAAACTAGTAACATGGAGCGCCACTACCAAACAAAACATAACCACTTCAGATTGTCTTATTTATAACTATAAACTAATGGTTTTCTCAATTCAGTCATTTTAGTTGCTTATTCACACCTTTATAAGCAGACTTTAGAACCGGACTTTTACTTTTGACTTTTTACAAATTGTAGTTGAATACCCCTGGTTTAGAGATTCCATTTTCAACTGTTCATCTCGTCACACTATGGAATTATTTGGTATTGTAGAAACAACGTCTGTCAGATACAAAGCTAAACTACTTTATTTAGACATGTATACAGTTCAATCCTGACATTATACTAATTTCAGTTGTGTTTGTTTATAATGTCTGAGCTTTTCATAAATTTCCCATTTAAAGGTTCCCATTCATAGCAAAGAACACTGTACATCAGTGTTCACCAACCCTGTTCCTTGGAGAGCTACCTTCCAAAAGTCTTTAGCTTCAACCATAATCATGCTCATCTCACCTGATCATCTAATCACTGCCTTAAGAAGTTCTTGATCAACTAAAACCAGTGTTTAGTTGATTTTGGTTGGAGGTGAAACCTGCAGGAAGGTCGATCTCAAGGAAGAGGATTGGTGACCACTGTTCTACATGAATGTTTTTACAAGTTGAAAGTCACAGACACTAGGTGAAAACTTTTCATTGGTGCTCAGCAAGGGAACATGCAAGAAGAAATAATAATCTCATTCTAAAGGAAAGCAACCACATACAGTGTGTATTCTTCCTTTAGCCTCAGAGAACAGATGACTGTAAGCAGTGCTGGACCGTGCTAGCTAAATTACAGCTCAGAATTACAGTTCTATGTAGTTTCTATGTAGCTTATTATCTTACTATATTATTACCTTTCACCCATTTTTTCTGGAAAATCCAAATGGGTTGGTTTGCTGTTCCATAACAACAACACCACTGAAAGAGATTTGATGGATGCCAGATCATTTGGTGGTCCACTGGCCACATGCACTACTGCTGCAAAGCTACAAAAATGCCTGATGACATAGCTGTAATGACATGAGAATTAGATGTGCATTGAGAGAAAACTCAATGCAAGTGGGTCTTGTGGGTGCAAAGCAAGCGTTCCAGAGCAAACAGTCCTCTCAGTTGACCACAAGCATGTGGCAGCTATAGTTCAGCCTGGGAAAACAAGACCTCCGCTCTCTGTTTGTTTATCATGTCCTTCAGGGGATACGAAGGCCAGGGCAAAAAGTTTCTCAACCCATTGCAAAAAAAAGGCTAGAATTGCTCAAGCTGTTACAAAGTGCTAAGTGAAGTTTCTTCTGATAAACTGAGCAATATTGTCCTAATGAATAACAAGTAACAATTCCAGCCACATACTTTTCTCAAGTGTCATGTAAATCATTCTGTGATTTCCTGCACAGCCTTTTACATGCTACAACATGGATTTTAATATCACTGGCACTGCTCCCATTACGGTGCATGACGCCAATGTTGACGGAGGCGTTCCATTTTTCAGCGCACTCCCAAAAAATGTGCAGTTTGTCCTCGTTCTCCCTGCCAACACTGCTGTGTTAGCTTTCCACCCCTTTGGCCCACTTTCTACTGCTTTCCCCATGCAAGATGCAAGGTGACAGCATCTGAGCACTCTACCAAATTAATGAAGCTCACCAGGATCGCAAAGGAGCATCACTGATGGAAGAGAAAGAATGAAAGACAGAGTTTATAGGGCTTGAAGTAGAGGACAAGATCCAAAGATATCAGTCAATCCACATCGGCCAGATCAGGACACCCGAGACTCGGCCTCGCCTTTTAATCAGCCTTTAGGGAGAAAATATGGGTCTGCCACACCCGTCACTCCAACGCCTCATTCATCTGGTTTCAATCTCCTCTCCTCCCTTAGAAAGGGGATGGAAACTTTTTCACTGGAAAAAAAAATACAAGTCTTTTTAGGGGAAGGGTTGGTAGAATAGTTCTGTATGAATAAAAGACAAGTACAGTGGAACATTTGATATAAACTGTGGTGACTTTGTAAACATGGTACATATATGTAATTGTGGATCTTACTGTGAAGCTCCAGTGGGGTTTTATTGAATAAATATGGCCCTTCATTCCTACAAAATAAATTTTTTTGATAGCTTTCAAAAGGGAATCCTCTCTGATAAAATAAAAAAGTACAAACTAAAGCGATAAACCGAAGAACTCTTTATGGTTCTTAATAAAAGCTCCCTTTTTTATGCGAGAGCAGATGTGATCATGAGTTCACAACATTTTCTTGGCACCATTTCTGAAAGGGAAACCCTAAATTGAAGCTTGAAGGATGACCCAAGAAGGACAAACTAAATAATGCTTTCAGGTTTTAAACTGATCCTTTTTTTTTGGTATGGTTGTAGATCTGAGTCTTGATAACAAATGCACACAATTGTCTTGGAACCATTTCTCAAAGGAAAGCCCTCCATTTAGGTTTATTTATACCACATGTCAAATTTGAGGTCTACAGACCAAACACCGCCCACTGCCTCGTTTCTTCTGGCCCACTCGAACTTACAAAAAATAATATTGAATCAGTCTGTAGTACACTACTACTCAACACTTTCACACTATCTAGAATTTAAAGCAGATGCATAGTGTAATGACCTCCAATGTTCTGCCCGTGCCACTGTACAGAGCATGTGCACTTACATCACATCTCACATCTCAAATGCTGGTTAAAACCAGTGTCTGTCTTCTGTGTTTGATGCATTTCCAAGTCTAGTGATGTACATCCATCCATCCATCCATCCATTTTCCATAACACTTATCCTACACAGGGTCGTGAGGGAGCCTGGAGCCTGTCTCAGGGAACTCGGGGCACAAGGCAGGGGACACCCTGGATGGGGTGCCAACCTATGGACAATTTAGAGATGCCAATCAGCCTACACCACATGTCTTTGGACTGGGGGAGGAAACTGGAGCACCTGGAGGAAACCTCCAAAGCACGGGGAGAACATGCAAACGCCGCACACAGGGCGGAGGCGGGAATAGAATATCCAACCCCAGAGGTGTGAGGCAAACGTGCAGAAATACGTGCTTCAGGGGTTTGCTCCGGGTACTCCGGTTTCCTCCCCCAGTCCAAAGACATATGTTGTCCGTAGTGAATGTGTGTGCGATTGTGCCCTGTGATGGGTTGGCACCCCGTCCAAGGTGTCCCCCGCCTTGATGAATGTAAAATCTCACACAACTGGCGATGTGGCCCAGGCAGAATTTGAGTTTGACCTCCCTGATTTAAACACTGAACCTTTAAGGATGACCCAGGACAGACAACCTTTAAGTGTGTAATGGAAACCCGTTTTAAACCTCAAGTTATGGATAAAAAAAAAATTTAAGCTTAAGTGTAAGAGAGTTGTGTTCTCTACTTTAACACAATGAAGAGGGATTAGCCAGGACAGATGGTGAGATGCTTCACTGCCTTAATGGCACCTGCCCGTAAGTTTTGGCTCTTCACTGCCGCTCCTGGTCCGATTGCTGTCACATCACCGTCCTGTTTGCGCCTTAAACACCTCAAACCATTGCTCAGCTGGGAATCTGGGAATGCTTCTCCTGCCAGCGTGACTTTCTGACCACATATTTTTGTCCATGTGTGGTCACACATTGTCCAGCTGGCTTCTTTCAGGTGACCTTTTTTCTGCTTAGATGGACGATTGAAAAGCTCGGCCAGACGAGCGGCGCTAATATGTCAACACGGCACTCGCTGCAAATTAGTGGGGAGGGGAATGTGCATTCCGTCTGTTTCTAATTAGCCAGTAAAATGTGCAGCAGGGGAGCTGCCTGGTTCTGTTGTTATAATGTTTCTGTCCCACGCTGACAGAGGCCATCATTCCACTGCTGACAGTCTCAGCGTTATCTGGAATGAAACCCGCTATACTGAACAGCTGCGGATTTCTTTTGTGATGGTTAAAAATGTCTGTTATTTTGCCGTGTAACATTTTTAGTAGGGGGGTAATGCAATATCGATATCTGTATCTGTATCAGTTTAGTGCTCCAAATATCTACTCTATATCTGTACTCAGATTTGAACTGCAAATGGGTGTGGTCTGTAACAAAGTGTTTTTTTTATTATTTTTTTTTTTATTATCTTTTTAATTAAATGTGAACCCTACCACTACCATTACGTTCCCGGAAAACACTGGGATAAAAACAGGGCTGCTGGAAAGCAGTTCCAAATCAAGGAACTGTTGTTTATAGTTGACAACAATAGGCATCTAATAATATTTGATAAGATTTACTTTAATTTTGGGGTTTGTTACATTCCAGAAAGATCAGAAAAGTTCACTGAACGAGAAAACAGAATCTACTACGAAGCTGGGATGCAGTTACAGTCCTGCTGTGAGTCAGAATGGGGGTCCTTCAAAGCTGCATTTCATTATAATGCTCGTATGATTTTCAGGGAAGATGTTCTTGTAATTATGATGGAGAATATAACAGTGATGAAATAAACGGGCAAGTTAATATTTTTTTAAAATTTATTAAATGACATTTTGTGAATTTCAGGCTAGTTTGTAAAGAAATGGAAGAAATACGGTTGTAAGACAGTGTTTAATTCAGGCTACTGGAGCAAGTAACTGACAATAGATAGTGTTCTTCCTATTCATATCTGTTTTTGTATCTGTTTAGAACACATTGTCTCTCCATTGTGAATAGTGTATTCGTATTCGCATACATCCCTAACTCTGATGTAGAGTGGTAAAGACCCACACTTGTGATGTCATGATTTTGGCACTGAACAAAACAAAAAGTGCTGATCTCTGAATCATTTCTGTCCAGTGGTGTGATTAACTATGTATTTCTCCCAGAGCACCAATGGCCATGCAATACCTCAGACTGAATCTTGGGGTTTATTTTCAATTTGTCATAGTTGTCCACATAACCATTCTTTTGTACTCGCTTGCCTTTTCATTGTCTCTTTCATTCCCCCACAGTAGCCTAAAGCCAGCATTACACTTTTAAAACCCACAGACTATCAAAACACATTGAGGACAGAAAGAGACTGTATTTCACATTGTCGCTGACCTGGTGCTGTTACAGTGCATCCATTAAGCCGCCTGCCACCGGTCACTAATACATTCTGTGTGGCAGCTTTAACACCTCTCCAGATGAATTTCCAGCTTAATGGACATTAAAAAGTTATACTTTACTACCCAAAAACTTATTAAGTATCGACATGAGGAGGTCAGTCTACTCGTTTAGCTCCAACTATGGCGAGAGCACTCCGAAAAAATGAGTAAATAATAGAGAGTATAAATAGACATGCGTTACACCGCTTCGTTTTGTGCAGGGAGTGAAAAGAGCTCAGAGAGGCTGTAAGTATCAAGTAAAATTGGGAAGCAGACAGATCTATTACTGTACAGTATGTTAGCCATTCTTTGAGAAGTTTAGATGGAAAGGCAATACATTTACATCACTGATTGTGGACTAACAGTCTTTCCTCACACTCTGCACTTTGATGAGCCATTCTGCTATAATTTTTATAGAAAGAACATCCATTCTGTACCGCTTATCTTACACAGGGTCACAGCGGGGGACACCCTGGACGGGGTGCCGATCCATCACAGGGTACAATCGCACACACATTCACTTTCACAATTTGGAAGTGTCAGTCAGCCCACAACGCATGTCTTTGGACTTGGGGAGGGAACCGGCGTACCCGGAGGAAACCCCCGAAGCACGGGGAGAACATGCAAACTCCGTGCACACAGGGCAAAGAACATTAAGAGAAAGAACATTAAGCAAGTAATAAAACATTTGGACTGTACTGTCATAGAAAAATAATCAACATTGGGGGTGGTGTGATGGAACAGAGTTACTGTCACCATCCCGAAATTGGTTATTTTGCACGTCCTGAAGTGTTTTATTCCTCTTATACCACAGCAATTTGATAGCATTATTATAGATAATGTTGTGAAATGTCCACAAAACAATTTAGTTCATGTTATCATTATTAGTTATTAGTTATCAGCACTGTGGTGTGACGGCAGTTGAACTTGTGCTATATGCAAGCACATAGACTTTATTTTGATTGACAGATTTTAGTGTTTGGCATTTCAGCGCATTCAAAGTCCAATAACCATTAAAGCCTCGACCATTTAAATGGGAAAGGAAGCAGGACACAAATGGAAATTGCTTCTGATAGAGGTTTATTTTGCCTTGCACAATATTTAACACTGCAAATTTGCAAAGCTTGGAAACGCAAAATGATAGAATACAGTAAAGTGGGTTGTGGGTTCTACATAAAAATAAGAGAGCTTTTACTTTGCTTGTAAATCACAGTTGCATCTAGAAAGCTAATATTACCTCTATTACTTAATGTTCTCTATAAAATCCCATCACACTAGTCTTGATTTCTGTGATGTCCGTGACCGATCTTTCGCGCTTTCGTTCTTTTTCTCTCTGTCCCTGTGGGGTTTTTTTCCTTCTAAACCTCAGACATCTGCTTGTTCGAAAAAAAAAAAAAAGGTCAAGCAAAAAGTGAACATAGCCAAACTTGTGGACGCCGTTTGTGGATACATTTGTGTGGCGTGTGGTTGATTTTCTTCTTCGTATAAGAATTCCACAATTTCCTGACTTTTCTGAGAAGAGAACGTCTGCCAGGGAAAATAAAAGATTACTGTTAACAGTAAAAGAAATTCCTGGAAGCTTTTTTTTTTTTTTTTTTTCTGGCCAGAGAGAGTTTAATTTAAATAAATGTGATCCAATGCTGTGGAGTGATTGGATCTGGGATTTGATTTTGGTAGTTCTTCGGGGCACAATCATACACACACACCCCCACACACATTGCAAAATTGATTCCAAGTGGCCCTATAGAAGGTTTTCTACTGGGGCTTGAAATGACTAACCTGTAGGAATTGAGCTAGACAGCAGGCCAACCTGCATGTGTGTGTGCGTATATACGTGTGTGTGTGTGTGCCATATTTCACATACACCCACTCTTTCACACCCACATCTGAGTTAACAGCTTGCCAAAACAAACAGTAACTCAGACAGAGAAGACTGGAGCTCTTGTCTAGGACCAGACACTAGAACCTGCAGCCATTTTGCACACATATTTTCCAATCACTCTTATTCTGTGTCTAGTTTCTAGTTGACTGCATATTTATAGACGCACGGCTCAGTTCAGCGTGGAAGCGTGTGCTGAAGGGGTCAGATATAAATGGAAATTCAGGCCTTTGCTTTTTTTCAGCCAGACTAATACAGTATATTTAGCAAGTCTCTGTGACGTGTGTCTGCCCGGATGCTGGACACACAGCTCTGGGATTTGCCACGCGAGTTGAAGTCTCATGACAGAGCTCTGTTTGTGGAGGCAGCTGCTCAAACGCACTCTACATTCGGAGGCTCCGTCAGCCAATTAGCCACTGGGAACTGTGCAACGTCTGAAGATTCATAGACGTAATTAAAATTTTAAATGTCATGCAAAAAAAAAAAAGAAAGAAAGAAAAAAAAAAAAAAAAGAATCAGCTTCGAGTAAAAGTCGGAGTGTGTATTCTGGCGTGTGTTCGTGTGTCGCCGAGGCTTTAAAGTGCTTTTCCATTTTGTCATGAGTCTGTGATGAAAAGTTTACAAGGTGAAATAGCGAGAGTGAGGAGGAAAGGAAGTGGCATTTAGGAAGGACCATGTGGTTGTTTTTAAAACATTAATATTAAAATATTACTATGCTTGTAAAAAAAAAAAAAAAAAAAAAAAAAAAAAAAAAAAAAAAAAAAGTTGAAACATGTTACATACTTTTGAAAGAAATCATACAATCAAAGCTAGTTTTCTCTTTCATTTCAGAATCGCACTATTTTCCTTCAATTATCAGAAAGAAAATATGTTGTGTTTTTTCCATTTATTGGTGTCATTTTCCCTTGTCCCAGTTAGCCATTTCCCAGAAACACTTGTCTATAAATCTATCCAGCTGCTTGGTTGATGTGCCTGTCATGGTGTATTGCCACACCGGTTTACCGTCACAACTCTAGTGTACAACCACCATGAAATGAGAGCTGTGTCAGCCAGTAGAGCAACTTTAACATGCTTTAAAGGCTGTGCTGTGAAATACTTGGAGATGTTCATGTCTATAATGAAGGCAGTGAGGACACACACCTTAATTATTCACACCACTGTGCCATTAGTGCTGAAGCTTTTACACGGCCATGAGCCAAAAACCCTGCACTCCATCTCACTTCTTCTCACGCTGTCACGGTTTCTCACTGTAACTCTCACTGCCTTCACATTTCTTGCATTCTCTCTCTCTCTCTCTCTCTCTTTCACACACACACACACACACACACACACACACACACACACACACACACACACACACACAAAAATACTGCCAGGGATGTATCATTCCCTTTACATTCCTGCTCCTCTGTATCCGTGTGTGTGTGTGTGTGTGTGTGTGTGTGTGTGTGTGTGTGTGTGTGTGTGTGTGAGATATTACTGCTGTTAATGTTTGCTGTCAGTGGTGAGGGTTTGGTGGCGTTTTATCACTGATTTGTAAAAAAAAATATATTTATATACATATGCTGAGCTTCCAGCGAATAACTAAAGGGATGTCAGAACTAATCTCAGTCTTCAAATACTATAAAGGGTTATCATATTTATGCATTTCAAGGCAAAAAAAAAAAAAAAAAATCATATAAAGGCTTATTTATTTATGTTCTACTTTTACTCAGCTCATATATTTTCAAGTTCATTTCCTGTGGCCAAATAACCTTTTGTTGCGTTGTGTAGGAAGAAAGCTCTAAATAAATGCATCATTAATGAGATATTTTATTTGTATTTTTTTTATTATTATTATGTATGAGCTTTCTTTTTAAATTTATAAAGAAGAATGATTTCCAACAGGCTTTTTTTCTGTGCATGAATCTCTAATGATGTTCTAGCAGGGGTCTACAGTATCATGGATGGTAAATAGGAAGCCATTTGGGATTTGGCTGTGTGTTAGAGGGATTTTGCCTTTAAAAGCACATTAATTTTCTTGAATTGTAGATTTACACTGGGATGTTCTGGGCATCTTAGAGAACTTGGCACAGTTTTGCTTCCTTGCTTCAGTCTCTGCAGGACTCTGCATGAATTTCGATGTTATATTTATTTGAACCAGTGACACACAGTACGACGAAAGCGTGGTTGTGGTTACGAGTCAGATTATACTGTACATATTCAGCTTCAGTAAGCAATGAAACACTTGAGTCAATGCTGTTGTAGGGAAATAATCAGTGATCGAGTGGTGTGATGCAGCGTGACGTGAATCAGAGTTACTGTTATCTCCATAAAGTGGAGTATTCTCATATAATAGCATGCCCCCTTGTTCTGGAAATGATAAGTCATACTTTATTTGTGTATTCGTATTTTGATGTCGTGATGTGTGTTCCATTTTAAAAGCACTACTGTAATCATCATGTCGATCTAATTGTTCAGTCTAGACACATTTTTCATGGACAATGGGAGGTCAGACTCAATGTGACGTGTGTGTAATGTAATCCGGTCTCAGTAACGAAAGATAAATAGCATAGTATGCCTGGGTAGTCAGCTATAATATTCGTGAACACTTCATTTGGAAAGTCCAATGAAGACACACTACTATCCATTTAAAGCAGGATAGTAGCTCTACGGAAAGAGCTACGTACAAACTGGTGCAAGTCTCATTTTAGGTAACATGTTACTGTATATTATATGTAGACCAATATCAAGTGGGCCAGACAAAAAAAATCTGTTTAGCAGAGCAATAAAACAGCGACAACTCTGACTGGAAGTGAAATGAACTTAATTGTAAGTATATCTCTGAATCTACACACACTAGCTCATAATATTGAAGGATGCATGTTAATCAATGTACAGTAGTTTGCAAAATTATTAACATAAATTCATAAATATTGACCCCTGTTGCCGTGAAACATCTAAATAATTTTTAAAAATTTTTTTGGAAAGAGGCATGCTTACAATGTCAAAATTCTAGGTTGTTAAATGAATAAATGTTTGTCAGCAGCTGAGGTTATGGCGAGTTTATTGCTCTATATTGCCCCCTAGTGGAATTCTTTTAATTTAGAACAAGGATTAATTTCTTGGGTGTGGTTTGAACCTTTCAACAATCAGGCCTAACACCCCTGGTCTTTATAGTGTGTATAGATTATCTGTTAAACTTCTTCAACCATAAACTGTTAGGATATATGTCAGTCTGTACTGGGATTTTTGTACAGTTTTTTTTGTGATTGTTGTGGCCAAAAATGCTAGATTTTGCTATGGCTTTTTTCAAAATCTGTGATGCAATTTGCATCTGAGTTTTTTGTGCTTTTTTTTTTTTTTTGTGGACAAACTACTTGAATTGGCGAAATCGCAACTGAACGAAATTGTTTTGCACGGTCTTTCACAGTGATGTTTGTTGGTAAATGAGAACTTTTAGCTGTACTCATGATCGACACACGTGAATCGAAGGGGGCTTTGGCTGAATGCACGTTGTGAAGACATCACATGACGCGTCTTGGCCCAAATTTGCAGAAAATCTGCGGTAGTTCTGAAAAATTTCAAGCTCCTGCAAATGTCACGGAGTTTCCTTGATTTTGCATGAATTTCTACGATCGCAAGATCCTGGAGGGACTGATATGTATATCATTTGGACTTAGATGATAGGCTGGATCATGATGGTTACCTTACAGGTTGCTAACAGTCTACAATTGGTTTGTGACTTATTAAACCGTGTATACTTTGACAAATGCATAAATGTGCACTCTATATACACTAAGCATGTTGCATCCAGTGTTGGAGACAAAGTTAGAGAGGCCAGGTTGAGATGGTTTGGACATGTTCAGAGGAGGGAGAGTGAATATATCGGTAAAAGGATGCTGAGGTTAGAGCTGCCAGGCAGGAGGCCGAGAGGAAGACCAAAGAGGAGGTTTATGGATGTAGTGAAGGTAGTCGGTCTGAGAGGAGAGGATGCAGGGGATAGGGCTAGATGGAGGCAGATGATTCGCTGTGGCAACCCCTGAAGGGAACAGCCGAAAGGAAAAGAAGATATTGCATCCAGTGTGTTTGCCTAGCATATGGATGCATGCACATCCAAGTGCCTAGAATACAGTTAAGGGCAAAAGTTCACATCCCCCATGACATTTCAGTGGGGAAAAAAATGAAATTGCATGGTTGTTTGGGTTTTTTTTTTTTACTTTATGTTAAAGAATTCCAAGATTTATGCAAGAAATATGAAATGGTGGATATATGCTGAAACAATAATATCTAAAACATAAATAAAATAAATCAGACCTAGATTTAAAGAAGGTAGTGTATAACACAGATGTCAGGGAAAATGTGGCTACAGATAATTTACAATGGAGAGAATCTACGAGCTGTGCAGTGGATACAAACGAGGTTGAAGGTTGAGAAACATGCGACAAATGTTTTGCTTCTGTACATTACATTTCTGTCTACTTCATTTCGTCCTTAGAGTTTGCAAACTTCTGCACTTGACAGTATGTCCTTCAAGGTGTGCTGTACATATGCACGTACACGTCTACTACATCTAAAAGTGCACAAATATGCATGTTCATGTAAGTGAGCAGACTCTGCGTGCGTGCGTGGGTGCGTGCGCGTGAGCCCTCCGTGCCGCAGCATGTGCAATGAACACAGGCACAGCTCCTGTCAATACACTAACCTTCCGCTGCTATGAGTGAAATAAAGAGAGCTTAGTGTGTAAATCAGTGTCACACGCTGAAGCAGAGCGGCGACTGTCCTCTGTCATCGCTCCATCACACATCACTGAGAGTGCCTTAGCCTTCCATTAATCCATTAGGGAAAGAGGGAGAAATAAAAAGAGGGCAATTTCAGTTCAATTCCTCTAGCAGGTTTATAAGAATGAACAAGTGGCAAGAGAGGTGAGAGAAAGAGAAAAATTAAGGACACTTTGAGGACTCTTTCTTTTTCTCACACTTTTTTTTAAATTTTTTTTTTTAGCTGAAGCAAAATGTGGGCAAACATAACCGAAAAAATAATGCATGCAGTAAACTTTTGCAGTGATGTGACACTGAAAATGGATGCATTTAAAAAAAAAAAACGCCATCTCGTCCGCCACCCCAGTTTGTTAATTAAAGTGCTAACATTGATGCAGGCTCTAGCAAATGACATCATGCCTGCGAGAAATATTGAAATGTTCATAATTACACACAGCGCTAGATGTTGATATCGGACTATGGAATATTGAAACGGTAAACGGTCGCTATGACTTCCATTTAGCCGTGAGTGAGGTGTTTGAGCTTTCCCTATGTACAGGATTTGAAGGAACACAGTGAGCTGGACGGTTTAATGGCCGTGAAATGTATTGTATGCTTGCTGTGGCATTTCTATTCACTTGAGGGAGATATAAAGATTTAGATTTTCCCCAAGAGGATGTCACTGAGGCAATATATATGACAAAATGAAAAGCTGGACTTTCACACAATTCCAATATACTATAACTATATATTATAGTATATACATTATAACATATAGTGTAACTAATTATCAGAGCATTTATATACTTTATTTATTTATACCATTGTGCTGTTGAATTCTCCATTCTGATTGGTCAGAAGATGTTCAAAGTTCAAAGTTTCTTGGTTTGGACAACAACTGATTCCCTAGATGTCAACGATGATTGCCGATTAGAACTATCCAGATTAAAAGCAGCCATCTAGATGACAAGTTTAAATTCTAAGCAGCTCTTGTAAGGACAAGCTACAAACACTCCGCCATCCTCAGCCCCCACACACGCGATATAGTAGCCAGCTCTTCTTCTTCTGTTTACGGACATGGCATAAACATGCAAAGGCGTGGTGACGTCAAAGGCCATGCAAATGACATCAAACTGACATTTCCCGCAAATCCGACCCGGCATCTTAAATTATAAATCATTACTTTAAGATTATCGTTGTGAATCAGGGTAAGGTAAGGAGACAGTTTTGAACACTGATTTTTGTACATATTTGCTCAATAATAGATTTTTGTTCATTTTTAACCAAAAGTTCAATACTGCAGCTTTAATGAGCTCTGTACCAGAAATAGAGCTGCAAAGGTAGCCAAAATGACCGCTTTCCGCAGCCTCTGGCGTTGTTTGAAATGTAGTGAAGAGCTCTTTTTAACTGTTATATAATGTGGACTTCACAATTGCAGATTTTGCAGGCTCTCTACAAAAGAATGCAATCATGTGACCAGTGCGTGCTCCATATATTTTAACTCCATGCACAGATTGAGACTTGTGGTGTTCAAACAGTGCAACTGTGTTACATGTATAATTAATAGAATGCTGATTTCCATGGTGTGAGTCGTGTTCTGGAAGTGTCCAAATTTCTTTAAATTAAAATCTCAAGAGTGTGAGCGCTGCTAAGACACTCTTTAAAAGGCACCAACAGGAGGATGGCGCAAAACTCACTGGACAGTTACAAATATGGTGGTGGTGATGGCGAAATGTAAATGAAACATGTGGAAAACGGAAAACAATCGCCTCAAACTCTCTCTGAAGAATCTTTATGATTTTGCAAGCCTGCACAAGTCTGGATCACGCTACTTGATTACTTAAGCAGAACGTAGTAACTTATCTATCATTAGAGGATGTTCATTATATAATTTGACATGGAGAACACGTGGTCACACAGTCGCTTATAGAATTCAGTCAACATTTTATTGGGCTCATTTTGTACATTGTGAAGTTGCACAGTGTAAATCAGGCTTAAGTTACAGCCATTAATTCGCTTTTAAGTTAATGGAAATTTTAAGGGAAATCAAAATGCCACTTGGTTGATATTACCCGAACCTTATCTTTTAGCCTTAGCAAACCTAAAAAACACCAATCACACGATACAAACATTAGATCAAAGCAAAAAGCTTGAGCAGAAAATACAGCAGATTAATCCCACAATACAGTATTGGTTTGTAAACTGTATTGTGGATGTTAACTTCTCACATTTATTTACATTGTTCTGTAGGTGGGGTAACTCGCAGTGATGTACTCTGCACTACATATGAACACTATTCAGGAATGTAAGGTGTTTAATTGCTCCAGCAGTTTTGTCATATTATTGTCTGGAGTGCAGAGCTGTGTGTTGTGAGTAAAAGAGTCTGGATAGAGAGGATGACGATGGTGGTGGTGAAGGGCAGGCTGGTAAATCGGGTACAGTGGGATGGAGAGATGCTCTATAATAAGATTGTATGAGCGATTTACTGCAGCACAATTTCCCCTAGGGCACTTATATAGAAACTCTGTCCCTGTCTTTAGTTCTCTCTCTCTCTCTCTCTCTCTCTCTCTCTCTCTCCCTATTGCAGACTATTTTCTCTTTTCGTTGTTTCTCTCCTTTTCCCTCTCTCTGAGTTGTTATTTTCTCAAGCTCAGAGCCAGATACAGCTTCGCTAAGCATAAAAGGCGTGGCATACAAATGGACAGGTCATAGGAGAGGACAAACAGGAAAAGCGAGAGAGGAGAAGGAGGAAAGGTACACAATATTACTCATACTCTCACAAGGTTAAAGCAACCTGCAAATATGCAAAACATGTTTTTTTTCTCAATCAACCATGTGGCCACATGTGTCCAAACCGCTTGGATGTGCACATAAAATGCAGAGCCAAGCCAAATGAGTCAGCCCGTGTGTGTGTGTGTGTGTGTGTGTGTGTGTGTGTGTGTGTGTGTTTGGACCACCCGTCACTGGACAGCCCGTGTTTACACACATGCGAAGCATTACACTTCCCCTTCCCTACACACCCCTCTGCTGGCTACGGCTCATCAGCCTGGACATTACATTTCCCCCAGCGGATGACTAAATTTTCAGTCCAAATTAAAATTCTGATTTCATTCCAAGAATTGAAATCTCAACATTGTGGTTCAGAATGTTTTAATATGCAGTTGTAACTGGTTATGGTTTGTGTGTAGCCTGTCTGGAACTTTTTACCCATCAAAACTCTTGACTGCAGAATAAACTAACACATTTGTTACACACCCACCCACACACACACACACACACACACACACACATATATTCAAAGTGTCCTCATTCTTTTTTCACTTTTTGGAAAGTTTCTGTGCTTGCATGAGTGGAAGAACACTTCACCTCAAAAATGTTAACTTGGTTTAATCCATGCCAGGATCCTCATTACCAGTTTGCTAGCAGGTCATTGTCTTTATTTTTAGTAAGGTCAGCATTTTTGTACTATTTTTGATTATATATATTCTTTTGTACTCATGGATACACTCATTAACAACTAAACAAACGAAAAAGACATTCAATATTGTTATATCTGGTTTGATGGCTTTTCCTAAATGTATGAGAACTGCTTCTAAACACCTTTTTAACCACTGACGGAGAGATATTGAATGGGAAGCGAAAATCCATCCATCCATCCATCCATACATCTATCCATCCATCCATCCATCCATTCATCCATCCATCCATCCATCTATCCATCGATCCTTCCATCCATCCATTCATCCATCCATTCAACATCCATCCATCCATCCATCCATCCATTTTCCACACCGCTTATCCTTCACAGGTCAAGGGGGAGCCTGGAGCCTATCCCAGGGAACTCAGAGCACAAGGCGGGGCCCACCCTGGACAGACCCATCTCAGGGAACAATCACACACACATTCACACACTATGGATAATTTGGAAACACCAATCAGTCTACAGCGTGAGTCTTTGGACTGGGGGAGGAAACCGGAGTACCTGGAGGAAACCCCCAAAGCACGGGGAGAACATGCAAACTCCACACACAAATGTGCATATGTGCTAACCACGTACATTATATCACGAGGACTCATTCATGATTCGTAATTTCTTTAAGTGTTTCAAGTTCATAATGTTCTACTGGCTTCAAAATGTAGTTAAGTTGGAATGCCAAATCTAAAAGGAGTCATGGTTAAGAATTATGAAAATATTCAGATTTGATAGCAAAGACAAGGCAAAATCATGTTATTATTATTATTATTATTATTATTATTATTATTATTATTATTATTATTATTATTATTATTATCATTATTATTATTATCCCAGGGCCAATATGCACTGACCACAGCAAGTCGATCAAGTAGTGTCCCCTTTGTTTGTTCTTCGACTCATTTAAAGAATTGAGATGTCTTTATAGAAGGTGACATTCAACCGATTTCCAAGTCACAGGCTAAAGGATTGAGGAATCACTGAGGTATAAATTAGTGACCATTGACAAGGTGAATTCGTTACTAAGACCTTTGCTAAGATGAGTCAGAAAGAAGAGAGCACTGAGCAATCAGCGAAACAGAGCCAAATCAATTCAATACATTTGTTCTGGAATTGTATCTGCCTGTTCCTTTAAAGAAATCACCTCAGTGATCGAAACCCATATTAGCATTTAGCAACACAGAGTGCGTAAAATAAATGTGGGTCCAAGAGGAGCATTAAAAAGTCATGAGCAGGGATGGATGCAGAGGAAGCTCCTCTCTGCTGCTGCAGTCTGCTAAGTCATGCTTTTCACTCAGCTCTATGCTGGTAAAGAGAGAAAGAGTCGGGTCTCTTAATGGCACACATAAAACACAGATATCACCTTAATGTGACGTGTGATAATGAGCTTGGGATATAGAGCTCCGCGGGTTCTCCTCAAATATACATCCCCGCTTTGGATGAAGCTTAAGAATCCAGGACACGGTTTAATGTGTGGTGGAAAGACTGGTTTAAATTGTCTATTATGTAAGATGTTTTATTGGCGCAGGTAATCTTCCAGTAAAAATATTGGCATATTGGCATTACCTCCACTGTCAAAACTAGAACACTTTTATTCAGTGGCATTTGTACAATGTAAAACAAGAATTCTAAATAATTACAGTAGTAATACTTACTAGTAATACTATTATTGTTTTGTGAATGTTAAATCCTTATGCTAATATCGAAGGAAACCTACATGGACACGTAGAATATTTGACCCTATGATCAAACCCAGGACCCTGAAGCTGTACATATTTACGCAAGTAAGAGTGAAAACCAGTCCCCTTTTATATCCGTACACTTCCAGGACCCATTCATTTCTGTAGTTTCATTGTACATACAGTAACTGAATGAATCTAGAGGGGTTAAAACTAGTTTTACACGCACAGTCTATTCATAAAAAGATACTTTTGTAAATGTCATAGAGTAATTACGTACCTCTGACTTCTTGAAATGCTAATTAGACTCATTTCCTGCTGTCCAGGACCCAAAAATATCACTCAGTCCAGTCCAAAAAGCTCCATGATTGACTTTCATTGTACTAGCATGCTCATGCTACCGCTACTACTTTAAAAACAAAAGCCAGGTTTTTTTGACTGATCACATGTGGTGAGGTTAAAGGTTAAACCTGCATCCTTCTGCAACTTGTCGTACCATCTCTGCTATACACATGCTAGCTATAACATTCACAAAACTTGTCAGTCATTATCAAACCTTTAACTGCTCCGCTAAGCATTTACAATGCCGTCGCAAACTGTCATGGAGTTTGGGTGGAGAAAATGTCACAAGCAGTACGTACCTCTCTTGGCTCCATTTCAGACACTATTGTGTTACTGTGGCTAGGCTGTTCTGAAGATTAAGTGCTGTACTTATGCTAATACCAGAGCTCCAGAAATATCTGCTGAATCTGCACACGAACGCTCGAAGCTATGGTGCATCGCTTGCACTTTTCTTTCTCTATTCATCAGGTGGGGAAAATCAGATACCCTTTCTGCTCCTGAGGGAGCCTAAACCTATGGCTGCCTGTACCACCTGTCAAGCATCCAGCGCTACCTCAGAGGTGCTGATAAATTAGCCTAGCATTCCTGTAGTCAGCCTTGATCTAGCTTATGTTAACCTGATTCCAACTTGATTTCGACTGCTGAAAGTTGTTGAGATATGAGGTAACCAATAATTTACGATCCTTTGTGGGATTTTGTGAATATACTTAATATGCAGTTCATATGAAATAACACTCTTAAGCATATGTTTACATCACATGATTTTAGGCTAGCTTTTTGAGCCAGTAGGTTCTAGAAAATGTGCTAGTAGCACTGAGAGAGAAAAAAATACCACGATAATATTTATAAAAAATGTTAATTCACACAAGTGTTTCTGTGAATCATTTTAAATGGGGATAATAGCCAGAAGAAACGCTTTAATCACTCGAGACCTGATGAAAATACTAATGCTAACTTTCTCTGATTCATGAGCCTGACAGGATTCTTCATCTCGATAGACTCACCGTCGTTCTTTTTTGTGGCCTCTTTCCTCAAAGCTCTGTTACGGAAAAATATCTCTTAACTCATAACTATGACTGCGATATCAAAGTCGACTTTGACTTCTTGATGTGTACAATATCTAGCAAAGGCAAAGCAGGAAGTGAGAGCTTTTCATAGATGCGTTCCCCACATGGTCATTAATTCCTTAGCATTTGCAGGTTTTCTCTCTTACAAAAAAAAAAAAAAAAAAAAAAAACACTGCATGTAAGTTTCCTACTTGACAGAAAAAAACACAAACTGTGTAAGACTATGCTAGGACTATGCTAAGTTTTTTTTTAAAATTTCATTTTATTTTGCTTTAATGGAACATAATCACTTCCATATCACTTTATGCTTAGATGTATAGGTATTCTGACTGGTTTATTCTTCAAATGTATTATTTTCACATTTATTTATTTTCATCATTAACAGTGCTGACTGAAAAAGCATTAAAGTTGGAGATGGTATTTGTGTAGTGTGGCTGTCAATTAAAATGCGCTTTGATGCATTTTTTGCTGTTGTTCATAAGGATTTAACTGCAATAATACAACAGCCTAAAATATTGATGTCCTGAATTACTATCATTATAGTAAAGATGACTAGTTGAGTACTTTTTGGTATGAATGGTTAAATTAATAGTCGTACATAGGCATTCGTGTTTTCTTGCTGTTTTGTATCTTTTGGCCATGTCCGTCTGTCTCTATGTTTATATTGCAGAAAATGTGAAATGCAAAATAAGTCTGACCCTGTAACAAATAAATTTTGGATCAAGATGGCAAGAAAAGAATATAGTACTTGGAAACAGGTTTCAGTATTGGGGAACAGATATCAATAAGCTTCAGTAACTAACCCTGCTCAATTGACTGTGCTTCAATAGGAACAGCGACTAAAGTGACATCTGAATTAAGATGAAAAGTAAATATGAAAGTAAATATATGTTGGAAATTATTTTCTAATTGCTAATTGAAAAGTACTCAGTGAGTGACGTGATGCTTGTGCATGTGCTCATGTGACTGTAAATGATGCCTGGGAATACAGGATGTGATAAGAGCATCTGCAAGAACTGTCCATCTGCAACTACGTAGCGTAATATTATGGTAGGGTTGCAGTGCTTGGACCCCTAGTTACAAAGTCGAATACACATTTGAGAGTTCACAGAGGTGTGTGGGGGAAAAAAGTGATACAGATAGATAGATGAGCCGTCCTTCAGCATATTCTCGAAAATATGTGTGGCGTACACCAAGAGAAACATACATGCTTGAACGTTTGACCTCTACAACGAGGGGGCATTTTGTCGGCAAGCTTACGTCCAGTTGTCCTCTTAAAAGGACAAATCAATACTTCTGACTGATCACCTTTCTACTGATGAGTGGTGTCTTCCAGGATGACTCCACCCCCACAGAGTGAAAATGAAAATGTAACTATGGTTGAGTGGGCTTAGGTTTTAATGTGTCCACTCACTTAGTCTTTTATTGTAGGTGTCTTTATTAAAAAGGATGAGTTGTGTTCCAAGCATTAACTGTGGGTTTGGTGGTTTTATTATTAACTGCAGAGATGTTCTACTGCAGTGTTCCAAAAATAGTAAAAAGGAAATAAAGGGATTTTAGTGATAGTGTGGCAGTTATGGCCTCTCTTTAAATTTTCAGCCATTCTTAGCATCATTCTGTATGTGTGTGTGTGTGTGTGTGATTTGTGTAGTGCTGCTCAGTGTTTTCTCTGCTGGGGCTCAGACTGAAATGAAGAAGGTTGTTGGGGACAACGCGACGCTGCCGTGCCATCACCAGTTCCGGCAGTCAAATGGACAGACGCTGGACATCGAGTGGATCCTGCAGAAACCCAGCTTCAAACAGCATGTGGTAACTCCATAGCTTTATTCCTCTCTTTATTCCTGTTTCCTCTTGGCCTTAATTCTTTGGGTTCTGGATCTACAATTGAATTTCTGGTACTTTATACCACAGTGCCGATGGATTCTCGATTCTGGTTGGTCAGAAGGCATTGATTAATTTTCTATAACAGCAGCTCTGAAAGTAGTTATCGTTATCATTTCTACCGTAGCAGCTCATTGAGATTGACTTTCATGGTGCCACCTAATCTAATAAGAATAAACAATTTTTTTTTTTTTTTTTTTTTTTTTTAAAAAATGCTGTTATTATATATATAGTCATTGATTTGGCGATGTTTTCTGTAAGTATATGTTTAACATTTCCGGAAGGAGTCCCCAGTGTCTGTGCTTTGTAATGTGCAGTAGGTTTTCACTACAGGGAAGTCTTCAAGATAGAAGTGTTTGCAGTTTATTTTTTTCTTATTAACAATGATGTTCATTCTTTAATGAATGAAATAATGTAAGTGTTGGCAAATTGATGTAGCATAAGAGGAATAAAACACTTTGGGGGATGTTATAGGAAAATAATTAGTGACAGGGTGGTGCCAGTGAGTCCACACAATATTTCATATTTATCCCACCCTTTATCATTTCACATTTCCATATTTTTTATTTATTTCCTTTTTATCATTCTTTCATATCTCACCTGCTTCAACTGCCAGCATACACTTTCTTTTCCTCAGTGCTTTGGTTTGACAGAAAGAGCTACACTCGTGTCATTGTCATGGTCATCTTGTTTTGCTATTTGCTTTTTTTTTTTTTTTTTACAGCACCTTGTTTACTATCTTCCATTAGACTCTGTCTCGCTTTCCTCTCAGCTATCCTGCCACAGGCCAAATCTGCTTTCTCCCTGGCTTCACAAACAAAACTGAAGACAGATCCACCTGGAGCCATATGGCTGTCAAACAAACGCCTGCATCTTTATTCGCTCTGTCTCGCCGTCCCTGTCTATCTCATAAATACCGATTACACTCCAAATCTATTTGGAGCAACATTTTTAATTGGATGAAATAATGACTTTAAGAGTGGCTAATGTAATATTTGCTTATCTGATTCCAGAGGCAGTTAAATCATGTTTTGGTGTCAGCGCTGGAGCTGTAATGCTGCTGAACAAGCTTAATAAGTGTGTCACTAAGAACATTATCATTTCAAATGAAATTAAACATCAGATAAGACGCACTATTCTCCGCAGTGTTCATCGAGTCAAAAAGAGCTGTCTGCGTGCATGAAAATAAATCATCCCTTTCAGCTCGTATCTGTTGGGTATCGGGCTGAAAATAAGAAGAATTTGGAAAGAGGTGTGAGCCTGCATTAAAGCTTCTGAGTCTTCTGAGATGGCTCACATTTAATGCAACATTTAATGAGAAGATAACATTAAAGTCCAAACTTAAAATAGTGTCTGAAAGTTTCATCAGGAATGAGGTAGAGGCAGTGGTGGGATGAATAAATCATCCTCCGTGTTGCGTCAGAGAAACAGGATTGTTTCGTGAGTAAGTTCACTGTGATGAGGGAATTGAGATGTAGGAAAGTGTAAAGAGAAAGGAGAAAGTCTTCTCTTTCAAATGTCTTAATTATTTAAACTCAGCATATTATTCCTTTATTGCTCATAAGGCCTTTTATTCCGTAATGACTATGAATTATTCCGTCACAACAGTGACAATAACAGTAATGGTGTGTAGTTATGAGAGTGAGGAATGAAAGTCTGGATTCACTGATAGTGTCCCATCCACCCAAACATTCCATTTCAGAAATACGTCACAGTGCAGGAAAAATGTGTTTGAATATCATTTAGTATTAAAATTTTTTTAAAGGGGAATTCCAGAAAAAAAAATGTGTTTAAAAAAGCAAACTATAGGCAGTGTACTTCGTTTTGGGGAGAAAATGAAGTATTTGAGGAAAAAGGAAGCATTCGAATGAGGGGAAAAATGGCAATTTTTAAAACATATTTAACATTCTGATGGAACCTGGGGTTCATCAATCAGTATGTGATATGATACATTCATTTATTTATTCATGCGCTTCGTCCTGACCAGGGTCACTATGGTCTGGAGCCTATTCCAGGAATACTGGGAATGAAGTAGGAATGCATTGTGTATGGAATGCCAATCCATCACAGCACAACATGCACACACATTCACAGCTAGGGGCAATTTATAGTGGCCAATCAACCTTCCGGCAGGTTTTTGGGAGGTGGGAGGAACCAGAGTGCCCAGAAGAAACACATGCTGAGTGATATGATACACTTAAACAACAACAACATCAACAACAAGTAGTTACATACACATAAATATGGATATGATACAGATGGACATGCCTGTAGCTCCGTGGGGAAGTGTGTGTGCGCGTATGTGTGTGTGTGTGTGTGTGTGTGTGTGTGAGTGTGCAGGTGGACACAGCTGGAGCACTGATACACACTGGCATTGCCATTTAGGGCTTTGTTACTGTAGGCAGTTCAAACACTGTCACATTCATTTACTGTATCTGTGTGTGTTTATGTGGACATGTTTTTATACCTTGGTGGGGACCCCACAAGGATAGGAATAATCTGAGAAGTATTTTGACTTGTGGGGGAATTTGGCTTTTTTTTTTTTTTTTTTTTTACTTTTATTTAAAAACTAAGTATAAGGTTAAGGTTAGATTTGGGTTTATCACAGTGTTAATTAGGTTCATTTATAATGATTTAATTGGAAGGTCCTCACAAGGATAGTAAGACGTGTTTGTGTGGCAACAAAGTTTAAGTCCTCGCTTTGCACATATTCAGAATGGCTCAAGGGACTCACAGTAACACCTGTGTGTGTGTATTGGTCTGTATGTGCTACCAGTTTATATTGACTTAACACATGCCTCTCTGACTTGTTATTAATGCTCTCTCTCTCTCTCTCTCTCTCTCTCTCTCTCTCTCTCTCTCTCTCTCTCTCTCTCTCTCTCTCAGATCATCACGTTCTTCAACAACGAGGTCTACACCAACGATAACCAGGCGGGCCGCCTGTCCTTTGCCGGGGACTACCTGAACGGAGACGCCTCTCTTTTGATCAACGATCTACAGCTAAGCGACTCGGGCGGGTACCACTGCAAAGTGAAGACAGGGGGGAAGTACCTTTGGACCCAGGTCAATCTCGTGGTCCTGGGTAAGAGCACCTCCCATTGCGCCCGGTTTACAGGAAGCATCTCTCTTCAGGCCTCATTTCCTCCTAACCAGACCACCTAATAACGCTTCAATTTGATTCCTGCTTCTGATGATTTGATTTCGCCGCTCTCCACATTGTTAGTGCCTGTCTTGCGTCGTCGGGGAGGGGTTGTTTATTTGGTTTTGGTTTATCAAAGTTGGTCACATGCTGTGTGTGAGTCTCTTTGTCGCGTTATGTTAGGGGACATTAGAAGATATCACTGTACTGTATGATAAAACTCAATGTTTTTTTCCCGTCACAAATAGACCTCTATTTGAAATAATGTTTGGTCACCTGGGAAACCATGTCTAATGTCCAATTTTGGGAAAAAAATGGGGGGGGGGTTGGGGCGCCAATAATATACAATTCCCCCAAAATAGTAATATACCATCATCCTATTGTCCCCCCTAACTATCTCTGATTGACGATGGTATTGCCTGAGACTTTGCAGGTCAACCGATAGTGGATTTTAACCAATACCGATAACTAAGTTGGGCGCTGCCTGCCGATAACTTTATTACAAAATTAAACAGTTCTGACTGTACCAGGAAAATGTACTGTACTTTTAAAAATGAAATAAATAGAATAGAAATAGAAATTTATACATATACATTATATAAAGTAAATAAAAGATAGATATCCAAAAAAAAAACATTTCAAATAACACAACAAAATTTGTCAGTGATAGTTTTTATTTCACCTTTAGAGGCCGCTCTCATACTGGATAATGACAGCGGACCCTTCTCTGCCACTCCCGCTACGGACTCAACGGGAAAAAACTATCGGTGTGGATTTTTGTTGATAACCGGTAGTTCCAGCAATTGGTTATTGGTGCCGATTCACTGGCAAAACCGATCAATCGGTCGACCTCTAGTGTAGGCTGCAGTGAAGCTGAGGGTGGGAAAAGATGGGGTGTGTCCAGACATACGTAACAGGTGTCGTGTATACGTAATGTCAATACCGCTGAAAAAATTGCCAGAATCTGGTTTCAAAGTCGGCTTTAACTGCATGCATTAATTCATTTTTTAAATAATTACCCATTAACAAGGTCAGGAATGCTCGCAAAACTGAGGTCGGGACTGTAAATAAGCCTAATGAGTTATTAGCTGTAATGAAGCTCATTATAAAACTGAAATAAAATGAAATAAACTGCACGTGCATGTGATGTGGTGAACAGCTTATTGAATTCTTATATAGTGAAGTAGCCCTGAAAAACAACATTTCAGTAAAACAGTTTCATTTCCTTAATTTAAACCCCCGTTCATGTTTTGAGAGAAGCGTGGACAAGGGAAGCTAACATGTATCAGAGAAAGATTTTCTGTTGCTCTGCTCCAAAGGTTCGTATAGGTCTATAAAATAAAACCACGTGTCAATCATGAAGCTTTAGACACGTATTCCAACAAACATTTAAATCTTTCAACTTGATAGTCATCGCAGTAGTTGGAATCTATTGTCAGTTGTCTCAAACCTACCCCAAAACAATTTAAACTTGCCCAGCTTTCTGCAAAGCTCACATCAAGTAAATAAGGAAACAAAAGCAGTTTAACAAACATTGCTGTAAAAACAGTCTGACCAGGGGCGTTAGCTGGACTAGACAGGGCTGAGCCCAGGATCTTCTCTATAAAAAAATCTTTTAAAAACGTATTTCTAAATAGACTGTTTCCATGCATTTTTTTTTCTTGCATGTGAGGGCTAATTGCTTAAAAAATGTGAAAATTGGACAAAAAGTTGTATTTATTATAAATCCTGCCTCGGGTGTTATTACTGTTTGCAGGACCAGACCGATAAAAATTCTAGCGTTTGGCAGAATTGAGACCTGCTAGCCAATAAGACACGAGTATTTATATGTATTTTCCTGTAAACTCTGTCTGATTGGTCTCGCCTCCATTCACTGAAGATACAAAATTACAACACTACCATCTTCTTTTACTGACGTTCAGTTACACAGTGACAAACTGCTCCAAGTGGAGAATTATTCGGGGCTAAAGAAAAAATCTTCAGGGCTACAACCCCAAATGCCCAGGCCCGGTTACGTCCCTGAGTCTGACTAATGCTATTTTTTTTTTCCCTCATGCAGTGAGGGAATGTTTTGATCAAGTTGTTGCTTATGTGACAGTGAAATGGACATAAGCCTGATTGATTCAGTTTGTAAATGGTATAAATACCAGCTGCCGAATGATTGGAGATAGACGCAGTGCCGTGTCAATGACAGAGGTATAGAGATGGAGAGGTGGAAAAAGTTGAAATGTTTCAATGCTAATCAAATAAATTTGAAATCTGGTTAATAGAGCTTTAAATCTGCAATCTGAATTTTTCATTTTCATTTTTCATTTTCTACAGTCATAGCGATACCAGACATTATTGTGAATAGGTGGATGGAGAGATGGAGAGATAGATGCTGAGGTGTTAGAGACAGAATGAAATGCTTGTCACGTCTCTAAAGAAACACAGTGTGCTTTCGGCCCCGTATGAGGCACAGAGAGGTTTCTTGTGATAATATTTCAGCAGGTCTGGTTTCCATTAAATGGCACATGTTGTTGCCAAGCCATCTCTGACGGAACAGACGCTTCAGCGGGGAACGCCGGAGGATCGGAAACAGTGACGGTCGAGGGGTTCTGCTCACTTTCTTCTTAATTCTGAAGGCTTCAGGTTGCAGCAGAGCAGTGTGAAGTGCGATGCGTTTTCCTTTGTGGTGAAGTTTTAATTGTAATGTTGTTTTGTAAATGTTGTTATGAATAGATTAATGTGATCTAATGACAGTTACAGAGCAGAATCACTACACGTGTTCAAGTACAGAGAGACAGACTGTAGTATTGTCAGGATTGGACTCATCTATTAGACAACAGCATTATTCTCTCTCTCTCTCTCTCTTTGTCTCTCTCTCTCTCTCACTCTCTCTCACCTCTCACTCTTGCTTTCAATCTCACTTGCTGTCTTTCTCTGTCTCTCTCCTCTGTCTTTCTGTCTCTATCTCTAAATTTCTCTCTCTCTCTCTCTCTCTCTCTCTCTCTCTCTCTCTCTCTCTCTCTCTCTCACTCTCTCTCGCTCTCTCTCACTCTCTCAGCTGGTTGTTATCAATATTGTCAAAGCATTATAATAATATCCCATTAGCATCGATAAACATTCATTAGCATTTAATGAAACATTAGAAACAGATGAGTTGTCAGTTTCTCAGTGTGACTCATGCATACAAAAAACACTTAATGAATCGTTACAGAAATGAAAGAGAGCGGTGGATGGCTTTAGCTCTGTGTGTGTGTGTGTGTGTGTGTGTGTGTGTGTGTGTGTGTGTGTGTGTGTGTGTGTGTGTGTGTGTGTGTGTGTGTGTTTGTGTGTGTGTGTGT